>NW_020870706.1:26736-49236 GCF_003789085.1 Penaeus vannamei
ACAAACAATAACAAATTAACATCAAACAACAACAAAGCAACATCAACAAACTACAATAACAACAAAATACCAATAAACCAACAACAATAGCACCAAACAATAACAACATCAACGACAACAAAACAACAACAACAGCAGCAACAATAACAAAACAGCAATAACAACAACAAAGCAACAAACAACAACAACACCACCACCACCACCACCAAAAGCAGATACAGCAGAACCCTCGCCTCCCCCCCCCTCGCACATCCCTCCCGCCCACGCTAGAAGCAAGACCACCACGCCCATCCTCGTTCACCATCGTGGGCGTGTTAGAGAAGGGAGGGGGGGAGGGGGGGTAATAGGCACCCACAAAATCCAACTTCGATTAGCTAATTATTAACAGCGGGCGTCGTCTGGCGGTGGACAGCCGGATTATTAATAAATCTGTGATAAATCTGAAGCTGATTGGATTGCACGAACGCAATCGGAGGACACTTGTCACTTGGTCTAAGAAATGTGTGAGTGTTTGTCTTCCTTTTATTTTTTATCTTTCTTGATGTTATTGTTATTTGTTGAGTTATTTGTGTTCCTTTTTTTTCTTTTTTTCTTGAGTTATTGTCTTATGCAGTGTTTTTTTTTCTTTATTTATTTATTTTTGTTTGTTTGTTTGTTTGTTTTTTTGCTAACATTGCTCTTTTGTTGTTTGTTCGAGGAAGCTCCATTGATGTTTGTTTTGCCCACAAACAACACTCCCCGCAAACGATTTTCCTTCCCACAAACCGACCCAGGCCAGAAGCACCCACTCTTCGTGTTTGTCTGTCTGTGTCTCTTTATCTCTGTTACTGTTTTTGTGTATTTGTTTCTGCCTGTCTGTCTGTCTTCTCTCACCTCCCTCCTTCTCCTCGCTTTCCCTCTCTTCCTCTCTTTCCCTCCCTCCCTCCCTCCTCCATTCGTTTCTTCCCTCCCTCCCTTCCCCCCCTTTTTCCCCCTCGCCCCACCCTCCTTTCCTCCCTCCCTTCCCCCTCCCTCCATCCTTCCCTCCGCTCCCTCTCTCCCTCCCTTGCCTCCCTTCTTCACCCCCTCCCCTCCCTCCCTCCTTACTCGTTTCCCCCCCAATAAGGAACAAGAATTGGGTCCAACCAGCTTGCTTTTGCATGATCGCTTTTTGCAAATCCTTTTTATCTGATAAGCCTCGACCCCCACCAGGAGCACCTGCCAACTTAAATAGGCTAAAGGGGCCCCTACGCTTCGCTGTCTCCTTCGTCCTGCTTGTAGTATGTAGAATCTCTCTCAAATCTCTCTCTTCTCTCTGTCGTCTCTCTTTTCTCTCTCTCTCTCTCTCTTTCTTTCCCCTTCCCTTACCTCCCCTTCTCTCTCTCTCTCTCTCATCTTTTCCCTACTCTTCCCCCTTCTCTCTCTCTATCTTTTTCTCTCTCCCCCCCCTCTTCTCTCTCTTTCTCCTCTCTCTCTCCTCTCCCCCCTCTTAGCTCCTCCCTCCCTCCCTCCTTCCCCCTCCCTCCTCCTTTCCTCCCTCCTCCCTCCCTCCCTCCCTCCCTCTCCCCCTCTCCTTCCTTCCCTCCTCCTCCTTCCTACCCTCCCTCCCTCTCCCCCCTCCCTCCCCTTCTCCTTAATCTTTTCTCACCCTATTAGGAGCAGGAATGTTGTGGGTCCAGCTTGCACGGTGCATCAGTAAACACCTTTATGTCTGCAATGAATACCTGACTGGGAAGAATATGCAAATAGCTCTATTAATGCTCAGATATAATTGTTTTCTTCTGTGTTATGAATGCGGTCGATGAAGATAGGGATAAGGGATGGATGGATGAATAGATGGATGATGGATGAAGGATGGATAGATGGATAGATTGATAGGTAGATAGATAGATAGATAGATAGGTAGTAGGTAGGTAGGTAGGTAGGTAGATAAGATAGATAAATAGATAGATAAATAGATAGATAGATAAATAGATAAATAGATAAATAGACAGATGGATAGATAGATATATGAATAGATAAATAGACAGACAGACAGACAGACAGTAGACAAAACAGACAGACAGACAGACAGACAGGTAGGTACACAGTATAGGCAGATATATAAACTGATAACCAAATTCATAGACTGAGACACAGATGGCGATAGATAGATAGATATAGAGAGAAAGATAGATAGATAGATAGATAAGAAGAAAGAGAGGGAGATAGATAGATAGATAGATATGGAGAGAAAGAAGGGAGATAGATAGATAGAAGATATGGAGAGAAAGAGAGGAGATAGATAAATAGATAGATAGATAGATAGATATGGAGAGAAAGAGAGATAGATAGATAGAGAGAGAGAGAGGAGGCGAGAAAGAGAGAGAGAGAAGGCGAGAAGAGAGAGAGAGAAAGAGAGAAAGTAGGAAACTTAGAAGAAGAAACAGCAAGAAAAGGAAGAGGAAAAAATAGAAGGAGGAGGAAATAAAAGCCATAGACAAAAAAAAAAAAAAAAAAAAAAAAAAAAAAAAAAAAAAAAAAAATTAATAATGATAGATAAATAAAAAATATTTTCTCCTTTTAACGGATAAGGTTTTGAGGTTTAAGTGTCTGTCTTGAAATTTAAACATTAATTTGCTTCTGTCTTAGATTGTTATTGATTTAGGTTGTTTCTTTCATTTTGTTTGTTTTGTATGATACATTTTTTATTAGATATTATCATTATCATCATTATATCATTATCATTATCGTTTATTATTCATTATCATTATTATTCGTTTATTATCATTATTTTCATTATTATCATTATCATCATTATCATTATTTTCATTATTATCATTATCATTATTTTCATTACTATCATTATCATTATTTCCATTATTATCATTATTAGCATTATCATTATTTTCATTATCATATTGTCATTATCATTACTATTATCATAGATCACAATCACAATAGCAATAATAATGGTATTAATGGTATTAATAATAATATTATCATTATAAATATTATTATACATCTCTAAAGCTCTTTCAATAAATTCTTTATTTATTAACTGTCATGATCAGAGGAAAATATTTTTCATAGCTGTTCATATTTTTTCGCTCATTATTTGTCATTGCTAGAAAAATGATGTAAGATTTTTTTTTTTGGATCGTGTGAAAGATCAATAATTTTGTGATGTGGGATATAGGTTATAAAAATGGATATTTGGGATATATATATATTTTTCTATAGTACGTAGTTTAAAATGTAGATTGTTTTTTAATTTCCATGATATATATCTGTGCAAATTTTGTGTGATCTTTTTTTTCATAATGAATAGATAATCAATAAATAGATTGTCCATACAAGATAGTTTTTCTTTCCATAGTAGAATTTCTGTGAAAAAAAACTAGTAAGATTTTTTTGTCTTAATAAATATGAATCATATCCTTCACATTCATTATCGTGTTGTTAAGAATTAATGTATTTTCTGTGAATTCTCCGGTAAGTAGTGTCAGTAACATGAGTTTGCAACTTTTTTGAGATCATAAAATTCTGTTTGTCAACTGCTCTTCAGATTGAGAATGTGATTTCTGTTTCTCGTTGTGTGTGTGTGTGCGTGTGTGTTGTGTGTGTGTGTGTGTGGTGTGGTGTGTGGTGTGTGTGTGTGTGTGTGTGTGTGTGTGTGCGTGTGTGTGTTTGTGTGTGTGTGTGGTGTGTGTGTGTTGGTGTTGTGTGTGTGTGTGTGTGTGTGTGTGTGTGCGTGTGTGTGTGTGTGTGTGTGTGTGTGTGTGGTGTGTGTGTGGTGTGTTGGTCCTTCTTACCTTTTCTTTTTCTCTCTGTCTGTTTGCCTTTCTCTCTCTTTTATTGTGCATGTCTACGAGAGTAGACATGCACAATAAATAGTATTAATAGTAGTAATAAAAGATTAATGAACTCTACTTATACTGGTGTTTATGGTAATGGTAGTGGTAATGGTGAAAATGATAATAATATGATAATTAATGGTTGGTATTAATAGTAATCGTATTTAGGATGATTATGATAAAAATGATAATGGTAATGATAATGAAAAATAATAATCATAATGGATATTATTACTACAACTGCTTGTAATAATGGGAATAGTAATAATAATAATTGTAATAATAATAATCATAATGACAGTAATAACAACACAAAAATAATAGTAGTAGTGGTAATCATGATGCTAATAACATTAATGATAACAATAACATCAACAACAACCAACCAACAAATATATGAACAACAATAACATTAATGATGATAACAATAACAACAAAAATAACAATATATTCTCATACCATACCCTTTTAACTATAACACTATAAAAAATATCAATTAAGTGTATTTCATGATTAACTAGCGAACAACAACAAAAACAAAATACATAAATAAAAATAACAGTATCACTAGCGAACAACAACAACAACAACAAAAATACATAAATAAAAAAATAAAAACAGTATCACATAATATAAAAAAGAGTTAAGTGTTTACCGAAAATTAAGGGTTTATTGTTATGTATGATAATGTCAAAGTAAAATTGGTAACAACCTATTATTAAACTGGGTGATTAGCCTCGTTAAAATGACGGTGCTCTATTAAGCGGTTGACTTAATATTCTAAAAAAAATGTGAAGTTGATTGATTTTTATTGCGCATACAACTTTATCTATTTGTTTTTTATTGATAGAGAGAGAGAGAAAGAGAGAGAGAGAGAGAGAAAGAGAGAGAGAGAGAGAGAGAGGAGAGAGAGAGAAGAGAGAGAGAGAGAGAGAGAGAGGAGAGAGAGAGGAGAGAGAGAGAGAGGAAGAGAGAGAGAGAGAATAAGAGAGAGAGAGAGAATAAGAGAGATAGAGAGATAGAGAGATAGAGAGAATAAGAGAGATAGAGAGAATAAGAGAGATAGAGAATGAGAGAATAAGAGAGAGAGAGAGAAGAGAGAGAGAGAGGAGAAGAGAGAGAGAGAGAGAGAGAGAGAGAGAGAGAGAGAGAGAGAGAGAGAGAGAGAGAAGAGAGAGAGAGAGAGAGAGAGAGGAGAGAGAGAGAAAAGAGAAGAGAGAGAATAAGAGAGAAGAGAGAATAGAGAGGGAGAGAAATAAGAGAGAGAAGAGAGAGAGAGAGGAGAGAGAAGAGAGAGAGAGAAGAAGAGAGAGAGAGAGAGAGAGANACTAATATCTTTGTGATACCGTTATCACTGCTGTAATACACCTAATCACTATGTTTTCGTCTTCAACGTATATACTAATACACTATATTTTCGTCTCACACTATGTATGAATGATACAACTGTATATTTGTTCTCGTACTGTATGCAATAAGAATATATTTGTTCTAGTCGTACACTATATACATAATAACTATTTCTCGCGCCTCTCACACGTATACTATCGACACTATATCTTGCTCTCGACATTAAGAATAAATTGATAATCTATATCTTTGTCTCTCACACTAATCCGTAAAGTACATATAATCTTTACGTCTCAACATGTTCATAATACAGTCTATCGTGTCTCACACGATACACACTAATACACTATGTCTTCGCTCTACCTGTATACAATAATACACTAATATTATCAATTCTACGCTGTGTGCGATAATAACTATTATATAATCGCTCTACACTGGTATGCAATGAACACTATATATCAATCTTCTTTACACTGTATTGCAATAATACACTATATATATTCAATCCTCTACACTGTATGCAATGATACACTATATATCAATCTCTCTAACTGTAATAGCAATAATAACTATATATTCATCCTCTAATGTATGCAATGATATAGCATATATATCATCCCTCTACTGTATGCAATAACACACTATGATCTAAGTCTCTCTAACACTGGTATGCAATAATTACGACTATATTAATTTCATCAGATATGATTCCTCGTGACGTCAACTAACACTATAATTTCCGGTGAACGTAAACATGATTGAGCTGAATTCCGTCGAAATATATTGAGATTTCTTTTTTTTTTCTTCTTCTTGGTAACTTCGTCTGGTTTTACATTCATGTGCTTATTTGTCTCTTTCTTTACTCAAAAAAAAAAAAATACGTTTTGGTTTTACATTCATGCTCTCTGTCTCTTTCCTTTACTAAAACAAAAAAAAAAAACATTTTTTCGTGGTTACGTTTTGGTTTTACATTCTGCTCTTTTGTCTCTTTCTTTACTAAAAAAAAAAAAAAAAAAAAAAAAATTTTTTTCTTGTGTTTACGTTTTGGTTTTACATTCATGCTTGTCTCTTTCTTTACTAAAAAAAAACAAAAACAAAAAACTATTCTTTTCTTGTGTATACGTTTTGGTTTTACATTCATGCTCTTTGTCTCTTTCTTTACTAAAAAAAAACAAAAAAAAACTATTTTTTCTTGTGTTTACGTTTTGGTTTTACATTCATGCTCTCTGTCTCTTTCTTTACTAAAAAAAAAAAAACAAAAAAAAACTATTTTTTCTGTGTATACGTTTTGGTTTTACATTCATGCTCCTGTCTCTTTTCTTTACTAAAAAAACAAAACAAAAGAAACTATTTTTTTTCTTGTTTACGTTTTTGGTTTTACATTCATGCTCTCTGTCTCTTTTTACTAAAAAAAAAAAAAAGAAAAATATTCTTTTCTTGTGTATACGTTTTGGTTTTACATATGCTCTTGTCTCTTTCTTTACAAAAAGAAAAAAAAAAAAAAAAAAATATTTTTTTCTCGTTTGTTTACATTCATGCTCTCTGTCTCTTTCTTTACTAAAAAACAAAACAAAAAAACTATTTCTTTTTGTGTATACGTTTTGGTTTACATTCATGCTTTTGTCTCTTTTCTTTACTAAAAAAACAAAACAAAAAAAAAAAACTATTTTTTTGTGTATACGTTTTGGTTTTACATTCATGCTCTCTGTTGTTGTTTTTAAGGAAACTATTGGTATGTTTGGTTTTACATACATGCTCTTTATTTATTTCTCTCAGAAATTATTATTTACTTAAGTATAATGTTTTGGTTTTACATTCATGCTCCCTGTCTCATTTTTTTTTCATCATAAACTATCATTTTCTTAAGTATAAGTTTTGGTTTTACATTCTTTCTCTCTAAAATGAAAAGAAAGAAACTATTTTTTCCTAGAGTTTAAGTTATGCTGTAATTCTTTATTATGTACAGATGCATCGAAAACTATCGTTAGGATGGTTTTGTCGTACGAATATAAATAATTGAAGCCCTTTTAATTAGAAAAATTGACCCTAATTTAACTTGAGTGCTGGTCAATGGGGATAGATGATATTAACCTCATCACTTGTAGCAAGCCTTCCCCCAGACTCTTCGACCCTTGACCTCCCCCGAAGACCTGATTCAGATCTTGTTCATTCGTGTCTCTCTATCCACTATATAACTTGTCAAAATTTTCTTCTTCCTGGTATCCTATTTCGGGTTTTATTTGTCTGCGATGAGGAGGCTCTGCGCGAAGAGTTCGAAACGTCACGGCTTATTTTACTATTTCTCTTTAGTTTCGTTTTCGTTGGATATCGAAATCACGGATAAGGGTTGGTGGTGTTTTGTCTCGAAAAATTATTTTTTTTTTTTTTTCTCGTTTCTTATTCATGGTCTCGAATTAGCTCGTTACGGAAATTCACTGTGAGATGGATTTTTTACTTCCTCCTCGCTTTTCCCTCTCTCTTTCCTTCCCTTTCCTCGCTTTTTCTTCCTTTCCCCCCTCTTTCTCTCTCTCTTTCCCTCCTTCCACCTCTCTTTCTCCTCTCTTTCTCCTCTTCCTTCTTTCTTCCCCTCCTTTACCTTTCTCTCCTTCCTTTCCTCGCCTTTCCATCCCTCTCTCTCCCTTTCCGTTCCTTCCTTCTCTCTTTACTCCCTTCCTCCTTCCTTTCTCTCTCGCTCGTAATGCCCTCGTCCCTCCATTCTCTCCTTTCCTTAGTTTTCTTTTTTCTCCCTTGTCTCCCTTCTCTCTCTCTTAGTCCCTTCATTCTATACCTCTTCCATATCTTCTCTCTTTTCTTCTCCTTCTTCCCTCCTTCTCTCCTCTCTCTCTCCCTTCCCTCACTGTTCCCTGTATCCCTTTCCCACGGACAGACGCGCCTGCCTCGGAACCCTGCGCGCTCTGTAGCTCTGCCCCCTACCTGCCTTCCTTCGTGTCTCTCTTCCATCTCTTCCTCCGCCCTCGTCTCTCTCTTCTCTCCCTCCCTTCCACCGCTCGTATCTTCTCTCTTTCTCTCCCTTTCCTTCCTCTCTGCTCTCTTTCCATCTCTTCCGTCGCTCCTCTCTGTCCTCCTCTCGTCTCTTCTTTCTCCTCCTTTCATCGCCTTTCTTCTCTCTTTCCCAACCTCTTTCCCTCCCTTCCTTCCCACCATTATAAGGTGTTGTACTTATAAAAAGTCCTGCTCGCCCCCCCCCCTCTCGCCCACCCTGTTAAGTATGACGTAATCTTATGACGTCACTTCCTCGAGTAGGACTTAAAACTTTGTCATTAGTTTCCTAATATGGTTTTTTTTTTCGTGTCTAATTTAATCTTTAACTGGTTAGTCTATTTCGTAGGAAATGTCGATTCAGTTTTATATATATCCGTTTTCTCTAATCGTTTTGGTGTTCAGTCATTAGTGTGTAAAAAAGTGTTCCTTTCACTCTCTATCTATCATCTATCTATCTATTTCTTTTCTTTTATTTTTTTTTTTTCTATCTATCTATCTATCTATCTATCTGGTCTTATCTATCTATCTAATTTCTATATCTATCTTATCTGATCTATCTATCTAGATTCTATTAAGATCTATCTATTCTATCGTATCTATCTTTTTTTTTTTTTTTTTTTTTTGCTACGTATTTTTTTTTTTTTCAATTTAAATTTTCGAGTCGAGCCAATAAATTATTCATCAACTTTCCCATCCTTCCTGTTTATTCCAATCTGTCTTCATCTTCTATCAGGGAAACCCTGCTCTATATTTCAAGAGAAAAAAAAGTTCAAATAATATTCGGTTTTTTCTTATCGCAGAGTGTTTTGCCTATTTAACTCACATCACGCTTTTCCCTCAACTTTATTCGGAGTTTCATCTGCATTACCTTTCTCCATTTTCTTGACTGTTTCTCGATTTCTGGTTAAACGTCGTGCGACCACAAATACTCCTCATTTTTCCTTCCTTTTATAAACTCTGAACCACGTTTATTTCCTTCCTAAATCGGACCCTCCCTCCCTCCTTCTTCCCTCCCTTCCTTCCCTTTCTTCGCCTTCTCTTCGCCCCAGCTCCTCCTCTGCTTTCCTCCTTCTCCTCCCTCTTCCTTTCCTTCTTCCTCTTCCTCTCTCCTTCCTCCTCCTCCTGCCTTCCTCTTCCTTCCTCTCCTCCTCTTCTCTTTCCTACCTCCTCTCCTCATCTTGCCTCTGTCCTCTCCATCGCTCCTCCTCTCCTCCTCGCCTCCTTCCTCCTCCTCTGTTCTCTTCGCTCCTCCCTCTCCTCTCCTCCTCTCCTTCCTCCCCCTTTCCTCCTCCGCCCTCTCCTCTTCCTCCCTCCTCCTCTCCTCCCCCTCCTCCTCCTCCCCCTTCTCCTCCCCTCCTCCTCTCCTCCTCCTCCTCCTCTTCCTCCTCCCCTCCTCCCCTTCTTTCCCCTCGTCCCTCTCCCCTCCCCCTCCTCCTGCCTCCTCCTCCTCCTTCTTCATCCTTCTCCGTCCTCCCCCGCGCCCCTCCTCTACCTCCTCCTTCCTCTCCTCTTCCTCCTCCTCCTCCTTCCTCCTCCTCCCCCCCCTTTCCTCCTCCTCTCCTCTCCTCTCCTCCTTCCTCCTCCTTCCTCCTCCTCCTCCCCCTTCTCCTCTCCTCCCGTCGCTCCTTCTTCCTCACTCCTCCTCCTCCTCCTCCTCCTCCCCTCACATCCTCTTCTCCCCTCCTCCTCCTCCGTCCCCTCCTCCTCCTCCTCTTCCTCCTCCCTCCTCCTCTGCCTCCCCCTTCTCCTCGCTCTCCTCCTCTCCTCTTCTCCCCCTCCTCCTCCTCCTCCTCCTCTTCCCCTCCTCTCTCCTCCTCCTCCTCCTCCTCTTTCACTCCCCCCCTCCTCATTCTTCCTTCCTCTCTTCCTTCCTCTCTTCCTCCCCGGCTGTATCTTATGACATCAATTACTTTCAATTTTCCTTTCCATTTCCAAAAAAAAAAAAAAAAAAAAAATATTGAATTTGGAAATCTATCACACACACGACGGATCAATTAGCCCATGATAATAACAGACTAATTTTCTTAATAAGAATGGAATCTAAATCTATCACAGATAACAATTAATTAACCCATGATAATAACCCATAGATTTTCTTAATAAATGTGTAAACAAAATCTTTCACACACACAAAAAAAACATAAAAATTTGACCTTGACTATTTCATTTTCAAAAAAATAAATATTCCTTTCTGAGAGTGTTAACAGTAGCATAAATTATAAATATTATTAGCATCACTTATTTTTTTGATATTAATTAATTAGGGGGGGGGGTAGATCTCTCGATTTAAAATTGATTTGATTATACTTTATATTACATATTTATTACCAATATTCATTATATCATACATTATTTCTTTTTGATATTAAGATATCCTTGTTTCATAACTAGTTTCATTATACATTATACATTCATTACCCCGAATTAATATATTATACAATATTATCTTTCATCATACTATCTTTATTATATATTATCACTATGAAAATGGTCATTATGATAAGGCTGGATACGATTGCATTGCACTAACTTTAATGTACATAGAGGCTCTTCGTGCCATGTACCTTCAAAACCACGACATGACACAAGAATGACATGACACACACACGACACGACACTAAGGGCGACATAACACACACAAGACACTGCCACACCGGTAGTTTATGTCTATTTGTCATGTCACTCACCTCACTGCACACCTCGTTGGGTGACCAAGCCTGGCATGACATTGCAAGTATGACATGTGTTCTGAAGAATTAGTTTTATATCATTCTTATTTCGTTCGAGTAAAAGTTAATACTTAATATTTAAGGATGAAATGTACAGAGAAGTAAAGACATGATCCACAATTTCAGGCCAAATATGGTGAATTTAGGTACTTGACAGTGGGTGACATGTAGCTGGCCTGCTGACATGACCTCAGAGAGATGAGTTTTCGACTTACACTTTACAACAAACTTCTCTCACACACACACACGCACGCACATATCATTTCATACACACAGACACACACACACACACACACATACACACATTACACCACACGAGACACAGACATAACACACCATCACGCGTACGCTCAATGAATGATGAAGTTGAAATAATTAGAACGATTACAAATTACTTATAATAATCTTTTAAATCTAGTCTCTTTTCTCTCTTCCTCCTCTCTCTTGTTCCCCCGCTCTCTCTTCCTGTCTTGTCTGACTGTCTCTCTCTGTTTCTTGTCTGTTCTGTGCTGGTCTGTCTGGTGTCTGTTTGTGCTGTCTGTCCTCTCTCTCTCTCTCTCTTCTCTCTCCCCTCCCCTCGCCTTCCCCTCCCTTCCCTCCCTCCCTCTCCCTCCTCTCTCGCCGTCCTCTCCTCCCTCCGCTTCTGCTCTCTTTCGTCTCTTCTTCTCTCTCTCCCTCGCGCTTTTCCCTGCCCTCTCCCTCCCCTCTCCCTTCCCTCCTTTCCCTTTCCCTTCTCCTCCCTCCCTCCCTGCCTCTCTCTCTTTCCCCCCCTTACCATCCCTTCCTTTCCACCCTACCGGTCTTCCACTGTGGCTCTCTCACTTCCGCTTCTCCCCTGCGTGCACTGAGCACGTAGAGTGGCCAGTGCCACCGGATCCTGGAAGTGAGAGAGAGAGAGAGGGAATTTTTTGGCCGGAAGTTGAGGTCAGGAGAATGACGTCAGGGCGACCGTTGACCTTGAGAGGGAGAGGAATGTAGTAGAGAGATAGAGGTGGAAGTAAGATCTCTCTCTGTCTCTCTGTTTCTCTGTCTCTTTTCTCTTCTCTCTGTCTCTTTTCATCTGTCTCTCTGGTCTCTTTTCTCTGTCTCTCTTCTCTGTCTCTTTTCTCTGCTCTCTGTCTCTTTTCTCTGTCTCTCTGGGTCTCTCTCTGTCTCTCTGTCTCTTTTCTCTGTCTCTCTGTCTCTTTTCTCTGTCTCTCTGTCTCTCTGTCTCTCTGTCTCTCTCTGTCTCTTTCTCTCTCTTCTGTCTCCTCTGTCTCTCTGTCTCTCTCTGTCTCTCTGTCTCTCTGCTCTCTCTCTGTCTCTCTTTCTCTGTCTCTCTGTCTCTCTGTCTCTTTCTCTTCTGTCTCTCTGTCTCTCTGGTCTCTTTTGTTCTTCTTCTCTTTTCTCTGTCTCTCTGTCTCCCCATCTCTCTATTTATCTGTCTATCTGCCTATGTAGTTCTCTTTCTCTCATTCTCTCTCTTCTCTCTTTCTCTTCTCTCTCTCTCTCTCTCTCTCTCTGCTCTCTCTCTCTCTCTCTCTCTCTCTCTCTCTCTCTCTCTCTCTCTCTCTCTCTCTCTCTCTCTCTCTCTCTCTCTCTCTCTCTCTCTCTCTCTCTCCCTCCCTCCCCCGTCTCTATCTCTCACTCTCTAACTCTATCTCTTATTTTTCTCTCTCGCTCCTCTCTCTCTCTTCCTTAATCTTCCCACTTCTAAAAAAAAAAAAAAAAAAAAAAAAAATAAAAAAAAAGTGTTGGATTTTCGTATTATAGAAAATAATAGAAAGATAAATTAACGACAAAAACAACGAAATAACTACAAAAATGGAAATGAATAGAGATAAATTAACGAGAATAACATGTTAAGAATAACTTTACAAAAAATAGAAAGGAACAGAGTGATAAATTAAAGAGAAAAAAATACAAAAATAAGAAGTATAGAGCGATAAATGAAAGAGAAAGAACGAAGATAACTAACGAAATAGGAAAGGAACAGAGCGATAAATGAAAGAGAAAGACAACAAGATAACTAACGGAAATAGGAAAGGAACAGAGCGATAAATGAAAGAGAAAGACAACGAAGATAACTAACGGAAATAGGAAAGGAACAGAGCGATAAATTTACGAGAATTAGACACACTAAAAATAACTTGACAAACCGGAAATGGATATGACAGTTTCCGATGCTCTTGTCATCATCAGCTGTCATTTCGTCATGGAGGTGTGACATGACACAATGCCATGATAATAAGAAGATGAAGATGAAGAAGAAGAAGGAGAAGAAGAAGAGGAAGAATAATGATAATAATGATTAATAATAATAATAATAATAATAATAATAATAATAATAATAATAATAATAATAATAATAATAATATAATAATTAATAATAATAATAATAATAATAATAATAATAATAATAATATAATAATAAATATAATATAATAATAATAATGATAATAATGATGATGATGATGATGATGATGATGAAGAGAAGAAGAAGAGGAAGAAGAAGAAGAGGAAGAAGAAGAAGAAGAAGAAGAAGAAGAAGAAGAAGAAGAAGAAGAAGAAGAAGAAGAAGAAGAAGAAGAAGAAGAAGAAGAAGAAGAAGAAGAAAAAAGAAGAAGAAGAAGAAGAAGAAGATGATGATGGAGATGAAGAGGAATAATAATAATGATAGTAATAATAATAAGATGATGAAGATGAAGAAAAGAAAGAAGAAGAAACGAAGATGATGATGACGAAGAGGAAGAAGATGATGATAAAGAAGGAGAAGAAGAAAAGCAGAAGAAGATGAAAGTGAAGAAGAAGATGAAAAATAGGAGGAAGTAGGAAAACAAGAAGAACAAGAAGAAGAAGAAGAAGGAAAAGAAAAGAAAAAAGAAGTAGGGAAGAAGAAGAAGAATACGAGAAGAAAAAAAGATGAAGAAAAAAAAAAAAAAAGAAAAGAAGAGTAAGAAGAAGAAGAATAAGAAGAAGAAAAGAAAAAAGAAAGAAAGAAAGAAAGAAGAAGAAGAAGATGTTAAAAAAAAACAAGAAGAAAAGAAAAAAAGAGGAAGAAGAAGAAGATAAAAAAAACAAGAAGAAAAGAAGAAAAATAGACAACAAAAACGAAGAAGTGGCAACCGCGATACGTACATTTCTCACTTCGAAAAGTAGATGAAGTTTAGGATTCTCACTTCATTTCTTGCCTCATCACCGTCGTTATTATTTTTATTGATGTTATGTGTGATGTCGTGATGTCATTGGGTCGTGTCAGTCGTCTATAATCATCTTTATTATCATTCGTGTCATCATAATCATCTTTATTATCATTCGTGTCATCATAATCATCTTTATTATCATTCGTGTCATTGTAATCATCTTTATTATCATTCGTGTCCTCATAATCATCTTTATTATCATTCGTGTCATCATAATCATCTTTATTCATGTCGTGTCATCATAATCATCTTATATTATCAATTCGTGTCATCATAATCATCTTTATTATCATTCGTGTCATCCTATTCATCTTTATTATCATTCGTGTCATCTTAATCATCTTTATTATCATTTGTGTCATCATAATCATATTTATTATCATTCGTGTCATCATAATTATCTTTATTATCATTCGTGTCATCATAATTATCTTTATTATCATTCGTGTCATCCATAATTATCTTTATTATCATTCGTGTCATCTTAATCATCTTTATTATCATTTGTGTCATCATAATCATATTTATTATCATTCGTGTCATCATAATTATCTTTATTATCATTCGTGTCATCATAATTATCTTTATTATCGTGTCATCATAATTATCTTTTATTATCATTCGTGTCATCATAATCATCTATATTATCATTCGTGTCATCATAATCATTTTATTCATTGTGTCATCATAATCATCTTTATTATCATTCGCGTCATCATAATCATCTTTATTATCATTCGTGTCATCTATAATCATCTTTATTATCATTCGTGTCATCATAATCATCTTTATTATCATTCGTGTCATCTATAATCATCTTTATTATCATTCGTGTCATCATAATCATCTTTATTATCATTCGTGTCATCATAATCATCTTTGTTGTCATTCGTGTCATCATAATCATCTTTATTATCATTCGTGTCATCATAATCATCTTTATTATCATTCGTGTCATCATAATCATCTTTATTATCATTCGTGTCATCATAATCATCTTTATTATCATTCGTGTCATCATAATCATCTTTATTATCATTCGTGTCATCTATAATCATCTTTATTATCATTCGTGTCATCATAATCATCTTTATCATCATTCGTGTCATCATAATCATCTTTATTATCATTCGTGTCATCATAATCATCTATATTATCATTCGTGTCATCATAATCATCTTTATTATCATTCGTGTCATCATAATCATCTTTATTATCATTCGTGTCATCATAATCATCTTTATCATCATTCGTGTCATCCATCTTTATTATCATTCGTGTCATCATAATCATCTTTATTATCATTCGTGATCATCAATTAAATAAAATTGTTAATGCCATCATTATTACTATCAAATTCTATCAATATATCTATCAATAATGTTATTACTATCTTTATTATCAATATCATCATCATTACCATTAAATTATATCAATATATCTATCAATAATGTTATTCTCATCGTCATTAATCATATCATCATCATTACCATTAAAGTCTATTAATATATCTATCAATAATGTCATTATCATCTTTATTATCAAAATCATCATCATTACCATTAAAGTCAATTAATATATCTATTAATAATGTCATTATCATCTTTATTATCAAAATCATAATGATCGCCGATTATTAATTCTATCATCACGTCAGATTGAGCTTAATTAAGTTTTAATTCAATTTAATCTTCCTTCTATCTTGTCCGTATTATTAAGACATTTTTTGAGAGTAATTAACACGAATAAATTATTGTTGAATTGATCGAATCGCGATAACATCTGAAAACTCCTAAATTGATGTCTTTATTGGATTCTCATTTCGAAAGAGAATTAAAATGTGAAAGGAAGTAAGTGATAGTTTAATATTTTTTTTTTTTTTTTTTTTTTTATTTTTTTTTTTTTTGTTTGGTTGTTGTTGTTGTTTGTTGTTGTTGTTTTGTTTTTGCTTTGTTGTTGTTTTGTTTTTGTTTTGTTGTTTGTTTTTGTTTTGTTTTTGTTTTGTTTTGTTTTTGTTTTGTTTTGTTTTTGTTTGTTTTGTTGTTTTTGCTTTGTGTTTTTGTTTTATTTTTTGTTGTTTGTTGTTGTAAAGAATGGAGATTGTTTGCATGAAAAGCTTGATTAACATTATTTTTAAAGATCTTTTTATCAGATACACACACACACACACACACAAACACAGACACACACACACAAACACACACACACGCACACACACACACACAGACACACACACACTCATATGCACACATACATATAATCCCCATACACTGACACAATCCTTAAACTTACACACATTCACACACACAATCCACTCACATAGACTCATTCACACACACACACACAATCCACACACACGTAGACTCATTCACACACACACACACAATCCACACACACCGACGTACACACAAATACCCACACGTACACATGCACATCCCAAAACCATTATATTCGTGTACGTGTCAAGGTCAAAGATTTATATTTCCTGGGCATACTAACACCTTTTATATATCTATTATCTATCACACTATCTATCTTTTTTTTTGGTATTGACCTTATTTTCATCTTGTTCTTTTTCTTAACAGAACGTTTTTTAAGATTTTTTTAAAAGCTCTGAGTTTGAAATACTTTGTGAAAAACGTAGAAAAAAGTTGTGAATGAAAGAGTAAGGATTTCATAGTGTAAGAGATGGCTTATGAAAGATATCAAATAATCTTTACTATATTACAAAAGTACATATATTACAAAGCAATAATAAATTACAAAGCATTTGAAAAGTGTTTTGGATTCTTCAGGTCGATGACTCTCTCTCTCTCTCTCTCCTCCTCTCTCAATTCGTTCTTTCTCTCTCTCTCTCTCTTCTTCTTCCTCCCTCTCTCTTCTAGTTCTCTCTGTCTCTCTCCTCTCTCCTCTCTCTCTCTCTCTCTCTCTTCTCTCTCTTCTGTCTCTCTCTCCTCTCTCCCTCATCTTCTTCCTTCTCTCTCTCTACTCCTCTCACTTCTTTCTCTCTTTCTCCTCCCCACTCCCCTCTCTCTCCTCCTCGTCCTTCTCTCTTCTCCTCCCTCTTCCTTCTCTCTCTCTCTCTCCTCTCCTCTCTCTCTCTATCTCCTATCTATCTATCCTCTCTATCTCTTCTACTTTCTCTCTCTCTATATCTATATATATCTATCTCCCTTTTCTCTCTCTCTCCCATCTCCCTCAACCCCCCCCCCTCTCTCTATCATCTCCCTCCCTCCTTCCCTCCTTCCCTCCCCACCTCCTTGCCATCCCTCCCTCCCCACCTCCTCTCCCTCCCTAACCCCTCATCCCTACGCCCACCCCCCCACCCCAACGCCCACTTCTATTAGCCTCGCCCTTGGTTCAGCGCACGACACCACGAGGTTCAGTTTAACGAGGTTCAAGTTTCAGCGACGGTGTTCAGTTCAAAACGTAAGGGTTCAGTTTCAACGAGGTTCAGTTCAACGAGATGTCAGTTCAAACGAGGGTTTCAGTTCACGAGGTTCAGTTCAGTTCAACGAGGTTCAGCGTTCAACGAGGTTCAGTTCAACGAGGTTCAGTTCAACGAGGTTCAGTTCAGCGAGGTTCAGTTCAACGAGGTTCAGTTCAACGAGAGTTCAGCGATTCACTCAAGCGAGGTTCAGTTTCAACGAGGTTCAGTTCAACGAGGTTTCAACGAGGTTCAGTTCAACGAGTTCAGTTCAGTTCAACGAGGTTCAGTTCAACGAGTTTCAGTCGAGTCAGTTCAACAGTTCAACCGAACGAGTTCAGTTCAAACGAGGTTCAAGTTCAGCAACGAGGTTCAGCTCAACGAGTTCAGTTCAACGAGGTTCAGTTCAACGAGTTCAGTTCAAACGAGGTTCAGTTCAGCGAGGTTCAGTTTCAACGAGGTTCAGTTCAACGAGGTTCAGTTCAACGAGGTTCAGTTCAACGAGGTTCAGTTCAACGAAGGTTCAGTTCACGAGTTCAGTTCAACGAGGTTCAGTTCACGAGGTTTCAGTTTCAACGAGGTTCAGTTCAACGAGGTTCAGTTCAACGAGGTTCAGTTCAACGAGGTCAGTCACGAGGTTCAGTTCACGAGGTTCAGTTCAGGAGGTTCAGTTTCACGAGGTTCAGTTCACGAGGTTCAGTTCAACGAGGTTCAGTTCAACGAGGTTCAGTTCAACGAGGTTCAGTTCAACGAGGTTCAGTTCAACGAGTTCAGTTCAACGAGGTTCAGTTCAAACGAGGTTCAGTTCAGCGAGGTTCAGTTAGGTTCAACGAGGTTCAGTTCAACGAGGTCAGTTCAGCGAGTCGGGAATGAACAGGGGGTCGAGTTGTCACCAAATATTCCCGTATTTAGCTTGTTTGACCGGTTGGCGAGAAAAAATGGTGTGAACTGTGACTTCCAGTGATGAGTAAGGACTGCAGTGTATGTATGTATATATGTATATATATAAATATATATATATATATATATATATATATATATATATAATATTATATATATATATATATATATATATATATATAATATATATATATTTATATATATTTATATATATATATATATATATATATATATTTATATATATATATATATATATATATATATATATATATACATATATATATATTGAATATATTACGTACATATATATATATATATATATATATATATATATATATATATATATATATATATATATATATATATATATGTACTACATGATATTCATATTATATATGTATATATGTATATATATATATAATATATATAATATATATATAATATATATATATATATATATATATTTATATTTATATTTATATATATATATATATATATATATATATATATATATAAATATATTTATATATATATATATATATATATATATATTATATATATATATATATATATATATATATACATATATATACATATATATTCATACAATATCATGTACGTACATATATATATATATATATATATATATAATATATATATATATATATATATATATATATATAATATATATATATGTATATATATATATATATATATATATATATATATATATATATATATATATATAGTATATATATTTCGGTTTTTTGTCTGATGAGGAACTCGAGAAGAGTTCGAAACGTCACGCTTATTTTCAATTCTCATTGTGGCTAGTTTCATCTTCATTTTTGTGTTCACGTGATTGTGTTGTGCTTGTGTTCGCATATATTTTTTCATCTTCACATATTGAATATTGTCATTACGTTTTTTATAATCGATATTCCTAGTATTAATTGATATTAGCGTTACATCAAATTATGTATTGTATTATCATCATTCTTTAGTTAACGTTTTATTGATATTGTATTTTGAAAGGCATATCTTTCCTCTCACTTCTTTCTCTCCCTCTCTCTCTCTCCCTCTCTCCTCCTCTCCCTTCTCTCGCTTCTCCCTCTCTTCCTCTCCCTTATCTCTCTCCTCTTCCCTTTCTCTCTCTCCCTCTCCCCTCTCCCTTCTATCTCTCCCCCCCTCTCTCTCTCTCCTCCTCTCCATCTCTCTCTCTCTTCTCCCTTCTCTCTCCTCTCCCTATCCCCTCCTCCCTCCTTCTCTCTCTCCCTCCTCTCCCTTCTCTCTCTCCCGCTCTCCTCCCTTCTCTCTCTCTCCTCCTCTCTCCTTCTCTCTCTCTCTTCTCCCTACTCTCCTCTCCTTCTCTCTCCCCCCCTCTCTTTCTCTCCCTCTCTGCTCCCTCTCTCTCCTCCTCTCCTTCTCTCTCTATCCTCCTCTCCCTTCTCTCTCTCCCTCCTCTTCCTTCTCTCCCTCTCTCCTACTCTCCCTCTTCTCTCTCTCTCTCTCTCTCCCCTCTCCTCCTCTCCCTCCTCTCTCGTCTCTCCTCTCTCCCTTCTCTCTCTCTCCCTCTCTGAACTTCACTGAACTGACACTGGGCTGACACCTCGCATTCCTGGAGCCTCCAAGCTGCCAGTACCTCGTCAAACATGTCTTTACTTACGAAAATATTCCACACCGGTCTTTTAGGTACATGTCAATATTTTTAAGGATAAGAGATGAAGTGTATTCGTTGCAATAAATATAGAAAAAAGTACGAATGAGGATGAATAACTGGGAAATAAAAGAGAAGGATTTGGTCGGTTTCGAATATTTTCATCGATCGAAATGTTCGTCCGAAAGCGGTTAAATACATATGTTAATGTTTAATATGTTGATATTAATATGTTAATATGTTTAATATGTTAATGGTTGAGACGAGTAAATTTGGTAGACGTGACAGATCATATATCACTATCTTGTATTGTGAAGATATTCATTATTTTTACCTTTCTACAGTGAATAAATTAGTGATTAGTGATTTTTATACTTTTCTACAGTGAATAAATTAGTGATTAGTGATTTTCATACCATTCTACATCGATTAGAGAATATTGATTGACAGGCACTCACGTATCAAACGACCTTACTGGGTCACCACAGGTCAATCCTACAACAGCTGAGATATCTTAGCTATCTCCCTGACCCTGTGGAGATTAGGTCACGTGCCCTGCCCACGCCCAAGGGTCACGCCACGCCCAGAAGACGCTTGAGCTCCTGGTGATGGTCAGAGTTGGAGTGAGGAAGGAGTGAGGAAGGAGTGAGAAGGTAGTCTTCTGTAAGATGCTAAGTGCTTTGGTGTGTCTTGGCAGAGGTCAGTGGCCTCTGGGCTTGTGGTTTCCGTTGTACACACACACACAGACACCTTACTTACTCACTTGGCAATCTCACACGCATACACACACACACACACTCTTACTCACTCACTGGCACTCTCTCTCTCACACACACACACACTCTTACTCCCTCACTGGCACTCACTCACTCACACACACTCACTATTACTAACTCACATCACTCACACACAAACAAACACACTCTTACTTACTCACTGGCAACTTCTCACACACACACTCACTCAATCACTCTCTCACACACACACACACACACACACACACACACACACACACACACACACAACACACACACACACAACACACACAACAAACACACACACAAACACACAACACACACACACACACACACACACAACACACAACACTCACACACACACACACACAACAAACAACACACACACACAAACAACCAAACACACAAAACACACACACACACACACACACACACACACACACACACTCACACAGACACACACACGCACACAAACAAACAAACAAACACACACAAACACGCACAAAACCACTACATGGTATTGACAAAAAAAAAAAAAATCTCACTAAGAAAAACAACAAAAAAGGAAGACGAAAACAAGTAAACAAGCCTCCAAAAAGAAAAGAAAAAAGAAGGAAAGAAAATGAAGAAACAGGAAAAAGAAGTAAAAGGAAAAAATGGAATACAAGGAAAGAGTGAAAACGTAAATTAATAAAAATAAAAAAAGAATAGCAGTTAAGGAAAATAGGAAAAACAAACAAAAACAAAAAAGAAAAGAAAAAAGATAGAAAGGAAAGAAAAGAAAAATCGAGAGAGAGAGGAGAGAGAGAGAGAGAGAGAGAGAGAGAGAGAGAGAGAGAGAGAGAGAGAGAGAGAGAGAGGAGAGAGAGAGAGAGAGAGAGAGAGAGAAGAGAGAGCGAGAGAGAGAGAGAGAGAGAGAGAGAGAGAGAGAGAGAAGAGAGAGAGAGAGAGAGAGGAGAGAGAGAGAGAGAGAGAAGAGAGAGAGAGAGAGAGAGGGAGAGAGAGAGGAGGAGAGAGAGAGAGAGAGAGAGAGAGAGAGAGAGACGAGAGAGAGAGAGAGAGAGAGAGAGAGAGAGAAGAGAGAGAGAGAGAGGAGAGAGAGAAGAGAGAGAAAAGAGAGAGAGAAGACGAGAGAGAGAGAGAGAGAGAGAGAGAGAGAGAGAGAGAGAGAGAGAGAGAGAGAGAGAGAGAGAGAGATAGAGAGAGCGAGAGAGAGGGAGAGAGAAACAAGACAGAAAAAAGAAAGAAAAAAAAAAGAGAAAATCAAATAAAGCAAAGAAAAACAAAGTAAACAAACAATATAATATATATAAATTAGATAAAATCATTGAATAAAGAAATAAACAAACGTTGGAACGAAAACAAAAAGAAAAGAATGAAAAAAATAAAAAGTTAACAATAAAACAAAGAAAACAAAAAACAGAAAAAAACAAAAAACAAAGAACAAATCAATAAATAAAACGTTTTCTCACGCGAAGAAACCCAAGACGAATGGTCAGGAGAGACGAGGAGGGGGGGGAGGGGAGGGGGGTAGCGACGAAGGGGGGGAGGGGGCGAGGAAGGGGGGGGAATGAGCCAGCGAAAGGGGGGAAGGGAGTGGGGGGGGAGAGCGACAAAGGGGGGAGGGGGCGAGGGGGCGAAGGAGAGGGGGGGCGAAGAGGGGGAGAGCGACGAAAGGG
>NW_020870706.1:69236-74236 GCF_003789085.1 Penaeus vannamei
CAAGTCCAAAGTCTAGCTGCAGCCACTATGGTGTACGACTGTGCAGCCGTGCTATGAATAACTGCTTCTATCTTTCCTCCCTGATATATACCAAACTTAGCTAAGTTTCAGATTTCTTGCTCTATATATACGTTAATTGCACCCAGCATTATTTTTTCAACTAATTATTACAGATTAATTTCAGTTCTTGAGTGTGACAGAATTTAAAGGAATATGCTATTTTGTTCCTGTTTGCAACAACTGCCAAGATTATCTTTATAAAAAATATGTATATATTTTTGGGGTGGAGAAGTATAAAACCGCCCTTTCAATATTGTCAAATATTTGTATTCTTTAAACACATAAAGGATACGCGAGTGTGCACTAATGAACAACATATCTAAAAATCGCAAGAAAATTCCAACTCCTACAATCGGTACAGAAATGAAATTAATGTTAATATCTGATATGCCGTTTTAAATTTCTAAACCCTTTGAAAAACTGGTAAAAGGCATTTATCAAAAATCGCTGACAAGTTTTCGTAGTTATAAGCTTTGTGACCTTGTGCGCCAACTTTCAAGCGATTTCATTGGCCTGGTGGGTACACAGATTTTTTTGCCTACCAGTACTACGGAATCCAGCAGACTTTTATCAAAATGAAGCAAAAAATGCCGGAGGAACTATTATGCACGTCAAGCATTAAAGCTTAATAGCAGTCTTGGTAAAGTATTATATCAATAAAATAGCAGCACAGGAGGTTATGAAGGGAGCTGCAAGGTCAAGTGAGTTTACTTTAATCACCTAAACTCTATCCCCGCAATTTTTCAGAAACAGGATTATTCCTTTTATTGTGCACAAGTTTCCAAGTAATTGTGGCTATTTATGGAAGTGAGTTGGATTAAACAATACGCAAATTGTTAAATAAGAGGTTAATCCAAGAATCTTTGTCTGTGTGTGTGTGTGTGTACACACACACACACACACACACACACACACGTTACGGTAACCGCAAAGTCATGTCTTGTGGTAAAGCAGTCCATTTCAGGTAGAACCTGTAAAGAATCTACTGATAAAAGCATTTGAAAAACTCACGATGATTTTGTGTTTTTTAAACCCCTTTGAAAACTTTGGAATTCCCTAGGAAATCCCTCGGAATCCGGAAATTCCTGACAAATCTGTCTGGAAATCAAGAAATCCGGGTGGATTTTGAGGGGATTTCGGAATTCCCGGAAATCTCGTACGCAACTTTGGGAAGTGAAATGCTCTTCGGTGCCATCGCCTGGGCTTTGGGGCTCTAAGGACTTTGAGCTTTAGACAATATGAAGGGCATGGCGTTGCGGCCTGACTCTGTTCCTCTGTCAAGTATACATGCCTAAGGTGCATTATTAGTCATAGAAACTACATTTTCTAATCACATAAAAAATAAGGCCGAGGTATGGCAGCTTTACCGATTTCTCGCGGTTAGACGTATGGCACACATGAGCATGCGCCTGTAAACGAACCTAATCTCACCTGACCTGATTGAGAATGGAAACCTCGTGTCAATACGCCGCCATCTTGTTTGTTTCACCACGTATGCGCAGGATACCCGTCAGGAGCTTTTCTGCCATACCTGTAGTCGCCTCGTGAATATACAGTAAACGGCTGGCACGTTGGAAACGGCGCGTTGTTTTCGCCTCGGCCTTTGATCAACCCGGTCGAGGAGAGCTGCGCCGTGAGGCGGAGGGCGTCGCCCACACACGATCACGCTCATGACATCCTACCCCCCCCCCTATTTGATTAAGAAACAATTTAATCAAAATAATATCTATAAGTATTTGTAATAATCATTCAAATTTACTCAGCTAGTTCTGACATGATTTTTTTATCAATGTCTCCAAAATAAAGATACGTGTATAAATATTTCGGTGTTATCGACGATTGTGTCTTGATCTCTCCGGCAGAGAGACCACATGGCGAGATATCTTGACACACGTACGCGCACGCGCACGCGCCTATAGGAGCCCACGCCGGAGACGGAGGAGCTCGACAGGTGAAGGATCCTCGCGAGGCGCAGCTTCTCGTACCGAATTCCGCCTCCAACTTGCTTCACGTATCTAATTACTAGATCGTCATTATAGATCCACAGGGCGGTGTTTAGACCTCTTTACGGCATCAGTTGGCAAGCTTTATCTTAGCAAAGTAATTGTGATGATGAATCTAAATCACCCACATTACTGGACGTAGCCATCCGTAACCTGCTATGATAATGAGAATTTTGAAGATTTCGTAAGCAAGTGAGGTGTTGGCCCGACATCTTGGCTGCAGCTGGTCACGCAGACCGGAGGATCGCTGCGCTCTGCGCGAAGGAAGGTCGTGGCGGCAACGCGATTGGACGATTCTCTGGAAATCTGTGGTTTAAGGTTCCATTACTAAGATCAGAAGTGATTGTGTGTGCGTGTATGAGTGTCTGTGTATGTGTGTGTGCGTGCGTGTGCGTGCGTGGTTGTGTGTGTGTGTGCGTGTGCGTGTGCGTGTGTGTGCGTGTGCGTGTGTGTGTGTGTGTGGTGTGTGTGTGTGTGTGTGTGTGTGTGTGTGTGTGTGTGTGTGTGTGTGTGTGTGTGTGTGTGTGTGTGTGTGGTGTGTGTATATAATATATATATATATATATATATATATATATATATATATATATATATATTATATAATATATATATATATATATATATATATATATATATATATACCGACATCTCAGGAGGGAGGGAGGATGCAAGGAAATGAGAAAGAGAGAGAGAGAGAAGCAGATGATAGATGATATTACCAAGAGAAAGAATCTCAGAGAAAGAGGAGAGAGACGAGGGAGGAGAGAGAGAGAGAGAGAGAGGAGAAGAGAGAAGAGGGAGAGAGAGAGGAGAGAGAGAGAGATAAGAGAGAGAGAAAGAGAGAGAGAGAGAGAGAGATGACAGACAGACACAGACAGAACAGGCAGGACGACACAGACAGAAAGACACAGCCGAGTGGAGTGAAAGGAAGGAAGGAAGTGAGGAGAGAAGGAAAGGAGAAGGGAAAGAGAGAAGAGAGGGGATGGAGATGAGAGAGAGGAAGATAAAAAAAAGATAGACAAAGAAATAGATAAAGATAGATAGATAGATAGAGAGATTTGTTTTGATTTGATCAAATCTGATTGCAGAATTGACTATAAAAGCCAGAGTAATATGCTAAAGCATCTGTCCAAAACCAAAGTGGACGCCGTGATTCTATTTATGTGAGGTCTATCATCAGAGAGAGAGAGAGAGGAAGGAGGGAGGAAGAGAGGAGAGAGAGAGAGAGAAGGAAGAGAGGAGAGAGAGAGAGAGAAGAGAGAGAGAGAGAGAGAGAGAGAGAGAGAGAGAGAGAGAGAGAGAGAGAGAGAGGAGAGGAGAAGAGAGAGAGATAAAGAAAAAGAGAGAGAGACTGAGAGAGAGAGAGAGATAAAGAAAAAGAGAGAGAGACTGAGAGAGAGGGGGGGTAGATAGAGGGGGAGGAGAGGGAAGAGAGAGAGAGAGAGAGAGAGAGAGAGAGAGAGAGAGAGAGAGAGAGAGAGAGAGAGAGAGAGAAGAGAGAGAAGAGAGAGAAGAGAGAGAGAGAGAGAGAGAGAGAGAAGAGAGAGAGAGGAGAGAGAGAGAGAAGAGAGAGGGGGGGGGGAAGAAAGGAGGGAGGGAAAAAGACTGAGGAGAGAGGGAGGGAGGAGGAGAGGGGGGGGAGAGGGAGGAAAAAAGAGAGACAGAGAGAGAGAGAGGGGGTGAGGGAGAGGAGGGAGGGATAGGGATAATAGATAGATAGATAGATAGAGAGAGAGAGAGAGAGAGAGAGAGAGAGAGAGAGAGAGAGAGAGAGAGAGAGAGAGAGAGAGGAGAGAGAGAGAGAGAGAGAAGAGAAGGAGGGTGAGAGAGAGAAAGTGAGATGGGAGGGAGAGAGAGAGTGAGAGAGATACAGAAAGAGAAGAGAGAGAGAGAGAGAGAGAGAGAGAGAGAGAGAGAGAGAGAGAGAGAGAGAGAGAGAGAAGAGAGAAGAGAGAGAGAGAGAGAGAGAGAATGAGTGATATATAGAGAAAGAGAGATAGGGGGGGTATAGGTAGGGTGAGGGAGAGGGATGAGATGGAGGAAATGCGTGCAAAGCGCTAGTGCAGCATATTCCATATTTGCAGTGTAATTAATTTCGGTGATAAATGACATCTGTAAGATGACTTGTATCTCAGCAGGCACTGCGCAATAGCTTCTCCTTTCATCCTATTGCGACTGTTGCAAGTCGTTCATCTCGGCCCTCCTTGCATGCTCTGACGTTCGGCCAAAAGGCTTCGCTGTGGCCGAGGCCTTCGCGCCGCCTGCTCCGCCTCTCGCAGTCGGCTCCTCCGCCCCCGAGCGCGGGTCCGGCTGTTGCCTGCCCCGCGTGCAGGAGAAAGGAAGAAAAGGGCACTGTGTAAGATGAACGGCCGTCGTAAATCGTCCTGGAGGCTGTGGCAAGGTCAGAATATATGATGGAGTCTAGGGATCCTGTCCTCTCTATCACGGCACTCGAGTCCTGGTATTATGCGCCGGTACAAGCGTAAAGCTACAGCTCTGTTTTGCCCCTTGCGAAGCAGGACGAGCAGCAGACGACGCTGTGCCAACCTTACTCTTAGCGGCGGGCTGGTGACTAGTGGTTTTAAGGCAATAAATGCAACGGTAGGTAGTGCACGTGGCTGTCATTGGTGATGGTGTCGTCTCATGCAAAGGGTACTTGCAGACGCGCACTTGCTAACGCAGTGCGAACGCCTACGCAAACAAACACGTTTCCACAGAGCAACACACTTCCCCTGACAAGTGATATCTTTATCCTTCCAGCCCCGGGGGAACCAGCGCTTCCAGCATTCCACCAGCGCATAAAAAATAAGAAAGTGCACACGACCAGAAAAATTTACGTGGCATGGAGTACCTAATTACTGTTGTTTAATTATATCTTTGCTTTCTGAATGGCTGTAACGGGTATGGTATTATGGCTCTGGGCCACAGCGCCACAAA
>NW_020870706.1:86736-89236 GCF_003789085.1 Penaeus vannamei
TAGAGTGATATACATAATGATAGCATTCATGTAATTTTCTTATTATTCTTGTTATGAAAAATGAGAACTAAAATAAGCTTTATTCTCTGAATAAAGCTCATACGAAAATTCACATATACGAATAATAGAAATGTTGATATCAATATCAACTAACATCACATGCACAATAGTATGATGATTATATCAATAATCATTTCATGTGTAGTAGATTAATATAAATCATTAGTATGCAAGTAATACTAACATAAAATATCATATGATATTATAGAAAGGACAGGCTATTTGTGTTTTTGTTGTTTTCTATCGAAACTACATACATACATACATACATACATATATATATATATAATATATATATATATATATATATATATATATATATATATATATATATATATATATATAGTTTTCGTAGTAGACAGAGATAACAAATAACCATTTTTCTCGGGAGCACATGCTTGTGTCGCCGAACTGGGACCACACTTGGTAAGACAGTTGAAAATCCTTGTCGACAATTGTGATACAAGTTTCCCCCTTGCATATTTTGTGCGTCATTGATATTTTTCCCTCTGATCTCCCGTCCCGAAAAATCTATATCCAAAAGAAACGAAAAAGGTATGTTTTTCCATGGTGTTTTTTATCACCCAAATGAAACATTGTAAACCCATTTTCGTGTGAGAAAAATAATGACAAGAGGCACTTTTTAGAGGTCACAAATTTTAGAAAGTGTTAGAAAAAGAAGAAATTCAAAGAATCTCTCTCCAACAACAACAGTGGCAATAAGCAGAGGAAACAAACAATGAATTAACAATAGGCCCCACAATGGAACATCCCTGCATTTATGCAGCGGGAGATTTGAATGTGTGAACTAGCAGATGGTAGAGGTTAGAATTTTACTAAGGCTGCTGCTATCGTGATGGAGATGTTTTAACGGAAGGAGAGGAAAAGAGAGATTTCTTTAAATTTCTTCTTTTTCTAAGATTCTAAAATTTGTGAACCTCCTAAAAAGTGCTCTTGTCATTATTTTCTCACACGAAAATGGGTTTACAATGTTTCATTTGGGTGATAAAAAACACCATGGAAAAACATACCTTTTTCGTTTCTTTTGGATATAGATTTTTCGGGACGGGAGATCAGAGGGAAAAATATCAATGACGCACAAAATATGCAAGGGGGAAACTTGTATCACAATTGTCGACAAGGATTTTCCAACTGTCTTACCAAGTGTGGTCCCAGTTCGGCGACACAAGCATGTGCTCCCGAGAAAAAATGGTTATTTGTTATCTCTGTCTATCTACCGAAAACTATATATATATATATATATATATATATATATTATATATATATATATATATATATATATATATATATATATATATAATGTATGTGATAGTTTTCGATAGAAAACAACAAAAACAACAAATAGCCTGTCCTTTCTATAATACCATATGATATTTTATGTTAGTATTACTTGCATACTAATGATTTATATTAATCTACTACACATGAAATGATTATGATATATCATCATCATATATGTATGTGATGTTAGTTGATATTGATATCAACATTTCTATTATTCGTATATGTGAATTTTCGTATGAGCTTTATTCAGAGAATAAAGCTTATTTTAGTTCTCATTTTTCATAACAAGAATAATAAGAAAATTACATGAATGCTATCATTATGTATATCACTCTAACATTGCAAGGTTGTTACCTTTCCTATTGACGTACATATTTTTTTCCGAATCGTTACCATCCAAAACAAAACGTTTCCATTTTCATTGACACTGTAACTGATGTTAAATCAATATAGATGGTTAGAAAGTGAGTTAATATCAACCGTTCATCACCATTGTTGATATCACTCCTTTGATGATTAGTTATTGGTACCATTTTGTCTTTACTGCTATCAGCGTAATAATCATTAGAACAGTTTTTATAATTGTTGTATTTCTATATTGATGTTAATATTTTTGCATCTATTAATATTATTGTTGTTGATATTGCTGGAGATAGCAATGAGGATAATGAAAGTAATATTAATGATATAAAAAATAATAATGGTTATTGGAATAATAACAGTAATGATTATAATATCAATAATTACAATAATATCAATAACGAAATCGGTAATGATAATCGTAAAACTACTGATACTACGAATAATGATAATGATGATAATAATTAAAACAATAAAAGTGATGTTAAGAGTGGTAATAATGATAATGATATAGATAAGAATAATAGTAATAATGATAATAAAACAATAAGAATAGTAATAGTAATAATAATATGTCTAATGAAAACAACGACATCAACACTACCACCAACAACAATAATAATAATAGTGATGATAATAATGATGATAATGTTAATGATTAATAATTCAAATAAAAATGATGGCAATGATAATAATAATAATAATAATAATGACAATACCATCATCATTGTAATCATTATCTTTATTATCATTATCATATGATAATAATGATGGT
>NW_020870706.1:97980-102980 GCF_003789085.1 Penaeus vannamei
GACCTCGAGTCCGAGTTTCCAGCGACGTCCGTTACTATTTCCAATTTACGTTCCGGAAAAAAACGACAACACGACCTGCACATCATTCTCTTCAAAAGGACTTTCCTGACGCTGGAGACGTTCCAGGACAACAACACCTCCTTTTCCCTGATGAAATTTGTCGCCGATATTACTCGATTTCTCAAATAATAATATTTAAGAGAGAATTCGCGATATTGTGACCCCGGATACAATGCTGGCTCTTTTGTTCCTCTTTTCGCTGCTCGTTCTGCTGCTGCTGGGGAGGGGGGGGGGGGGAGGTGGAGGAGGAGGATTAGTAGTGAGGAGGAGGGCAAGAGGGAGGGTGTTGGTGGAGAGAGGAGAGGAAGGAGTAGTGTTGGAGAGAGGGAGAGGGAGGGTGTTCATGGAGAGGGAGAAAGAGAGGAAGGGGAAGTGGTGGAGAGGAGGGAGAGGAGGGGTAGTGGTGGAGAGATGGATAGAGAGGGGTGGTGGAGAGAGGAAAGAGAGAGGGGAAAGAAGGGGAAGCAAGGAAGTGGGAGAAAGGGAAAGTGGGAGAGAAGGTAAAATAAGAGATGAAGGGAGGAAAGGCGAATAAGGAGGAGAGGGGGGGAGTGGGATCGAGGGAAGCAGAGCGAGAGACAAACCGAAGTGAGAAGGGAGGAAAAAGAGAGGAAGGAGAGAGGGGGAAGTAAGGATGAGGAATGAAGAAAAAAAGGGGAGGAGGAGAGAGTTGGATAAAGAGAGGATAGGGATAAATATAGAGGAAAAGGGAGAAAAACAGGAAGAGGGTTGGAAAGGGGGAAGATGGGAGAGGGAGGAGTAGGGGTTAGTGGGGGAAGCTAAAGAAGTGGGGGGAGAGTGAAGGAGGAAACAGAGGGAGGAGAAATGGAAGAAGGAGGGGAGAAGAAAGGAGTGAAGAGAAAGGGGAAAGGGGAAGGCGGAGGGAAGGGGGAAAGAGAGAGGGGAGAGGGGAAGTGAGAGGGAAAAGAAGGTAAGGGTGGAAGGCTGAAGCAAAGGAAGTGGTAAAAAGAAAAGAGAAGGAAGGAGAAAGAGAAAGAGAAATGCGAAAAGCAAATGAAAAAGGAAAATAATTAAAAAAAAAAAAAACGAAGAAAAAAAAAGAGCGAGAGACGAAAATCCACGAGAGAAAAAGCCAGAGAAAGAAATAAAGAAAGGAAAGAGAGAAAAAAAAAAAAACGAAAAAAAAAAACACTTTGAAAATTATTGAATCCCAATTTGTTTTTGCCTTATTGCAACAATGCCAATAATGAAAAAAAAAAGAAGAACATCGACAACCGACCACACATTTGCTCTCCGTTCGGTCAGGTTTGGCAGCTATTGGCCCGGTCGGAGCTGCCAGGCGCACGATTCGTGGCTCCAATAGCCGTTTAGTATTATCAACCGCAACAGGGCTGATAAGGGGAGGTCACACGCACATGTGCACATAAACGCACACGTACACACACACGTTCGTATGCTTGTATACATGCTGGTTGGCGCGGCGGAGTGGGGGGAGTAGAAAGGGGGAGAGGGAGGGGAAGAGAGAAAAATAGGGAGAGGAGGAAAGAGACAAAGACAGAGATAGAGACTGAAAGACGGACAGATAGATAGAGAATAAGAGCAACCAGAAAATCGACGAAAAAAACAAAAAGGAAAGAAAAAAAAGAAAAAGGTAAAGAAATTATAATTAATAAACACAAATCACCAAAAGATATAAAAGGAATAATAATTTCCCGTAATTCAAAGGAAAATTGCAAACTGATGGAATTATCTGAAAATCACCCAGAAAAAAGTCACCCTAAAAAGAAGAATAAATAAATAAGAATTAAATGAAAATGATAAAATGAATAAATGATAATAAATAGATAAAAAAAACTAAATAAACTAAGAAATTTCAAATGAGCAAAATCTCCCTTTGCCTCACCACTTACGCCCACGAGAAAATATTCATACGCAACTATTTCGTAAAATTATCCCCACAAAGTGACTGTAATGAACCATAATATCATATAAAAAAAATAAAAATAATATAAAAAGATGCGTCACCGGTGGTCTTGAAGAATTTACCTCGTTACGTAAAATTGGCGGGAAAAGTGACGGTTAACACTGCCAGGGACCCGCTGTGTAAACTCGAATGCTCTTTTGATCAGTGGTTCATGCTGAGGCGGGAGGAAGGAGGAGGGAAAGAGGGAGGGGAAGGAGGGAGTAGTGGAGGGAAGGAGGGAGGGAGGGGGAGTTGTGGAGGAAGGAGGGAAGGGGGGAGTGTGGGAGGAAGGGGGGAGGGAGTTGTGGAGGGAGGGGGAGGGAGTTGGAGGAAGGATGAGGAGTGGGGGAAGGGGGAGGAGTTGTGGAGGGAAGGGGGAAGAAGGGGGGAGTTAGTTGTGGGAGGAAGGGGAAGTAGTGGAGGGAAGGGGGGAGGGAAGGGAAGTGGGGGAAGGGGGAGGAGTAGTGGAGGGAGGGGAGGTTTAGTGGAGGGGTGGGGGAAGATTTAGTGGAGGGAAGGGGAGTTAGTGGAGGGGCGGGGAGGGGAAGTAGCGGAGGAAGGTGCGAGGTTTAGTGGAGGAAATGGGGAATTAGTTGTAGAGGGAAGGGAGGGAGGGGGAGGGAGAGGAGGTAACTATGGCGAGGTAACTTTGAAAGGTAGAGGGAAGTGATGGGTTAAAAGAGAGGCTATGGAGGGAACTAGCAGACCAAGAAGATACTCTGAAGGGAATTTTGGGGGGAGGGAGGAAAAAGTGGGGAGGGGTAAGTGGAGGAACTGTGAAAGGATAAGTGGAGAACGGAGGGTAAGTGAGGGAACTGTGTGGGAGGAAGATCTCTATGGAATTATGGTAGTATGGTTGTGTGGAGGGAACTCTTAAGGAAGGGAATAGTGTCCAAGGAACCATAAGGGAGGGGTGACCTTTTTGGAGGATCAGCAAGGGAAACGATGTGGAGGGAACATTAAAGGAAAACTTAGTGGAGGGACGTCTAGAGTTGTGAAGAAGTGATGTTGTGGAGGGCGCTGTGGAGAGAGAGAGAGAGAGAGAGAGAAGAGAGAGAGAGAGAGAGAGAGAGAAAAAGAGAGTGAGAGAGGAGGGGCGAGGAGAGAAAGACAGAGGAGATAGGGAGAAGGAAAGAGAGAGAGAGAGAGAGAAGAGAGAGTAAAAAATGAAGAGAAAGAGAGAGAGAGAAGATAGAGAGAGAAGAGAGAGGAGAGAAAGAACATAGAGACAGAGTAAAAAAATAAAGAGAAAGGAGAGAGAGAGAGAGAGAGCAAACAGACACAGAGACAAACATTGAAAAGTTATATGATTATCAAACTATTTAGTCAAATCAACAATTAACCAACGAAAAAATCAAATAACTACCTGGACAATAAAATGGATAACAATGACAATGACGATGATGATAAGAATGATATATGACAATAATGATAGACGATAATAAACAACATAATAGTAATGATAATAACGATAAATGATATTAATTAAATGGCAGTAGTCTATACATAATGATAATGATGATGATAAATAACAAAATGATCACAATAATAATAATACCAATGTTAATGATAATGGGAATCATAATAATGATAACAATGATAATGATAACAACACCAATGATAATAACAATAATAATAATAATGATAATAATAGTAACATACGAATAATGATAACAATAATGATAATGACAACAATAATGATAATGAAAATAACAGTAACATATAAATAACAACAATGACAACAATAATAAGAATAATGATAATGCCAACAATAATTTCAATGAAAATAACAATAAAAACAAATAACAACAATGACAACAACAACAACAACAACAACAACAACAATAACAATAACAACAAACAGACAAACACAGCCTCAAATAGCATCCTTATCCCCCCTCGAATCAATGTGTATCACGTCCCTAGCCCAACTAGCCTGAAATAGAATGCGTAATCTAGGAGTTCAGTCAGCTGTGATATCCGTGTATTCGGGGGGGGGGGGGGTCAGTCCTCCCCGCTCTCCGTTTCAAAATACTCCTCCCCCCACTCCCCCATGGTAGGTTTCCATACTACCATACTCCTGGTGCTTCTATATTTCCATAATTCCATACTCTTCAAAACACTCCTCTCCCCACTCCCCCATAGTAGGTTTCCATACTACCATACTCCTCGTATTTTCATACTTTCATAATTCTATGCTACTATACTCCTATACTAACATACTCTTCATGCTTCCATACTTACATGCTTCACACACTCCCATACTCCCATACTATCATACTCCCATACTCCTCAAAACTCCCTACTTCACACACTCCCATACTCCCATACTCACACACTCCCATACTCACACACTCCCCATACTCCCATACTTCCCATACTCCCATACTCCCATACTCCACAACACTCCCAACTCCCATACTCCACACACTCCCATACTCCCATACTTCCATACTCCCATACTCCACACACTCCCATACTCCCATACTCCACACACTCCCACTCCCAACTTCCCATACTACTCCATACTCCCATACACTCCCATACTCCCACACTCCATACTCCATACTACCACACACTCCCATACTCCCATACTCCCAACTCCATACTCCACACACTCCCATACTCCCACACACACTCCCATACTCCCATACTTCCATACATACTCCCATACTCCACACATCCCATCTCCACACACTCCCATACTCCATACTTACTCCACACTTACTTACCCATACTCCCATACTCCCATACTTACTCCACACACTCCCATACTCCCATACTCCACACACTCCCATACTCCCATACTACTCCCCCCATACTCCCACACACTCCCATACTCCACACACTCCCATATCCCATACTTCCATACTCCCATATATACTCCATACTTCACATACTCCCATACTCCCATACTTCACACACTCCCATACTCCCATACTTCCATACTCCCATACTCCCATACTCCACACACTCCCATACTCCCATACTCCCATACTCCATACCCACACACTCC
>NW_020870706.1:107980-110972 GCF_003789085.1 Penaeus vannamei
TATATATATCAGGAAATTAATTTTGTTGATTAGCTTGGGATCTTCACGATAGATACAGAAACAGATAGATAGATGAAAGAGAAGGAAGAGAGAGAAAGAGAGAAGATAGATAGAAATTTGCACACACCCCACACACACTACACAGATTCACATTCGACATTCGCATGTGCACGCTCAACATACACACAGCACATACATCGACACATTCATAATAATACCAAACGCGTTTAATACTATTTTCATAAACGACAAAGAATTAACTCCGCCCCATCATTCGCGCAGACAAAAAGAACCCGTAGGACCCCCACCCATACGGCCCAAACTCGTGTCTCGTCGCATATTTCATAAACACAACAGCGGCATTATAGGATAAGCACCTCATATGTCCGATATATTTGCTCTCGTCATTACATATTTGATGTCCATTTTCACAGCCGCGACTCAAAATTTCGGCACTAAAGCCATAGACGTCGAGACAAGTTAATCAAACTGAGGGAAACCGACTTTGGTGTTCGGTTGCAATTTGCATCGGTCGCCATTTTGCAAAAAGGCAATTTCGTCTCTTTCTTTGCAATGATTATGACTCTCATTGTTATTTGTATCGCTGCTATTGCTGGCCTTTTACTAATTACATGATAATTAACAAATAGAGCAAACAAGTTGATAATTACGATGAAAGAATATTATTATTAGGAATGGTAACGGCAGAGATAATGGCAGAAGCAATAATGATTATATTGATATACTGATAACGACTTAAATGATTGTAGCAAATATTAATAATAGCAAGAAACTGATATATTTGTCTGTATTTTATTCTAATGCAGCAATAATGATAGCAGCAATTGCATGTTCGCATAAAATATGCAATATAAGTATTACTATTAGCAATCGTAATAATAAGAGGTATAATAACAAAAACTATGACAATGTGGATAATCAAAATGATAATAATGATAATAAGATAATACCCAATGATGATGATAAAATCCATAAATAATGACAATAGAAATAGCAATAATGAAAACGGATAATAGATAAAATACGCAATAATAAAATAATAATTATAAAAAGTAATAACAATAACAATAATAATATTAATGATAATACCTATAAATATAATCATAATAATTGCATCACTAATAATGAAAATGATAAGGAAAAGATATTGAAGTAATAATAATCATGAGAATGAATAATAAAATTCATAATTATAATGCTAATAGTAATGACAATAAAGATAGTAACAATAACAATAATGATAACAACAATACATATGATAAAAACAAACAATAGTAAACACAATCACAAAATAAATAAATAGATAAATAGTCACTGAATAGATGAATAAATACAGAACCTAGACCACTAAGAATCAGCTGATGATGTAACTGAGAAACAGCTGATTGCATCCACATGTATCATCGTTGGTTCAGACGACATACTAAGATAGACTTCAGTAAAATGATATAGCATAATGGAGATAACATATATAATTAATGAATAATATATAGATAAGAAGGAAGGATAGCGAGATGAAGGAATTGAAGAAGGAAAGAAATGTTGGTAAGTAGAATTCCATTAAATAAACATAAACATAATAATAAATATATATATATATATATATATTATATATATACTATATATTTGTCTGTGTGTGTGTGGTATGTGTTGTGCGTGGTGATGATGGTGTGGTGTTGTGGTTGTGTGTTTGTGGTGTTGTTGTGTTGGTGTATGTTGTGTGGTTGTGTGGTGGTAGTGTGGTTGTGTGTATGTGTATGTGGGGTGTGTGTGTGTGTGTGTGGTGTGTGTCTGTGTTTGTGTCAGCCGGTGGTGTGTTTGACGTTCGGATACTGTTGTTGTGATGTGGGTGTGCTGTGTTGTCTGTGTGGTGGCTGTTGTGTTGAGTGTTGTTCAGGTGATGGGTGATTTTCTATGGAAGTTCAAAAGATAATTGATTTACAAAAACCAATGAAATCGTAAATGAAAATTACTATTGAACAATCATGAGATGTAATCGCATGATGCATGATAAGTAATATAAATAAGTAATTATGATACTATTACTACTAGAATGATAATGAAGATAACGTCATAAACCAATAATAAGAAGAGCTCCAAAATAATACTAACAGTAATAATAATGACAAACCTCAGCATATAACAAAACAAATGATATGTAATAAAATGGATAATTATATAAATAATATAAGCATTAATAAAGATAATACAATGATAATGATAATAGAATACGAAAATACAATTTAAGAAATGCTATAACTAAACAGCAACAAAAAAATGATATAATAGTTATGATAATGAGGATAATCAATTATAATAGTAAAAATAACAATCATAACACAACAGTATAATAAAAAAACACTAATGAGAATCAGAATACTATTGATAATAATAACGACAATAATGATAATGATAATACAGTACAAACGATATAATGATAAACATAAGTAATAATAAAACCATATAATGATAACGCATAATAAGATAAATAGTAATAAAACGAACGCTAATAATAAATAATAATAACATAATAACAATTATAATATAATACTAGTAAAATAAATAATAATAATAACAATAAAACAGTAATATATAATATAGTAACAATAACATTATGACCAATACCTTATGAAATAGAATATTATGATGATAAATAAACAGCATTAGTAAAGAACAGAAACAACAATAATCATAATAATAATGTACGTAAATAATAATGATAACACAACGAAAACAATAAAAACAACTATAATAAGATAATATCAATAATGATTAACTATAATCATAATAGTATAATGATGATAATAATAATAAACACAATACGTATAAGAACAAATAAGAAAACACCAACAAAAAATAACCGATAACAACAATAATATACAAAAACCGTATGAAAAAAATAATGAGAAATAATAGCAAACATAATAGTAATAAGAAATACAATATAAACACAACAATAATGATTACAACA
>NW_020870706.1:151098-183598 GCF_003789085.1 Penaeus vannamei
GTGAATACCATCTACAGTGCCATACAAGGGTTAGGGATATATATAACGGCCAATTTCTCTTGGTAGGATTGATTGGTTGCATCGGGGCGAGGGGGGGCGCGGCGTGAACTTGATGGCGATCGATCGTCAGCGGACTACGACAGGTCGCGCACTCACGAACCCACCTCCACTGGAGCTGAACTGGCACATTCCCACGGTCACAGCACGAGCGTCGGGCGTAACTCGATTGCACACTCGCTACACTGCAGTAGCCCATCGACACTCAGCGATTCCATCAATTGACACTGCAGCACTCAACACTCACCGGAGCGGGGTTGTGGAGTAACTCACACAGCAGACCACACACACCACGCACACCACACACCACACCACGACACAACGTGACAACACACACACACAGCACACCACACACACACACACCACACACACAGCCACACACACTAGCGTCATTAACACACACACAACGACACACACCTCCGATCACCACACACCTCCATAGGCAGCAGCAAGGCACCGTCCATACACGACACCCTCCTACACACACACCCATACACAGCACCACACTCATACACACACCATCACCATACACAGCACACAGTACGACACACACACGCACAGGCACCCCCCCCCACAAAGGGCAGCACGCCCTTCCATACCACACCAATGTGAGAAGTTTAGCCCGTCGCCCCGCCGTGGCCTTATCTGGTTTATAGAGCAGAGTATACTTGCAGTAACTCTAAGTAAACCACAAAAGCTTCTTGAATGTTTTTTTTTTATTATTGTTGTGGTTCTTGTCGTTTGTTCTGCTTTCCACTGGTGTTTTCGTCATCATTTTGAAGTCGTGTTTGTTGTTGTTTTGTTGTTGTTTGTTGTTGTTCCTGGGTTATGTTCACTATTGTTGTTTTGCATATCGGTCTCATGGTAGTTAAATTGTTTTTAGATTCCTAGAATTCATTTTATTATGCTGATATGGTTCATGGTACTTATGGCTTATTGTTTTGTGTTGTGTATTATGTTATTTATTACAGGGTTATTATTATTGTTATTGTTTTTTGTTTGCTATTATTATTAGTATTACAGTTATTATTAATGTTATTCCTATTATTTTTATTGTATTATTGTTATTGTTATTGCCATTGCAATTATTATTTATATTGCTATTATTGTTATTTTGTTATTATTTTATCACTTTTATCATTATTATGTCCTTCCGTGCCTTCCCCCTCTCTTCTTCATTCGCGCCGTTTCTTTTTCTTTTTCGTCTTCTATCCTAATCCGCCTCCTCCGTCCTCCTCTTTCCCTTTCCACTTCTCCTCCTCCATCAACCTTCCCCCATCTCTTTTACTTCTCTGCCTCCTCCTCCTCCTCCTCCTCCTCCTCCTCCTCCTCGCTTCCTCGCCCTCGCTCCTCCTCCTCCTCCTCCTCCTCCTTCATCCCCCTTCCCCCTTTCCCCTTCCTCCTCCTCTTTCACTTCTCTCCTCCCCCCCTCCTCCTCCTTTCCCCTCCCCGAACCCTCAAAACACTCACACACACACTCTCTCTCCTTTCAACCCCTAGCCCCCCCTACCCCCCTACCCCCCCCTTCCTCTGACCCTCCCTTCGATTGTAGAAGGAATGGCAAACTTCAACCACATAGCCTTCAGCTATCGCGTCAAATGTTTGTGTAAGTTTGGGAAGAAAAAAGCCAATGAGGGAAAAGTGCGAAAAACGAGGGAGAGGTAGAGGAGAGAGGGGGAAGGAGGGAGGGAGGAGGGAGAGGGGAGGGAAGAGGGAGGAGGGGGGAGGAGGGAGAGGGGGGGAGAGGAGGAAAGGGGAGGGAGAATAGAGAGAGAGAGAGGGAGAAACGAAAGGGAGAGAGGAAGACGGTTAGGGAAGGATTGGGAGAGAGAGAGAGAGAAACGAAAGGGAGAGAGGGAGAGGGTTAGGGAAGGATTAGGAGAGGGAGAGGGAAAAGGAAGGATAGAGAGGGAAATTCCAACTGTTAATGTAACCTATGAAGATAGAAACAATTGAAAAAAACTCATAAACGGGGGAGAGAGAAGGAGACGGAAATAGAAAGGGAGAAGGAGAGAGGGAGAAAAAAACATGAGAGAAGAGGAAGAGAAAGAAAACACAAAGGAAAATTATACAAATCGAAATTATTAATGAAGTCGAAAATGATGTTAATGATAATGTATATCAAATTTCTCTTATGTTTATGACATTTATATTATTTTCTCTTCTTTATTATGTGTCATAGTGTCTTCTTCCTCTTGATTTGTTTGTTCTAATTCGTAGATTTTTAAAAATATATTAGCTTTAATTGATAGAATGGATTTATAAGTGTGAAATTGTTATTATTTAAGTGTTCGATTTCTCTTCTTTTTGGGGATGTTCGCACGTTCGAGTTTTTGGCGGGAAAGTTTAGGGCCGTTTAAATTTGGAGTAGAATCTCTTTCTCTTAGTCTCTCTCTCTTTCTGTTTCTCTCTCTTTTCTTTCTTTGTCTTTTTTTATTTCTTTTTTGTCTTTCCCTTTCTTGTTTTTTTTTTCTGTCTTTCCCCTTTCTTTGTTCTCTTTTCCTCCCTCTCCTCTCCCTCTCCTGCTCCTTCTTCTCTCCGCCTCCGTCTGTCTCTCTCCTCTCCTCTCCTCTCTTTTTTCCTCCCTCCTCTCCGTCCTCCGTTTCCCTTTCTCATTCCTCTCCCTTCTCTTCCTTTCCTTCCCTTCCCTTCCTTCCCTTCCCATCCTTCCCTCTCCCATTCCCCCTCCCTCTCCTCCCTCTCCTCTCCCATTCCCTCCTCCCCTCCTCCCCCTCTCTCTCCCTCTCCCCTCTCCCTCCCTCTCCTCCCTCTTCCGTCCCTCCTCCCTCTCGCACCTCCGCGACCCCTCCGTCCGTGACTAAGATGACGCGCCCTAATTCACTGCAGATTCGGCTGAGTGAAGATTAAAAATTAAACCGCATGGCCAATATATTTATATTCGTAGAAAAAAACAACAAAAATTGCTAATTGGATTGGCTTGACAAATTTGGTGGATGTATGTGAAATTATTGGGGTTGGTGTTGGGTTGGACGTGCCAGAAGAAAGGCACGCCGGCAGAGAGGGTGTTTGTGTGCGTGTGGGTGTGCGTGTGCGGTGTGCGTGTGCGTGTGCGTGGTGCGTGTGCGTGTGTGTGGTGTGTGTGTGTGTGTGTGTGTGTGTGTGTGTGTGTGTGTGTGTGTGTGTGTGGTGGTGTGTGTGTGTGTGTGTGTTGTGTTGTTGTGCGTGTGTGTGTGTGTGTGCGTGTGTGGTATGCGTGTGTGTGTGTGTGTGCGCGGTGTGTGTGTGCGTGTGCGTGTGTGTGTGTGTGTGTGTGTGGTGTGTGTGTGGTGTGTGTGCGTGCGTGCCGTGGCGTGCGTGCGTGGTATTTGCATATATACATACGTAGATGCATATATATGTCAGATAGATGGGTAGGTAGATACAGATATAGATATATAATATATATATATATATATATTCTATTAGATATAGATTGATTTAATATAGATATATATATAGATACCTGATTAGATATATTCATATATATATATATTTTTTTCTGTTGTGTGTGTTGTGGTGTGTGGTGTGTATGTATGTATGTATGTATGCTTGTATGTGTGTATGTATGTATGGTATGTATGTATGTAATGTATGGGTGTGTATGTATTGTATGTATGTTAAGTATGTATATAAATGTATGTCTCCCCAGCCTCCTTGGTAGCTAGACCGGGTCCTTATCAGCACGATGTACTAAATCGGTGGAAAAAAACTTTGCTTCGGTGAATATAAGGAGTAATTCAGGATATGCAGGTAGGCGAGTCCGGGAGGTCTTCTCTGGGCTGTGGGCTAAGCACGGAGGAGTGAGTGGGGGGGGGGGATTTTTTTTTTTTTTTTTTTTTTTTTTTTTTTTTTTTGTTTTTTGTGACTGACGGGGGGGTGGGTGGGGTGGGGTGGGAGGGGGGGATGGGTAGTTGAATTGCTGGGGGGGGGGGGGGGAAGTTGGATGAGTGAGGTGGGTGGGTGTGGGGAATTGGGTGAGTAGTAAGTGGGGGGGGATGAGTTGAGTTGGGGGGATGAGGATATGGGTGGGTGGGGGGATGGGTGAGTGACTGGGGTGGGGGGGATGGGTTGAGTTGGATGAGGATATGGGAGGGTGTGGGAGATGGGTGAGTGACTGGGGGGGGAGGGTTTGAGTTGGGGAGATGAGTGAGTGGGTGGGGGGGGGATAGGTGAATGAGTAGGGTTGGTTGGATTGTAATGTTTTGAGTTGGGGTAGATGAGTAAATGGGTGGTGTGAGGATGGGTAAAGTGACTGGTGGGGGGGGGGTTTGAGTTGAGTGGATGAGTAAGGGAGTGGGTGGTGAGTTTTGCGATAGGCGGGTGAGTGGGTGAGTGAAGGGATAGGTAGGTGAGCTAGTGAGTAAGTGTGTGTGTGAGTAGGTGCGTGGGTGAGTAAGTGTGTGTGTGAGTAGGTGCGTGGGTGAGTAAGTGAGGAACAGAGAAAGAGAGAGAGCGTGAGGGTGAGTCTACGAGTGTGTGAGGGTGAGTGCGTGCGAAAGAGAGTGAAAGAGGGAAAGTAAACAACAAGGGATAAGGGGAATAAAGACAAATATAGGAAGAAGAAGAAAGAAGAAAAGAGGAGAAAGGAAGAGAGAGGAAGAAGGAAGGAGAAGAAGAGAAGAAGGAGAAGAGGAAGAGGAAGGAGAAGAGGAAGAGGAGGAGAAGAGAAGAGGAAGAGGAAGGAGAAGAGGAGAGGAAGGAGAAGAGGAAGAGGAGGAGAAGAAAAAGGAGAAGGAGAAGAGGAAGGAGAGAAGGAAGGAGAAGAGGAAGGAGAAGGGGAAGGAGAAGGAGAAGGAGAAGAAGAAGAAGGCGAAAGACAAGGCGCCTGTGCAAAGACAGACGCGGTAAGAATTTGCGCCGGGAAGATGCCCAAAAATCCCCAGGGGAAAAATTTCACAACAGGAATTCTAAAACCTCTCTCTCCTCCCCCCCCCTCGCCCCTCTCTCCCCCTCCCCCCTCGCCCCTCTCCACCTCTCCACCTCGCCCTCCGCCCTCGCCCTGTCCCCCTCCTCGCCCTCCTTCCCTCCTCCTCCTCCTCCTCCCTCTGCCCCTCCTCTCTTCCTCCCTCTCTGCCCCTCTCTCCCCCTTCTCCTTTTTCCATCCTTCCTTCTTCCCTTTCACCCCCCCTCCCTTCCTTCCTTCCTTCCTTCCACTTTTCTTCTACTTTTCCCTTTTCCCCTCCTATTCTCCTCTCTCTCTCTCCCCTTTTCTTCCCTCTGCCACTCCTCCTCTCTTCTCTCCTCCTTCTGTCTTCCCCTTTTTCCCTATCCTTCCCTCTGCCCCTACTTTTTTCCCCTTGTTCCCCTTATCTGCTTCTTAAGGTGTCTCGCCTTCTTCCCCTCTTCGTCCCCACCCCTTCTCCCCTCATCCTCCTCTTCCCCATTCTTCTTTTCTTCCCCCTGCCTCCCTCCTCCCTCCCCATCTCTCACATCCCCTCCTCCCCCATCCCTTCCTCTCCTTCCTCCATCCTCCTCCACCTCCCCCTCCCCCTCCCCTCCCGCTTCCTCATCCCCTCCTCCTCCCTCCCTCCCCATCCCCTTCCTCCCTCCCTCCCCGTCCCCCTCCCACCATCCCTCCTCCCTCCCCGTCCCCTCCCCCTCCCTCTTCCTCTTCCTCCCCTCCTCCCTCCTTCTCCCCCATCCCTTCCTCCCTCCTTCCCGTCCCCCTCCCACCATCCCTCCATCCCTTCCTCCCCTTCCTCCATCCCTCCCCATCCCCCCTCCCTCCCTCCCCCTCCCTTATCAATAGGACAAGGCGGAACAAACCTGGCAGCGGCGTGAAGATTGGACAAAGAGGTGGTGATGGGGGGGGGGGGGAAAGGGGTATTATTGGGGTAGGGGCATGGGGTGTGGGGGAGAAAGGGATGTTAATAGGAGAGGGGGAGGGGGGGAGTGGTTACAGGAATTGGGTTGGGTAGGGGATGGGGGAGGGCATGCGGTATCGAGGAGGGTAGGGGGAAGGGGTTAAGGAATGGGGGTGGGTAGGGGGTAGTGGGTATTGATGGGGGATAGGGCATGGGGTGTCGAGGAGGGTAATAGGGAGGGTAGGGGGAGGAGTCACAGGAATGGAGATGGGTAGGGGACATGGGGTATCGGGGAGGGCAGGGTTAGGAGGGGTGGGGGTGGGGGTTAGGGGGTGCCAGGGCTCGTATTTACACAGGCGAGATGCCAGGCTAAGGTAGCCAGTGTGACCCTTGGCGCCGGCCTTTGTGCCCGCTGTTTGTTTGCTTGTTTGTTTTTTGTTTGTCTCTTTCGCTCGGTGTGTCTGCTCTGTTTTTCTCCTTTCATTCTCTTTTTCTCTTTCTCCTTCTTCTTTTTTTTATCTCTTTCTTTTCTTTTTCTTTCTTTGTTTGCTTGTTTGTTTGTTTGTCTCTTTCGCTCGCTGTTTCTGCTTCTGTTTCTCTTTCCTCCTTTGTATTCTCTTTTTCTCTCTTTCTCCCTTCTTTTCCTTCTCTTCCCTTTTTTTTTTTTTTTCTGTTCTTTCTTTCTCTTTCTCTTCTCTTTCTCTTCCCTCTTTTCTCTTCTTTTCTCTTTTCTCTTTCTCTTCCTTTTGCTCTTTCCTCTCATCTCTTCGCTTTCTCTTTCCTTCTCTTCTTTCCTCTCCTCTCTCTCTTCTCTCTCTCCTCTCTCTCTCTTCTCATTCCTCTCCCTTTCCTCTTCTCCTCTCTCCGTCTCTCTCTCTCTCTCTTCTTCCGATCTCTCTCTCTCTCCTTCCTCTAATCTCTCTCTTCTTCCTCTCAGTCTCTCTCTCTCTCCCTCTCTCATCTCTCTCTTCTCTCTCTCTCTAATCTATCTCTCTCTCTCTCCTCTCTACCTCTCTCTCTCTACCCTCTCTCTCCTACCTCTCTCTCTCTCCTCTCTCTCTCTACCTCTCTCTCGCACTCTCACTCTACCTCTCATCTCCTCACTCCCTCACTCCTACCTCTCTCTCTCTCACTCTCTCTCTCTCGCTCTCTCTCTCTCCTTCTCCGTCCTTCTCTCTTCTCTCTCCCTCTCTTCATCTCTTCTCTCTCTCCTCTCTTCTCCTCTCTCTCTCTCTCACTCACTCACTCACTCACTCACTCACTCACTCACTACTCACGTCACTCACTCGTCTCTCACTCTCTCGTCACATTTCGGACTCTGACAGGCACCCCCGCCTCCCCTCCACCTCCCCCTCCAACACTACCCTCCCACATCCATCTCCTTAACTCAGGACTTATTTCACTTCGAGAAATTTAAAATGAAGAACGAAGGGGAAGGAGAGAAGAGATAACGGAGAAGAAAGTGGCACAGCAGTAGAAGAAGAAGAAGAGAACTGATAAGGCATAAGTAAATAATCAGAAAATTATGTATAATGGCACAATACGTTCGAACCTTTCTGAGGGAGGGAGGGAGAGAGAGAAGGGGGGGAGAGAGAGAGAGGAGGAGAGGGGGGGGAGAAGAGAGAGAGAGAGAGAGAGAGAGAGAGAGAGAGAGGAGAGAGAAGAGAGAAGAGAGAGAGAGAGAGAGAGAGAGAGAGGAGGAAGGAGGAGGGGAGGAGAGAGAGAGTCAGATAGACAAGAGAGACAGACAAGACAGAGACAGGAGAGCAGACAGAATAGACAAGAGATAGACAGACAGATAGACAGACAGAGACTAGAACAGACAGACAGACAGACATAGACAGAACAGATAGACAGACAGATAGACAGACAGACAACAGACAGAGGGGGGGAGGGGGTGAAAGGTAAGGGTGAGTTTTTTTTTGTTTTTTTTTTTGACATTGGCAAGTTTTTATATTGAGGCAAAACAAGAGCTCCTGCTATTTTAATTAAGCCTTGATGTCATTGGATGTCCTTGCTCTCATACACATCATCGCATTCTGTTATTTTCCTGACGCAACAACAACAACAACAATATTAAATGGCAGAGAGCAAGCACCACAACACAGCAGCACATAAACAGACAACAACAATAGGGAAGAGAAGGAAGAAGGAGAGGGGAGAAGAAAGGAAAGGAGGAAAGGAGGAAGGAGGGAAGGAGGAAAGGGAGGAAGGAGAGGGGAGAGAGAAGGGAGGAAAGGAGGAGGAGCCAGTGTCCAGTGTTAGGACGTGAAGGAGCTGCTGTCTCGAAGGACCCTGCCTTGTGAACCGGGTCCTGTGTGCCCAAGGGAGGCTGGCTGTCTGCATGGCCGAGTGCGCGTCTGTGTCTTGTTGTCAGGGTGTCTATATGTCTCTCTTGTCAGTCAGTCTGTCTGTCTGTCTGTGTTTGCCTGGCTTTTTGTCTCTGTCTTTGTTTTTGTGCGTCATCCTGTCTGTCTGTCTGTCTGTTTATCTGTCTGTTTTTGCCTGTCGTTCTGTCTGTTTGTCTGTCTTTGTTTTTGTGCGTCATCCTGTCTGTCTGTTTGTCTGCCCAATTGTCTGCGTTTGTCTGTCTTTCTGTCTGTTTGTCTCTGCCATTGTTGATGGGCGTCATCCTGTCTGTGTGTTTGTCTGTCCAGTTGTCTGCGTTAGTCTGTCTTTCTGTCTGTTTGTCTCTGTCTTTGTTTGTGTGCGTCATCCTGTCTGTCTGTTTGTCTGTCCAATTGTCTGCGTTTGCCTGTCTTTCTGTGTTTGTCTCTGTCTTTGTTTGTTATATGTGTCAGCCTTTCTGTATGTTTGTCTGTCTGTGTTTGCCTATCTTTCTGTCTGTTTGTCTCTGTGTTTGTTTGTTTATGTGTGTCAGCCTGTCTGTCTGTCTACCTATCTATCTGCCTGTCTGTCTGTCGTTTGGACTGCCTGTTTCAGCTAAGTGCTTTCTCGTCTTTTTTCTCCTTCTTCCTTATATCTCCCTCTAACCTCCCTTTCCTCCCTTTTTTTTGACCCTGCCCCACGAAAATATAGCAAAGACTCTTGGATCTTTACAGTTGCATTCATTTATTTCCGTGCCACTCCCTCTTATGAGTGCCACGGAGGGTGCGGGGGCGGACGGTGGCACTCTCCGGGCGTGTGACCCGTGGCACCTGTAGGGCCATGTCACCTCCCCCTTTTCCCTCCTCTTTCTGTTTTTTTCTTTCTTTTGATCTCTTTCTTTTGATCTCTCTCTCTCAATTCGTTCTCTCTCTCTCTCTCTCTTCTCTCTCGCCTCTCTCTCCTCTCCCTCTCCCTCTCCCTCTCCCTCTCCCTCTCCCTCTCCCTCTCCCTCTCCCTCTCCCCTCTCTCCTCCCCTCCCTCTCCCTCTCCCTCTCCCTCCCCTCTCCCTTCCCTCGCTCCCCATCCCCCTCCCTCTCCCTTTCTTCCCCTCTCCCTCTTCTTCACCCTCTTTCCTTTCTTCTTTCTTCACACTCTCTTAATCACCTTCTCCGTCATATCTCACCCTGGCCCTCTCCCTTTCCGTCCTCACCCTTCATCCAATATCTGCGGCAATTTTTCCATGGGGTCAAATCAGCTGATCGCGTCAGCTGGGCAGCCGGGGGAAAAGGGAGAGGTATTTAAAAGGGGGGGGAGGGTATTTTTGGAGGGTTGGGGTAGACGGTGGGTAATGTAAATGATTGGGGTAGGTATTTATGAGTGATTTGGGTAGATAGATGGATTGATTGGTAAATTGGGGTATGCTGAAGGTCGGAGTAGGTATTTCAGGGTTTGGGGTAGGTATATTGAGGGACTGGGGTAGATAGATTGACTGATTGGTAGATAGGGGTAGGTTGAAGGTTGGGGGTAGGTGTTTTGGAAGGTAATTAAGAGCACTGGGGTAGATTGGGGAATCTTTTCTATGGGTGGGTTTGGGTATTTGGTAAGAAGTGGTTTGGGAGAAAGGGATATATATATACGTGGTGTGTGTGTGTGTGTGTGTGTGTGTGTGTGTGTGTGTGTGTGTTGTGTGTGTGTGTGTGTGTGTGTGTGTGTGTGTGTGTGTGTGTGTGTGGTGTGTGTGTGTTGTGTGTGTGTGTGTGTGTGTTGTGTGTTGTGTGGTGTGTGTGTGTGTGTGTGTGTGTGTGTGTTTGTATGTGTGGTGTTGTGTGTGTGTGTGTGTGTGTGTGTGTGTGTGTGTGTGTGTGTGTGGTGTGTGTGTGTGTTTGTGTGTGTGAGTGTGTGTGGTGTGTGTGTATGTGTGTTGTGTGAGTGTGTGTGTGTGTGTGGTGTGTGTGTGTGTTGTGTGTGTGTGTGTGTGTGTGAGTGTGTGTGTGTGGGTGTGGGTGTGGGTGTGGGTGTGGGTGTGTGTGGGTGTGGGTGTGGCTAGGGTTAGATGACTTTGTGTGTGTGTGTGTAAGAGAGAGGGAGAAAGAGAAAGAGAAGAAGGAGGAGGAGAGGGAGAAGGGAAGGAGAGGGAGAGAGAGAAAACAGAGAGAGAGGAGAGAGAAAGAAAGAGGGAGAGGGAGTGTTTGTATGTGTATATGTATATATGTATTTATGTATGCGTACGCTGCATTTACCTATTTTAAAGTCTGAAAGTAATAACCGAAAACATGAGAGAAAAGATAGAGAGACAGGAGACTGGGAGAGGAACCAGGTATGCCGAGAGAGGGAGAGAGAGGGAGAGAGAGAGAGGGAAGAGAGAGGGAAGGAGAGGGAGAGAGAGGGAGAGAGAGGGAGAGAGAGAGGGAGAGAGAGGGAGAGAGAGGGAGAGAGAGGGAGAGAGAGGGAGAGAGAGGGAGAGAGAGGAGAGAGAGAGAGAAGAGAGAAGAGAGAGAGAGAGAGAGAGAGAGAGAGAGAGAAACAGGTAGCAAGAAGGGAAAATGCGTTGGGAGAGGGGCGGAAGGAGCGAAGAGTGGGGGGGGGGGAGAAGGGAGGAGAGAGGGAAAGAGTAGGGAGGAGAGGGGGAAGAGTGTAGAGTGAGGAGGCAGGAGTGGGGGGGAAGAGTGAAGAGTGGGGAGAGGGAGGAGAGAGAGGGAAGAATGAAGAGGGGGGAGAGGGAGGAGAGGGGGGAAGAGTGGGGAGTGGGGGGAGTGGAAGGGGAAAGGACACGAGAGAAGCTATTTACATACATTGCTTGCTTTGATACCAGGAATAGCTAGACTTGCTGGCGGATCACCCTGTCTGGGCTGTGACGTCATCGCGGACTTCATTTGTTTTGGTTGTAGTGCGGGGCGGGAAGGTCGGTATTCTCTTGTTTGTTTGTTTTGTTTGTTATGTTGGTTCGGTCTCTCTGTGTGTGTTTGTTGGGTTGTTTGTCTTTTTGTTTCGGTCTCTGTCTGGCAGTTTCTCTCTCTTCTCTCTCTCTCTCTCTCTCTCTCTCTCTCTCTCTCTCTCTCTCTCTCTCTCTCTCTCTCCTCTCTCTCTCACTCTCTCTCTCTCTCTCTCTCTCTCTCTCTCTCTCTCTCTCTCTCGCCTCTCTCTCTCGCTCTCTCTCTGCTCTCTCTCCTGTCTCTCTCTCTCCCTCCCTCCCTCCCTCCCTCCTTTCTCTCTTTCCATCCCCCTCCCTCTTTCCATCCCCTCCCCACCCCCTTCCCCTTCCCACTGCTCTTCTCCTCTTCTCCCTCCCAAAACTTCTCTCTTGTCTACCTTTTGCATCAATTCACACATCTCTGAAATACCATCAATCAGCCTACCTAATCTGTCAGAGGGCGTCAGCTGATTGGAGTCAGGGACAGCTGATTGGAGTCAGCTTGTCAGCTGATGGAGTCAGCTGATTGGAGTCAGCTGAGGAGTCAGCTGATTGAGTCAGCTGATTGGAGTCAGCTGATTGGCAGTCAGCTGATTGGAGTCAGCTGATTGGAGTCAGCTGATTGGAGTCAGCTGTTGGAGTCAGCAGGATGGAGTCAGCTGAGTCAGCTGATTGGTATATTTGTTGACAGAAAAAATCCGGCCGATACGAGAAAGGAGTTTGGGAATTAAATCTAGGAAATTCCCGACATTTTTCGCGTTACTTCCCTTTATTTAAGGTGTTTTTCCCCCACCCTCCCCTCTTGTCTGCCTTGCCGCGTCTGTTTGTTTATGTGGCTGTTTCCCTTCGCCTCCCGTTGGTTTTGTGTGTGAGTGTGTCTGGCTGTCGGTTGGTATTTCCCTTCACTTCTTTCTTTCGTTTTTTTTCTGTCCTCGTGGTCTGTGTTTCGTTTATTTATTTTCTTCGTAATCTGTCTGCGTCTTCTCTTTCATTGTCTTTTTTCTGTTTATGTCGGTCCTTCCGTCCTGTGCTTTTATCTGTTATCTTTTTATCTTTTATAATATACTCTCTCTCTCTCTCAAATCTCTCTCATCTCTCTCTCTGCTCTCTCATCTCTCTCTCTCTCTCTCTCTCATCTCGTCTCCTCTCTCCTATCTCTCTCTCTCTCTCCGTATTTGCCTCTTTTTTAACGTCTTTTCTTGTACCATTTTCCTTTTCACTTTCCTCACCTTCAGCTTCTCTCTCTCTCTCTCTCTGTTCACCACCTTCGTACTTCTCTCCGCTCTTCCTCCAACTTTCTTCTTTACTCCCTTCTCTCTCCTCTCTCTCTCTCTCCTCTCTCTCCTCCCTCTCTCGTCTCCGCCTCTCATCTCTCTCTCTCTCTCTGCTCTTCCTCTCTCTCTCTCTCTCATCGGTCCTCTCTCTCTCTCTCCTCTTCTCTCTCTCTCTCTCTTTCCTCCCTCCCTCCCTCTTTCCTCCCTTCCCTCTCTGCCTTCCTCCCTCCCTCTCTCCCTACCTCCTCCCTCTCTCCTACCTCCGCTCCTCCCTCCCTCCTTCCTCCCTTCCTTTCTCCCGCCATTCCCTCCTTCTCACTCTCCTTTCTTCCATCCTCGTCTCCTCTCTTCCTTCCTCCCTCCCTCGGCCTTCACCCCCCTCTCTCCCTCCCCCTTCCTTTCTCCCGCCATTCCCCTCCTTCTCACTCTCCCTTTCTTTCCATCCTTTCCTCTCATCTTTCCCCTCCCCTTCACTCCCTCCTCCCTCGCCTTCTCCCCCTCTTTCCATTTCTCTCTTCTCCCTCCCTCCCATCCCTCTTCTCTCTCGCTTCTATAATGCGAGGTTCAAAGTGGGATTCCTGAAATTTCCTTTAGGCAAGCAAGTCAAAGGGGATTTTATTCTTCTTTTTCTTGTCTCTCTCCTCTCCCTCTCTCTCCCTCCATCTCCCCTCCTCCCTCTCTCTCTTTCTCTCTCTCTTTTTTCTTCTTTATTTCTTTTCGTTTCCTTTTTCTTTTGGTCTACGTTTTACTTTTATGGCATCTCCTTTCTCTCTCTAACTGTATCGGCGTCCTTTTTCTCTGCAGTCGTCTGTAATGGGCCTAGATTAATTGGAGCTACCGAGGTCATCAGAAAAAAACACTCAAAGGGAACATGCGTATTCCTCCGTGCGAAACAGCGCAGCCATCCGACCAGGACCTCTACCAGACAATGACAGACAGACAAGAAAATCAAGAGACAGAGGAAGAGAGAGCGGCCATTGACAGTGGGCAACAGAGCAAAGGGAACCGGCATGAGAGCGAGAGAGGAGAGAGGAGACCGCAGCCAGAGAGAGAGAGAGATGAGAGAGAGAGAGAGAGCAGAGAGGGAGAGAGAGAGAGAGAGAGAGAGAGAGAGAGAGAGGGGGGGGGGGAGAGAGATAAGAGAAAGAGAAGCGTGTCAGAGTTTTGTGAGTAGAAACAGAGTGAGAATAGGAGAGCAGACAGCGGAAAGAGGAGAGAGAGAGACAGACAGACAGACAGACAGACAGAACAGACGAGAGAGAGACAGAGAGAGAGAGAGACAGGAGAGAGAGAGAGAAGAGGAGAGAGACAGAGAGAGAGAGAGACAGAGAGAAGAGAGAGAGAGAGAGAGAGACAGAGAGAGAGACAGAGAGAGAGAGACGAGAGAGAGAGAGAGAGAGAGAGAGGGTCCAGAATCTTCCCGATAATGTGGATGCTGCATCTCTTAAACCCCACTTCGTGTTCACACTCATCCTGTAATTTGTTAATCTATGAGTGATGAGGATGGCCTTCCTTCCTTCCTTCCTTCCTCCTTCCCTCCCTTCCTATTTCCCGCTCTTCCTCTCCATTTCTTCCATCCTTCCTCTCCCTCTCTTCCCATCCTCCTCCCCTCCTTTTCCCCCCTCTTCACCCTCCTTCCGTCCACCCAGAGGAAGGGAGGGGAGGAGATAATAGAGAAGGTGGGGAGGAATTTAGATGAGGAGAAGGTGGAAGAAAAGAGAAGAGGAGAAGGTTAAGGAATAGAGGAAAGGAGATGAGAGGAGAATGTGGAGGACAAGAGGAGAGGGAAAGGGTGAGGAAAAGAGGAGAGGCGAGGAGTGGAGAAGGAAAAGAGTAGAGAACAGAAGAGAGGAGAGGAGAGAGGCGGAAGAAAGGGGAAGGGCAAAGAGAGAGGGGGAAGGGAGAGGAAGGAAGAAGTGCGCGTGTTTTATGATGATTGTCGAGGAAGGTAGAAATAAGAGCCTGACGTAAATGGGACACATAATTAGATAAATGGAGATGAAGAAACAAAGCCACTTGGACGCAGAGACAGCCACTTCATGGGCGCCAGGGTTCAAGGAATGTGAACTCTTATTGTGCTCTCTCTCTCTGCTGTCTCGCTCTCTCTCCTTCTCCCTCTTTCTCTCTTTCTCTACGTTTCTTTTCTGTTCTCTGCTCTCTCTCTTTCTCCGCTCCTCTCCTTCATCCTCTTACTGTCTCTTTCTCAGCTCTCTCTGTCTCTCTTTAGTCTCTCTCTCTCTCACATCTCTTCTTGATGCTCTCTCTCTCTCTCTCTCTCTCTCTCTCTCTCTCTCTCCCTCATCCTCTCCTCTCTCTCCTCCTCTCTCTCTCTCTCTCTCTCTCTCTCTCTCTCTCTCTCTCTCTCTCTCTCTCTCTCTCTCTCTCTCTCTCTCTCCTCTCTCTCTCTCCTCTCTTCGCCTCTCTCTCCCTCCCTCCTCCTCTCGCTCTCACTCTCCTCTTCCTCCTTCTCCCTCCCTCTCTCCTCCCTCCCCTCCCTCTCCCTCCCTATTCTTCTCTCCTCCCTCTCCCCTCTTTCTCATTTTATTCATTCATTTCTCTCTCCCATCATCTATCATTTTAATCATTAATTTCTCTCTCCCAGGTCACTTTCTCTCTCATTTTATTCATTCATTCTTTCTCTCTCTCTCTCTCCCAGGTCACTCTCTCTCTTATTTTATTAATTCATTTCTCTCTCTCCCCCCCCCCCCCCAGGTCAAGAAGAACCAGCAGCGCGCCCTCATGATCCTGGAGAGCAAGAACATTCCGTTCGTGACCATCGACATCACCGACCCGGGCTGCGAGGACTCCAAGGATTACATGACGAGAACGCCAGGCCCAAGGGGAACAACAAAGTGCCCATGACGCCGCAGATTTCAACGATGCCGAGTACTGCGGGGTGAGTTGTGGGGGGATGGGGGGGAGTGGGGGGAGGGGTAAAGGAGGGTGTGGGAGGAAGGGTGAGGGTGAGGGAGGGGTGTTTTTTTTTTGGGGGGTTAGGGGGGTTCCCTTTTAAAGGGGTGAGGGGGTTTTTTGAGGGAAGGGAAGGGGTGGGGTGTTTTTTTTTTGGGGGGTGAGGGTGAGGGGTCTTTTTAAGGGGGAGGGGGGGTCTTTATTGAGGGGAGGGAAGGGGTGGGGTGTTTTTTTTTTTTTTTTTTTTTTGGGGGGGGTAAGGGGGGTTCCTTTTAAGGGGGGTGAGGGGGTCTTTTTTTGAGGGGTGAGGGGAGGGGGTATTTTTGATGTGTCTGTCTTTCTGTCTGTGTCTGTGTGTTACGGGTTGGCAAGTAAATTTCTGTTTATGATTATTTGCATGTCTGTTTTCGTGTGTATGTATCTTTATTTGTACGTGATATTATTTGTATCTTTGTCTGTTTAATTGGTCTATAAATAACCCAGGCATAGATATTGAAATTTTCCGTTTTAATACCCCATTTTTGATAGTTATTTTGACCTATAAGCCGTCTTGGTTGGCAAGGACCGCTTTCATTTTAGCTCCACTTATTTCTGCCAAATTTAGAACCTCGTAATTATATTGGTTTGAGTTGAAAGAAAAAGAGTGAAGTTTTTTTTTTTTTTTACGAAACGTTTAGCAAGTCGAAATGGCTTTTGCGAAGTGTAGAAAGTGAAGTGTAGAAAACAAGGAAACAAAAACTCTTCGTACTGTTTAGTGTTGTGAGGCAAAAAAACTATATTGGTTTGAAGTTGAAAGAAGAAGAGTGAAGTTTTTTATTTTATTTTTTATTTTTATTATTTATTTATTTTTTTTTTTTACGCAACGTTTAGCAAAGTCGAAATGAATTTTGCGAAGTGTAGAAAATAAACAAAAACTCTTCGTACTGTTTAGTGTTGTGAGGCAAAAAAACTATATTGGTTTGAAGTTGAAAGAAGAAGAGTGAAGTTTTCTTTTTTTTTTTACGAAATGTTTAGCGAAGTAGAGATGGTTTTTGCGAAGTGTAGAAAACGAAGAAACAAAATCACTTCGTAATGTTTAGTGTTGTGAGGCAAAAAAGAAAGAAATATATATATATATATTGTAATGGTCAGGTGAATGTAAATAGTGTGTGTTGAAAGAGAAAGAGAGAAAATAAATAACCATAGTGAAATTCAGAAAAAAAATATTGAGCGCTTTTAATTATTTCAATTATTTTGTGGGAAAGATAAAAATAGATAAGTATATAAATAAGTAAAAATAAGTCCACTGTTCGAAAAGTTAGGAAAGACTTGGAAAGTTGGGAAAAAGACAGGAAATGATTCAGAAAATAGTTAAAGGTATTTTAATTTTTTATGTCAGTGACTGTTTCTGATGTTGATTTTTTTTTCTTTTTTTTGAACTAGGAATGTATAAGGAATGTAAACTAAGAGGAAAGAATAATCGAGTGAAACGAATAAACGGAGAGAGCAAGTGTATAAATACGTAAAGTGACGATAAGAATAGGCGAGTGCGGTGGACAGGAAATTAAAGAAAATAAAAAAATAAAAATACAGTTTACTCAAAGAACAAGCTTTAAAAGTTTGAGATTTTCGGGAAAGTGAAAGACAAGTGAAAGTGAGTTTTTATATACCGTGAGATTTCAGCGAATGAAGAAAGGAAGAAAGAAAAAGGTGATAAATCTACTAAAAGGACCGCGGTGATTGCATCCAAACAGTGACAAAATAAAAGAAAAAAAGAAGATTTATTTGTGGTTACGAAACAAAGGTGTCAGTGACGTTTGGATGCATACAAAAGGGTACGAAGGAAGACAAAAAGAAGTTAGATACAAGTTATTTGGATCCATTTTAGACCCTGTGCTGGAATAAAGCCGCGAAAAGGGAACCATTTCTGACCTTGTATCTGTGGATTTCGTCAACTTTGCTGTTTTTCTTGATGGAGTAATTAGGAATAGAAGAGACCATTGATAAAGAGGAGGAGGAAGAAGGGAGAGAAAGAGGACACATCTCTGAGGAACTCCTCTAGAAATGGGGGGGGGGGGGGGGGGGAGTTACTGCCGGCAAGTGATGCAATAAATAATTATTTATTTATTTATTTATTTTTTATTATTATTATTTTTTTTTTTTGAGAGGAATTAAAATGAGACGAAGAAAAGGAAAGGAATTTTACATGAGGCCCCTTATCCCAGGAACTGAAAGGCAGAAAAAAATTATAATAAAGATAAAGAGAAACTAAATTATTAACTAAAGGACCAATGAGATCAGAACAGTAAATATCTCGGATATATAGGTCTACTTACAGATCATGAATTTGAAAGCAGTTTTGTGAGAGTCGTTAAATCACGTGACCCAAAAGTGAAAGGAAAAAAAAAATACTAAAAAAATTCGAAAGCTTTTTTGTGTGCTCGCAAATACATCCTATATTTGGCAGAGGTAAATAGAGTTAAAAAGGTGAAGCTATCGTGTAAGTATTAAATATGGGAGGTACAAGCATTGAAACATTTTAGAACGTGCGTGAGCAACCATATGGTGCATTATGGATCGTGACTGGTTGCATAAAATTGTATTTAACTTGGGATGTTTCTTCGCCACTTTCTCTCTACTTGTTTGTTTCTCTGTCTATCTTTCTCTTTCCGTCTCTGTCTCCCTTTCTTTATCTCTCTCATCTGTCTATCTCTGTCTCTCTGTGTCTCTCTCATCATCTGTCTTTCTCTGTTTGTCTTTTTCTGTCTGTCTACTTTGTCTTCTATGTCTTTTTGCCTGTTCATCTCTGTCCTGCCATGTTCTTTCGTGCCCCCCCCCCTCTCTCTCTCTCTCTCTCTCTCTCTCTCTCTCTCTCTCTCTCTCTCTCTCTCTTCTCTCTCTCTCTCTCTCTCTCTCTCTCTCTCTCTCTCTCTCTCTCTCTCTCTCTTCTTTCTCTCTCTCTCTTTCTCTCTCTCATCTCTCTCTCTCTCTCTCTCTCTCTCTCTCTCTCTCTCTCTCTCTCTCTCTCCTCTCTCTCTCTCTCTCTCTCTCTCTCTCGCTCTCTCTCTCTCTCTCTCCTCTCTCTTCCCCTCCCTCCCTCCCCCTCCCTCACCTCTCCTCCCTCCCTCCTCACCTCCCTCCCTCCCTCCCTCCCCTCCCTCCTCCTCTCTCCCCCCTCCCTCCCTCCCTCCCTCACTTCTTCCCTCCCTTCCTCTCTCTTTCTCCCTCCCTCCCTCTCCCATCCCTCTCCCTCTCTCCCTCTCTCCTATCATCTCTCTCTCTTTCCCTCCCTCCATCATTTTCTCTCTCTCTCCCTCCCTCCCTCATCTTTCTCTCTCTCTCTCCCTCCCTCTCTCATCATTTCTCTCCCTCCTCCTCCATCCTCCTTCACTCCCTTCCCTCCATCTCATCCTTCTTCCCTCCTTCCCTTCATCCATCCTTCTCCCTCCCTCCCTTCAACCATTGCTCTCCTCCTCCCTCTCCTTCTCAGTTCCCATCTCTCTCTCTCTCTTCTCTTCCCTTATCTCTCTCTCTCTCTCTCTCTCTCTCTCTCTCTCTCTCTCTCTCTCCTCTCTCTCCTCCCTCTCTCTCCCTCTCCTCTCTCTCCCTCCCTCCCTCCCTCTCCTCCTTCCTTCTCTCTTCTCTCCCTCTCTCCTTCTCTCCTCTCTCCCCTTCTCTCCTTCCTTTTTCCTCTCTTCCCTCTCCCTCTCCTCTTCTCCTTTCCCTCCCTCCCTCCTCCCTCCCTCCCTCCCTCTCCTCCCTCTCTCCCTCTCTCCCTCCTCTCCTCTTCCCTCTCTCCTTCTCTCCCTCTCCTCCCTCTTCTCCCTCTCTTCTCTCTCTCTCTCTCTCTCTCTCTCTCTCTCTCTCTCTCTCTCTCTCTCTCTCTCTCTCTCTCTCTCTCTCTCTCTCTCTGTCACTCCCTTGCTCTGTCTCTCTCACTCTCCCTCTCTCTCTTTCCCACCCTCCCACTCCCTCCCTCTCCTCCTATCTATCCTTTTGTCCCTCTACCTCCCTCTTTCTGTCACTCCCTTCCTTTCTCTCCTCTCTTCCATCCTTCCTTCCTCCCTCTTCCCTCTTCCCCTGCTCCTCCTCTCTTCTCTCCTCCTGTACTTTCTTTCCAATCCTCTATCTGTTACTTACCTCCACCTGCTTATTTAATGCCCACCTTTTTGGCAAGTCTCTGTACACCCCCTTTCTCTCCTTTTCTCTTTTTCTCTCCCTTCTCCCTTCATCTTTCTCCTCTCTTTTCCTTTCCCTCCTTCCTTTATCTCCAGTATTAATCCCCTTTCTCTCCCTTTCTCTCTTTCCTTTCTGGACAGGATTTCGAAGACCTTGACATGGCCAACGAGACGGACACACTGGGCGAGTTCCTCAAACTCACAGACGAAGAGAAGAAGAGCATCAAGATCGGGATCACGAGTCTCTTACCCGAAGAGAGAGCCAAACAACAACAACAGGAGGGGGAGAAGATGACCAATGGCGTGTCAGCCAGTCGAGAGGTAGGGGTGCACTAAGGGATGAAAGGGAAAGACAATGAGAGAGAGAGAGAGAGGTCGTGACCCAACTAACAGGAAATGTATACTGTTTTTTCTGGTATGCGTTTTTAGTTTTGTAATATTTTGTACCCCACAGAAAATGAAGCTCAGGCCTTACTAACACCTGTTCTTTTACCATCTTGTGTATTTTTTTTTTGTGATATTTGTATTAGAAAAAAATTGAGCTCAGGCAGTACTAACAGCAGATGTATATATACTGTTTTTGTTTTGTCTATTTTATTCATATATTTATTTTTTGGGGTGATGCAGAGAAAACTTATACCAGTGCATGTTTTTTTTTTTTTATACTAATTAGTGGTCATTTGATACTGCTGCTCCTGGACATATTTGAAACTCGTTTTCCGTGGAGGATACACTGTAGGGAAGGACACCAGGAACGATTTGTAAAGGATTCCTGTTTTAGTGGAATCCTCTGTGTCTGTACATAATGGTGAAGTTGATGAGATATAGCAGGTCGGAAGGAGTGCGGAAGATTTTTTTCTTTCTTTTTTCTTTTTTTTTCCTTATTGATGTTTTGGATCGGTTTAGATTTTTCTCCAGTTGGGTCATGGATTTACACCTCTTTGTATTTATGTAATGAATTATTTGTTTGTATTATTGTTATCATTATTGTATGCTTTAGCAGAATTTTTATTTATCTTATGGGATATGTACTTTTTTTTTTTCTTCTTTTTTTTTGGAAAGCAAGGATGTGTTGCTCAATCAATCAGTATATAGATAGTCTCATTAAGTCATTTTTTATTGTCAAAAAAAATATTACTTTATATTCCTCTTTTGCTCAGAAGAGTAATTTATTGCTTCACCTCTCCATTGTTTAAATGGTCATCAGGAAGAGAAAGATTTTCCTCATTTTATCAACTTATGTAATCACAAATAGGAAAGGTGTTAGGTTTATCAAAGTTATCCCAACCTGTAATTCATTCTTTCGCCTCTCCAAAATACTTTAAACCCACATTGTATTAATACTGTAGCTGTGAAGGTCACAAAATGAAGAACTATGTCAAATCATCAAATGGAACAGGCATGTTAGTCCATATGCATCCGAGAGATAGTAGTTGATAGTAGAACCTCGTTGTATGGGTTTGATGTGTTTGGTCGTCTCCTTGACATTTTTCTCGTGTGTGAAGAGCCAAGTGCTTTAAAGTCTGTGGTCTATTAATGGATGTTAAGTGTATCACAGGTTTTTCAAAAAAAATTCTGTTTCCAAAAACATAAAGAGATTGGTCTGTTTTGGATGTATTTTAGATAAAAAAAACAATCTATGTAATTTTAAGGCATTTTGAATAATTCAGACTTCATTCAAGCTGTAATGCATTGATTGGAAAACCAGTGTTAATGAAAAGAAGTATTCCTTTTATATAAGATACAGTATATGGAATATATAATAGAATCAAATTTTCATATCAAGTTCCCTCTAATTGAATTGGTGATGATCTGAAGGATTATTATGTTTTGTAAGGATATACGAAATGTATATATATGATATATATATATATATATATATATATATATATATATATATATATATATATATATATATATATATATATATATATATATAACCTATGTATGTATTATGTATATGATTGGTAAACTCTTGTTTTATGATTTATGGTAGAAATTACATGAATTCTACATTTTAGACACAGCATTGGTCCACCATGTTTTCCTTTAAGCAAATCTGATTTTTATTCTCAACATTTTGCTTCACAGTAAAATTTAAGAAAATTTTAGTGAATTTTTTTCAAGTCTAATGAATTTTTGGATAAGTTTGGTCACTCGGTGGAAATGATCATCAGAAATGGAAATGAATTTACAGTGAAGTTTGGATACAACAGCTCACCATTCAACATAGGTTTAAGTCCAGTTTCCAATTTATAAGACCTAAGTAAACTAGCTAGAACTAATCCCTGTGTAGCCTTCATACTACCAGTTTTTTCCCCTTATCTTTTTTTTAGGTATAGGCCTAATTAAAAGGTATAGAACCTCACTCTTGTTCATTATGATTGATGTATTATAGCTTGCTAACACGAATGAAAATCTGCTCCTTTGATAATTATATATTCCGATGGATATCCTGTTCTTATCTGTAAGTCCCTTGTCCTTGTAAAAATCATTATTGTATTTATTCATTTTCACCAGACAATTCAGTAATAAAAAAAGGCAACTTTATCATCTTGATTGACTTCATATCCATATCCATTGAAAACGCACTAAGAGTTGATTAAAAGGCATAACAGGTGTATCTGCATTCATAGAGATACTTTGATAGTAATTATGATTCAATGAAAATTGATCTAAGGAAATTAGACAGCTACTTTTTACCTAATTTGAAAAAAAAAAAGTTTGAATCATTAAAAAACTAGAATAATGTATGGGTATGATAATCATGTCTGTTATCATATAATGCATGTCATCCCATTTTAGAAGAAGAAAAAAAAGTAGAAATATTTGTAAAGTGGGTTTGTAAAGTATTTTCAATCGCACTGTAAGACTCACTCAACCCCAAAGCATCTTCAGGCTATCACTGTTTGGATTGCCCAGTCCAGGAGGTCAAGGAAAGGCTCCGACATCATTGTATTTATTACCTGGGGATTCAGAGCTAGTCTTGGAGGTAACGCTTGGTGTAGGAAAGCTCGACATGAGAAGCTATGCAATGTTTCTCTTTAGCCTTTGCTTTCTGTGGAGGAGTGCATACCTCAGATAATAGTCGTAATGTCTTGAATTGCTCTTTGAATAATTTTGATGTTTTTGTTTATGAATGGCATGTTATATTCATGCCATTATTTTGATTGGTTACTTTGCATACTATTCTATGATAAAGATGTGGAGAGTTGGATATGTGAGAACATATTATTACAGTCCAAAATATACAATTCATATAATAAGATTTATTTTTTCATGAAATGATTTATGCAGAATATATATTTCTTATATTAGGTAAGTAAAAGAGGTATGCAGATATCAAAGATGCTCTGTCCACATTTTTTTTGCAAAATAGAAAGGAATGCAGAGAATATATTCACAAGCTTGCAGATGATGCCTTTAGTTTTTGTTTATTTATTTATTTTATTTATTTGTTTTTTATTTTATTTTATTTTTTTGCCATTGTGCTATCATGATGTGAATGAACCCCAGAAAAGAATACCAGAAGAAATTCATGTGTATATACCTTTGTATATATATAGCCATAGTTACGGCAAAGAGAATAATTGTATATTAGGAATATATGAATGTGAAAGAATAATTTCACAATGTTGGAGGGTTTAGCTATTTCCATGCCATGATATGTCAGTTACTCATCTTGCTTTGTGAAATTAGTCATTCTCATTCACATCATTTTTCTACATTTGTCAAAGGACAAAAATCAACACCTGTGGTATTAGTGCTTTTGTATATTAACCAGCATTAACCTCACCCTGCTCCTCCCTCCCTCCCTAAAAGAGAGAGAGTGAGAGAGAGAGAAAGAATGAGAATGAGAGAAAATCAGAATCTGTAGTTCCTTTACCAACCTTGCAGTACAGCTGTATGAAACCAGCCTAACGCTTCTAACACTGCTGTTAAGGTAAGACAATTATGCTTTACTAATGCACATTGATATATGATGTATATAGAGCAGCATTTGTAGTAGATGCTTGTGAAGTAGAATACAGGTGGCGGTGAACTTGCTGTGATAGTTAAAACTAAGAGATGTAGTTGAACTGATAAACATCCTTTGTTTTCTAAAAGAGACTGTGAAAATTCTTGTTCATTGTGCTTTATAAATATTCTTTTTCCATTATTTCTATTGCAATCATTACTTATCTTTTGTGGCAGTTTTCTTCATAGATATGAACACTTTTGTTGCCTCACTCCTTTGCTATGAGATAGCTGGAAACATTGACTTTAGTATCTAAATATGGTCTCGTTTTTAATTAAATGTGTTGAATATGGTGGTGGTTGAATGGGAGAAATTTGTAATTTAATCTTGAATGTGGATATACTTCTTGAATTTAATCTTGAATACTAATATGAATCTTGAATTTGATCTTGAGTGCTTGATATAAATCATGATTTTAATCTTTAGTATTGTTGAAAACCTTGAATTAACTATGTGATAAATTATAGATCATGAATTGAATTGTCAATCTTTATGAAAATGTCATATTGAATCATATTTTACTGGGAGCATGAAGTTATAGAAATGGTTTGAAAGTACTGTTGATTAATAAATATAATTTAGGATTTAGTTTTTTTCAGGTAAAGATGAATAAGTTGCTATTAGAATTTATTGAATAAAAACTATATGAAAAAAGGATTTTATAAAAACTGTAAATTAAGACAAAATGATGAACATTTATTTTGATTAAAAAAAAAAGTCTTCATGAAAAAGATAATTTTAAGCCTATTTTTCTATTGAGAGATAAGAAGCCGAGGAATATTTTCTTGATGAATAGGAATGTCAGGCAACATCATCAGTATGAAAATTGTCCCTTAATATAAATAAGTGAAAAATAAAGTGATAGTTTTAAGAGTATATTTCTTTTTTATTTTAAGTGTTAAAAAAAAAAAATCTTTCTGCTATATCTCTATTTATTGATTGTATTATTAATTTTTTCCCCTCTTACTAGGCTGAGGTGAACGAGGTACCTGCCGCCACGACTGAATCCACCACAGAAGGTAATTTTTTTCAGTTTTTTGCTAAAATTAAAGGAATAAAAAGTAAGAGAAAAAGAAAAAACTACAGAAAATGTTTAAAACTTCATTATGCACACAAATGTCCTTTTAATCTACCAGATGGGTAATTGGGGAGTTGTTTTTAATGAAAATGAAATTTCTTTTGCATAATAAAAATCTGAATGCAAAATATATGCAGGGTATGTTCTTTCAACAATAAGCGTGGTTCTGGAAATTTTTGGAAAACAGTGGTTATCGAATTTAAATTGACTTTTGTGTATGATCAGGGTTTATGTAATTACAGGAAAGTGATGAAATGGAGATATATATATATTTTTTTATTAATGTTCTTGCTGCGTTTATTTCTAGGCATAGTGCAGTTCTGTCAAATGTATTTAAACAAATACAAAGCAACTAAAGTATAAATGTGTTTAAGTACAGTTGTCTTAGTTTTTGGTAGCTTAGAAATAAATCATGGTTTGATTTATATATAATTATAGTTATAATTTATTTGCTTCTTGCAGAAAATTTTTTTGTTAGAGATAAAATTAAAAGCTTTCTGAAATGGAAGTTTGGAAGGGAAAGCAACATATTCAAAATCTTTAATGGAAATTTGTATCTGAAATGTCTATGAATATCAGAGCAGTAAAGAGTGCTCTTTTTAAAACAATTATCGATAATAGCCCAAAAAAATGGTATATCATTTTCCCCAATTATGTGAGTTAAAGGATATCTGTGTGTAAAAAAGAAATCCGATGTCAAACATTGGATGTCCTCCATTTCTTTCTCCTTCAAACCATTGTTTAAGGTTTTCCAAGTCAGCCTTTATCTTCCATAAACTGAATTAGCATGCAGAGTTGACCCTACTTCCCCCTAAATAAGAAGGAAATAAGCATGTATGCAAAAAGAGTGTGGCTTCGTGCACCCACCATGTCATGCGTTTAAATCCCCCTGCACCCTTTTTGTTCAAACTCCTTTAATGTCCCATGACCATCCGCACCCCCTACCCTAATCACAGACGAAGGGTTGAGAGAAACAGAAGACGTCAGTGGAAAGGTGAACGAGGAACCAGCGGCGGAGGGTGTTGATGCAGAAGTGATCTCTGAAGAGTTGAAGGAAGAGAAAGGTGAAGAATTGGAAGCTGCTGGTGCTGGTGAGGTTAAGGAAGAGAAAGAGAAAGAGGAGGAAGAAGGAGAAGAAGAGGAGGGAGAGGAAGGGGAGAGGAAGAGGGAGAAGAGGAAGGTGAGGCAGGAGAAGCAGACACATCAACGAAAGTCAAAGAAGAGGAAGAGGAGGAAGCCGAAGGTAGCCCTCGGAAGTGTATTTTAACAGTAGACCACATTCTTCAGCCTCGATAGAAAGTACACGTATCTAGAACTAACCAGCCAGTTGTCACCACTAGCTACTAAGCGCAAGCAGGAGAAATGGTGCTCGGGTTCCTTGCAGTCATTGGCATTCTTTATTGGCCAATTTGTTGCTGCCCTCTTGTGTAACTCTCTTAACATTAGTGCACTGGGATAGTTTAATTGCATGGCTCTTGAATAAAGGAATGATGGTGAAAGGTTATTCTCTAGATGTTAAGTTAAGGCTTTGCTAAATTACGAGAGCTGTTCTTTGTGTGCATTTATATGTAATATGGAATCAAAGCTGTTATATGATAATCATTTTATATGATTAATGCACTAACTAATCTAAATACCAGCCTGTAAATAGAATTTAGTAGTATTCTAAACTAAACTATAAGTTGTGTATTTAGCACTTAATTTTGTTCTTTCATTTTAAAAAGTGGAAAGATCTAATAGTCTTGTTATTAAACACTAAAACTAAATCACAGATGATAATCAGATACTTTTGTGCTGGATGTGAAGACTTTAAATTCAGCTTTTAAAACAACATCCACTGTTCAGGAATATAACCAACCTCAACACTGCAAAATCGTTATAACCTGAATCTAATACTGTTTTTATTTTTATTTCAGCATAGAGACGATCATAGACCTTAAGACAAAACCTACATTAAGCCTGCCAGTCACCAATCAGACATGATGAAAGGGAAAGTAGGAAAGTAGCGCTCCATCAACGCAGCGAAACGCAACAAGAGGAGAATCTCACCACCTGCTATGAGATTGAGCCCATACCGTTTTCAACATCTGGTTTCATCTCTTTTTTTTTTTGTGTGTGAGATGACTAGATGGCGAGCAACAGAGCATTTGGAATACCACTGCCAACAAGTTGCTCACAGCCAACTCCTTGAATGGTGAAGATAAAGAATGGAAAAAGAAAAAGAAAGAAAATTACTGCATTCTACGATAGGTTATATAAAACTACCAACCCTTTCTCTAATGACTTCATTCACAAGCCCATTTCAACCACGTTCCTATACTTTACATGACAAACCATATTGCCCGGGTGTGTCCTGGAGCCGAAAATTGCCAACTCAGATTAAGGAAAAAAAACAAGCCAAAAAGCGAAAGACAGACATAACATCATCTCATCATCTTGATATTATGTACACATATGTACTGCATGGACTACACCTCTCTTACAATGCTCTCTCTCATTTTTCACTCCTTCCAGACTAATTGTTTTGTAGATCTGTTGTGATCTAATGAAGATCCTAAACAAATGAACTATTTTAGCTCCTGGTATCATCATCTATATGAAAAGCATATACTCTATATACTCATATGAATCAGTATTACTAAATGATATGACTCATCCTTATAATTGATGTTATTATAAGTATGTAAGTATTTATGATTCATTCATAAATATTTAAAATCCAAAGGACGTTGGCAATGTTCAGCGATGCAATAAATTGATCATAAAATTTTGCTGGTTGTCTTTTCCAGCATCTTTGCGATGTTTTTTTTTTATTTTGAAAAGTATATATGGCCAGTGATTGCAAAAATGAAGAAAAGTTAAAAAAAAAAAAAAAAAAAGTTTATAGATGCAAGATCCTCAAGGGAAGCAGACAATAAATATATAAGAAAGTTAATATGTACGTATTTAAATTACCATCTCAGATGTGTGTAGGAGTTGCAGAAAAACAAAACTTGATAAGTGCAATATATATGACTAATGATATAGAAAAGATAACACTGCCACTACCTGTGTGTTGTGACAGGTTGTGATGAAGTTGTACGTTTTTTCACATGCCAGGAACCTGCCACATTTATATGCAATTGAAGTGTATCATGAGCATACACACACTCACAAACACTTGCAAACACATAAATAAAAATACTTGTAAACACACAAACATACACACACATGCTAAAACACATATGTATGTCATTGTTGTAAAAGGGAGAAATCATGAAATGATTCACACTTATTGAATGACATTTATATGTCTTGTTTTTGTATTTTTTCTCTTCTTTTTTTAAAACTGTCATCGAGCTGGAGAACACATCTCATTTTGTTGCATTTTTTTTTTCTTTGTTTATTATTATTACATTTTTATTCATATTCTTTTCTTTCCACTTCCTCTCTCTCTCTCTTTCTTTCTCTTTTTCTTTTCTTCTTTTATTTTTATTATTATTTTTTGCTTCATCTCTTTCCTTCCTATTTTTATCAAGTGATAATCTTTTTATTTTTCCTTTTTTTCTTTTCTTTTTTTTATCAGTCTTTCCTCCCATGTAGAATATCATTAATTGCATCCATTGATATTCTCATTATTGATGTTGAAGAACATATCATTCAAATTTTTCACATGTAAATGATACATTGGGAGCAAAGATGCATTAAAAAAACATAAAAACAACAAATAATAGAAAAAAAAAAAAAGTTTTTGTTATGCGAGTGGCTCCAAATGTTTGTTTTTGTTCAAATTTGTAATGTTTTGAGAGCTTCTGCTGAATTTTTAGTGAAGCAGGGAAGCACTTTCTCGGTTTGTATGTGAAATCTTTACAGAGAAGCTTTCCTGAGTTTCAGAAAAGCAGAGGAACATTTGGTTGTATGTGAACTAAGTGAATGTACCTGTTTTACTTTATAAATAAACATGAAAATCAAAGAATCCTTATTTAAAACAAAACAAAAAACAAACAAACATATAATAACAAACTTCTCACAAAAGGTCAATAAACTTCGTCAAGTAGGGGAAAATTCTATTCAAATAAAGGATATAAACTAGCTCAAATGTAAAAACAAACTTTACTTGTACCTTAAATTACACAAAAATATTCTCTCATTTGAAAGCATGTCAAATAACAGTTCCGTTTAAAAGGCGTAACATAGTGATGTATTGATTTAAACAATCGGTCCTTTACATGTTAGAGATTTATTTTTGACGTTCCTGTGGCCACTTGTACACAGGTGCAGAGGTACTGGTTCCCTCGACAACTAGCTGTGGAAGTTTGCCTTCTTTTTCCTTATTTTTCTGTAATGAGAAAGTTGAATACAGTTACCAATTATGAGATTGGTATGGAATGAGATAAAAATCTCAAGGGTACATGAATGAAGTAAAAATGGTAATAATTCCTTCTGCAATTATTTTTTATTATTAATATAAATTTCTCATAACTACTTTCTCTAGAATCATCAATTTAATTTATTTTGCTACTTTGTTTTACTCAATGGTCAACAGATACAACTACTCATGCTCCAAGTAGGTATGGCTGGCAAAAGATATGGGATGCCAGATAGTGCTGCTGCACATACACACTTTCTAGCAAATTTTTTCACGTTGGACCACATGCTTGCAAAACAGCAAAATATATAATGACATTTCCCCAAACATAGTTGAAGTGTGTTACTGACAACTGACATTATAAACAAACATGTATTAACTCTTATTCTATGGCATTTTCTCCCTGCCTTTGGAATCTCATTTATTTCTCAGTCACACATTTATATCAGCATACCAGAACCTTTATTTCTATATATATTTTTTTCTTTTTGAGATGAGAGTTGGAATATCTTCTCTCCCTTTCAATCCTACCTGATGGGCACCTTCAGACTCAATTTTCATTAATCAATACCCTACACATACATCCACGAAATTGATAAATAGCATCTCATTGGATGAAGAAACAAGGAAGTGAGTTCATACAATCATTATCAATTGGAAAACTCATTCTAATTATGTTATTTTAATGATGATAGCTGTTCACTCCTTAATCCTAAAAATAAAATGGCTTACACGAAAACAAAGCATCAGTCCTCAATGAAGTACACAAATCAAAGTAAAAAAAAAAAAAAAGAATATCAGGTGAAGGTACAATCCCTGGAACTCTTTAAGAGGGTTCCTTCACAATGATTTGTTATATCAGCTTTGATCATTACATAATTATCAAATGTAATATGAAGAGGCATTACCAGATGGAAACTAAGTCGTCATTTGGAAAATGAGATGAGAAAAACAAATGAGACACATGAAGGTAATTAATATAGAGATAATGTCACATTCAAAAGGAGAAAGATATTTTACAATTAGTAAATGGAGACAAAGATGCAAATATCTGAAGAGGATGAATAATTAGTCAATAAAGATTATGTAATTAACAAGTGATATATAACAGATGATTTCCAAGTAACAAATAATTAGTCAAATCAAAATCAAATGGATAATTGGTTCATGAGGTGACATATACCCAGCAAAAGAATGATGAGAGAAACTTAGAATATGAACAAGAAGAAAAAAAGAGAAAAAGACAGACAGACACAAAGTCACCAATTAAAACCAAAAACAAAATAATGCTAGAAAAAAAACAAAAAAAACATAAGAAGCAGAAAGAAATCCCTTGGGGCCTAAATTGAATAAACAAGGCCCAATGCCAGAGAACTGTTGAGGCCAAACTTACCATTAGCTGCTGCCGCACTTCCAACTTCTCTTGCATGATGCGGAGTTTGTCCTCTCTCTCTATCCTCTTGGCCAGTTCTTTGTAGGCTTTGCCCTTCGAAATGGTTACTTTCTGTTATAAGAAAAGATGAATAATGATCAATACCAGCTGAATAAGATGTGAAATATCTACAACATGATACTACAGGGACGGGGACGGGGAGGGGGAGAGGGAGAGGGAGGAGGGAGAGGGAGAGGGAGAGGGAGAGGGAGAGGGAGAGGGAGAGGGAGAGAGGGAGAGGGACCAATATCAACAAAAGAAGAAAGTCAAACACAAACCTATAAAAAATTATAATTAATAATAGTAATAATAACAATAATAATAACAATAATAATAATAATAATAATAATAATAATAATAATAATAATAATAATAATAATAATAATAATAATAATAATAATAATAATAATAATAATAATAATAATAATAATAATGAAATAAACACATAAAAATAAATAAAAATAAACAAACATACAAATAAACGGAACACAAGCAACAAGCCCCAAAGTTCTCCTTACCTTCAAAATCTCAGGGTCATTCAGCTCCCTCGACAGTGATGACAACTGCGACGTCTTTAGCCTATTGAATGTCCTATTGAGCAGTGCCGGGTGGGTGTCGAGGATCTTGGCTGGGTTGGCTTTTTTGGCTGTTGAAGGAGAGATCCGGTCAGAGTGCAGTTTGGAGGGAGGGAGGGAGGGAGGGAGGGAGGGAGGGAGGGAGGGAGGGAGGGAGGAAGGAAGGAAGGAAGGAAGGAAGGAAGGAAGGAAGGAAGGAAGGAAGGAAGGAAGGAAGGGAAGAAGGGAGGAAGGGAGGAAGGGAGGAAGGGAGGAAGGGAGGGAGGAAAGGAGGGAGGAAAGGAGGGAGGGGGAGAGGGTGGAAAGGGTGTGAATTGGGGAGGCAGGGAGAAGGATAGGACGAGGGGAAAAGAGGGTGGGAGGGAGGGATGTGTGGAGGTACGGAAAATAGGATAACATAAATTCATATATTGGTACTTATATCAACACACATGTATAAGTAAAACAAGATGTATACTGTATACAAATCTGAACTATACTAAGTAAAATGTAATATGCAGCATATTCATAATCATAAATGACTACCTAGCTCTTTCTAAAAGCACAGACCATGACCATTCTAGGAATACAGGGAAAAAGATGAACTTTTGCTCCCTAACTGACATAAAATACACACACTGCATAAGTGTATATGTATGCAAATACACTTCTGCAGAGATGCTTAACCCATTCAATATGGAATCTAAAATTGAATAGTAGCCAATAATCTTGGTTGTCGGTGTGCATCTGTAATTTCCCCTATTTGCATCTGGCTCGTTCAGTACTTCAACTCAACTTTAGGCACCTAGTAGCTTAGACTTGTAAATGAAGAAGAAATTGAAGAACAAGAAAAAAGTGAAGGTTTCTCTTCTCTCAAGTGCCTGTATATAATAGTGACACCAAACAAATGATGTCACTAATATTGGAGAAAGATGAATACCCTCTGATGAGCCGACGGCACAGTATATGTCATGATGCAGTGTCATCTGTGACTGTTCACTACAGCCATTGCATGATATCATGCCATCTGTGACCCCTCCTCCCCACACACACATAACTACCTTCTTTCTCATCATCGACAAAGAGGACATGTGAGTTCTTTGGCTTCTCTGAATCTGTCTCTAGCAAGTGCAGCTGGGCCTTAAGTTTCTCGATCTTCTTCCTCTCAATAGTGCGGCGATGGGTGATGTAAGTCAGGTCCTGCCGCACATGCCCGACAGCCAGCTCCTCATCTTTCACGCGTTCATAGTGGACACCATCCTGGGGTAAGAAAGCAGATGGAGAAAAAGCTACAACAGGGCATATTAGTCTGGGTAATTGGAGGTGGGGGGAGAGAAGGAAAATGCGAGGGGAAAGAAAGGAAGAGGAGAAAAGGGAGAATAATGGGAGAAATGAGTATGGGGTGAAAACAAGAGGAGGGAAGAGGAAGGTGAGAAAGGACGAAGTAAGGAGTAGAAGCAGGGAAGAGGAGGGGAAGAAGAGGATGAAAGGGAAGAGGATAAGGGAGAATATGAGGGGAAGAGGGGAGACCAAGGAGAGGGAGTTGGAAGAAAGAGGAGTAGGAGAGGATAATGATGGAAAAAGGAAGATGATAGGGAAACAACAGTAGGAGAAATGAGCTATATATTT
>NW_020870706.1:188598-193598 GCF_003789085.1 Penaeus vannamei
TAGAAATGCTAGGGAGAGAGAAACTCTCTCCCAACCAACAAGTGAGGCGACTGCTGGGGCTCAGGATGGGAATGGGAGTTACTTGTTCTGCCTGCATTCTGGTAGCCACCAACCCATTGTAAGGCCTGCGGGGCAAAGCCCAAGGGAAGCCCACAGTGGCCTCTCTAGGGTGTTTTACCTGGGCAGATTGAGGGAAGAGGAGTGTACACAAAGGTTTGCTGCAACTGTCTCAGACTGGTTATCAGTGCTTGAATAACTGATGGACCCTGTAGTTCTATGGAATTCCTTTAGGCGTGAAACACTTGATGCAGTGCATGAGTCCATGGATGAACGCTCAAGGACAAGGCATACTAGAGGCCATAGATGCAATTTACCTGGCTCATCTGAATGGCAGTTGGGATTTGTGCCATTCTTTGGTATATAGGGCTCAGACTCTGCTGAGAAGGGATAAGGAACAGTTCATTGGGAATCTTGCTGAGGAGGTAGAAGACCATTTCCCAGTAAATGACCTTCATAATGCCTACCGAGGCCTAACTCCAGTCCTTCCTCACAGATGAATACAGTCCACTCAGATCATGTTAGGGTTCATGAACATTGGGCTGAGTATTTTGGGCAACTGTACCAGGTATTCCCTTCAGTATTTAGTCTGAACTCAAGTGATGTTGCAATCCTTTTACCAGACCCACCCATCACTGAGGATCCTCCTACCCTGACAGAAGTTAGAGAGGCAATCTCTAAGCTGAAGTGTGGGAAAGATACAGGCACATGTGATATCCCTGCTGAACTGTTAAAGGCTGGAGATGAACCTATGGCATATGGTTTGCATACTGTCCTGGCTGCCATCTGGTAGTCCAAGATCCAGGATTTTGGGGGCTTGCTAGAGGAACCTATTCAGTCAACACAGGCTTGTGGTAAGGACATTGGAGTCACAGAAAGCATTACATATGTTGGTAGTGCAGTCCATGTCTCTGGACTGTCAAACCAGGAAATCAGTAGACGGACTGATCTGGCAGCAGGAGCTATGAATTCAGTCAACAAGAGTATTTGGAGCTGCTGGTATTTATGCAGAAGGATTAAGTTACATATCTTCATACATAAGTTCCTGTATCAGATCATGGGGTACAGTACCGTGAGACTGGCATGGCATCTATTACTTGCATAATCTGTGACTGCCAACTAAGGATATACAGGCATCTAGCTCGTTTCACTGCCTCTTTACGAGACAATCCTACTTAAAGTAGGCCCCTGGGAATACCTAGGAAGTCGTAGCTTGGACAGCTTGACCAGACCAATTGTCAAGAGCTAGAGATAAGCCAAGGACCTGTCTGGTGGCACACCCATGTCTGGAAGCGAAGAGTGGATGCGGCTGTGCTCCCCAGTTGGCATCAGCTCCTTTGATGATGATGATCCTACAAAAAAGATGGATGAAAGAGGCATGTCCAAATTTGAAGTAAACAAAATTGATGCTGTGATTATTAATGTAAAATCTTTGAAAAGTCATAGCACAGAACCTTCAAAAATTTTATAAGATTTTTATATAGGGCCTTTTAGATTTCCTCTAGGTTCATATTTTTTTTCATATGACTACCTATTGATAAATTATATGTCATGTATCTCATACTTTCTAGATTAGCAGTATTGATATGTGCATGACCCAGTTACTGGTAGTGCCAAGTGCTTGCTGTGGCTTCTGCATCTGTTATGCTCTGATGAAGGTCACCAAACCTCCATCACGTAGATTCTGGAAGATAATGCTTGTAGGTCTAAGCTTATTTGTTGTCAAAAGAGGAACGGGTCCAAGCCCTTATCTTGCCCGGATATATTTGGTGGACACTGCATTCACTGGTTACTGATTCTCATGGAACCCTTATAAGCCTTCCGAAAGGAGCATATACATCTTTGTGTAATATTAGTAAAATTTATTCTAATATAATTTAGTGATAATATAAGTTTAAATATTCAAATTGTATCATTCTTTGTATTTACAGAAGTTCTGCAGTAGATATGGCCTTTACCTTATTCCAATCAGCAAGTCCACAAAAGAGATCTGACAAGGCCCCAGTAGTTATCATGCATGGACTGCTCGGTTCAAAAACAAACTGGAAAGGGCTCGGAAAAGCTATCAGTTCCAAAACAGGGCGGCAAGTAAGTGACAAAGACATCCAGTAATTGTAACTTGAGAAAATGATATGAAAAAAAAGAAACAATGGGCCTAGGAATATAGTATTTACTTACCATTTTTCAAGTGATATAGCAAAACTGAAAGTATCAAATACAGCTGCTAAATGATATTACTCCCAGGTTTATACTGTAGATGCCAGAAATCACGGTGACAGCCCCCACACTCCAGATATAAGCTACCCACTGTTAGCTGAAGACCTGATTTATTTCCTCGAAAAACACAACATTCCGAAGGCTGTGTTGATGGGTCACAGCATGGGAGGCAGGGCAGTCATGGCAACAGCTCTGATGGAGGTTAGTTGTGTACAAATCTGTAGCTAAGTGAGGATGAGATAGAGTTTGAAAATGAGGTAGCATAAAGAATGAGGGTGCAGTTAAGGAGAGGGAGAAGATGGGGGTAAGGCAAGAAATAAAGCTAAGGATGAGGTAGTGATAGAAGGTGAAGATAGAAGTGAGGCAGAGGATGAGAGTGAGGAGAAGGAGAAGGTGAGTGTAAGTGAGAGAGTGAAGGGGAGAATGAGTGAGAGGTTTAACTAGGGGGAGAGTGAGAAAAAGGGGAAAGGAGAGAGTGAGAAGAGAGACAGAGTAAGGAAAAGAGCCTGAGAGAGAGAGAGTGAGTGAGTGAGTGAGTGAGTGAGTGTTAGTGAGTGAGAATATTAGAATAACCCAAAGCCTTTAACATTACAGCCATCAGTAGTGGAGAAGTTGCTGGTACTTGATATCTCTCCTTACGGAGTCTCAAACAGCATATCATCGCTTCCCATCTTTGTTGAGATTATGCGGAAGGTCCAAGTTCCGTCCCATCTGAATATAGTTGAAGCGCGTACATATGTAGACAACCTCCTGCTACCTGCAGTCCCGGTGAGATATCTCCCATCTTGCACCAATATTTGATTCCTAAATTCTTTTCACTCAAATTGAAATGAAAAATGATAATAAATAGTCATTGGCTATGGATGGTCAGTGAAGATATGTTTCAATTTTTTTTGTTTATATCCTACTTTTCTACCTATAGTGTAATATTCATATATTGATACTAGAATTAAAATGTTATTATTTTCCTAGCTCTTATCTTGGTCAACACAAACTACTTTATTTTTATTCTATTTTTTTCATCTGTGAAGTACCAGGAAGTGTGAATCAACCATTTACTTTTGCTCCCAGGAACGCGGTATTCGGCAGTTCCTCTTGACAAACCTGATCCGGGATGAGGAAGGCTACAAATGGAGAGTGAATATTAATGCTATTGCTGAGAACTTCAACCCTCACATATCTACCTTTCCAGTTATCAAGAGAGACAGTTATTTTGAAGGAGAGACTGCTTTTGTGGCCGGAGCTTTGTCGGATTACGTGAGGTAAAGAGTTTCTGTGTACTTGTATATGTGCTGTGTGTTTGTAATATGGTCATTCTGTGACTGCAGATGGTTTCATGCAGTCATACTCATGTACTAATGCAGGATAAGAAGTGACAGAGATATTTGATATTTGATGATTAACATTAGTAATTAAGAAAAAGATCCATGGACTGTAAATCAGAATACAGTAAATTTTGTTTCACCTTATCATAAAACTACTAACTCGCTTTTTATTCACAGACCAGAAGAAGAGGAAATCATCCAAGACGTCTTTCCACTGGCAACTTTCCATTATATTGAAGGTGCAGGACACTGGCTGCACGCTGATAAGCCGGCAGAGTTTTTAGATGTCATAATCCCAATGATTCAGGAATAAAAGGCTAATGACACATAGATCTTGGAATTGAGAATGTTTTGTAAAAAGTTACGAATACTTTACTGTAGTCAGAAAAACACTCAGATTAGTATTTTACTCACGAGCAAATTACTTCAGGGTAATAATTTATTTTAAGTTGTATATTAAAAAGACAATTGATGCTAGTTTTACAATTATTTAATATAATAAAATATTTTAAGATTATTTATTGATTGTAGAAGTTTTATGTTAACTTGTTGATGTATTTAATATCATTGTAAAATATGTATATACTAAAGGTAAATAGTAATAAAATATTGCACAAACAGTACTGGGTTATTTTCATAATAAAGCTGCTTTTTATAGTTTGAATGGGGCAATTTACTCTGTAATTGAAAAGAGTAATGGGAAAAATCACTCCAAAATAGTGGTAAATGCAATTACCTGTTAATCTTTTACAAAACTCGAAAAAGTTCATACCTGATCTTTTTCCTCAAAGTTCTGGCTATAAAGAAATTGTTTTAAAAGAAGAACAATTTAGAAACTAACAAATCCAATCCCTTGTCCATCGGTCTTATGGCTGATGACTTAATTTATTAAGAACTTTATAACTACATATAATGGCAGAAACCTGTCAACCCAAAATATGAAATTTGTAAAGGGCAAGTGAGTTTAGCAAAGAACTAAAGTCAGATGGAAACATTGTTATCATTATCAAGATTATTGATAGTAATAATGATAATAATGATACCAATGATGATTATAATAAACAAAATGAAATAATAATTTATTATGTATCAGCATCATCACTATTATGATCAATTATCATCATATTGCTATTATTGTTATTATTATTATCATTACCAACTTTGATTATTATCATTATCAACTTCAGTATTATCATTATATTTATTATCATTATCATTATTATTACCATTATTGCCATTATCTTTTTCACTTTGTAATAACTACCGATGAAATATAAGAATTGTTATGATAAATAGGGTGATTTTCATGATTATTGTCACTATTAACTTCATTAATACATGATGGACCTTGGGAGGGGAATGTTAGCACCTTGGAAAATGCAGGTGAATTGCCAAACACTA
>NW_020870706.1:198598-205891 GCF_003789085.1 Penaeus vannamei
AGAAAGAATGCAAACATTTAGTCCGTTATTCAAGACCAAATTAAAACTAAAATGATGTATTGTAGGTAGTTAAAAATATCTCAATCTTGTTTCTGTATGAAAAATAGGCCTGACCTTGCAATAATCACACACAAACACGCAAAAACTGAAAGTATTCAAGTGATAGTATTGAGTATCAGACAACAAAAGCTGGGATGGCGATAATAGAAGACAAGAAAAAAAGGACTAAAGGAAAAAGATAATGAACAAACTCTCACACAACACATATACATATATAAGGGAAAGGTAGAATTAGGATTATCCATAAGATTCAGAATTAACCTTTTCCATTTTACCACCTCTTTTGCGCAAATTTATTTCTGTTCAATATACTTACTGGTAGATTTTGCTGGAACAGACAAATATCATATTATTGTTTATATTGTCACCAAATTGAATTGGTTTCAAGACCGCAGTCACATGTAATATAATACAGGCCTTCCAAATACTACATGACAATTTGGGTACGAAAATAAAAATTTGGACCGGTAATAGTAGCTTATATTTTCTGTAGTCACAAGCGAATCAAATTTCGTCCGGAATACTAAGAAATTTGATACGGAAAAAAAAAATTGGACCGGTAATAGTAGCTTATATTTTCTGTAGTCACAAGCGAATCAAATTTCGTCCGGAATACTAAGAAATCCAATGTGAAATATCTGGCGATTTCGCGTCAGAGGAACATTGGATGAAATTAAAAAATTGTCATAATGACTTTACTCGTTTTCGGTAGTAACTTTCACCTTGCGTTCATATGGGGTCGATGTTCCTGATAAATCCGCCTCCACTCCCATCTATTACAACTTGTCTCAAGAGTTCTCTGAGACACAATAGCTTGCCAGGGGCTTTGCAGGAGACAGTGATAAAGAGGATTAGATTACTCTACTTTGCGCATATATCCGCATATATATTTCAGGTGTTTTCGAGCTTGATGTTATAACGTGTAAGACATTTTCTAAAGAGAGATGGGGTTAACACTTCATTAGAAAGTATAACAAGAGACTATTTAACGAGTGCTTTTGGTACAGCTCTATATGCGATCAGAGGACAACAAATACAAATAAGACAAACGCCCTTTTCAGCGGTTCAGCGGTATCAGTCTGTCTTCCCTGGTTCATCATTCACCTGTGTTATAGATTTTATTTAATACGCATCGCTTTGGAAGGCTATGTAAAACAGAAATGTATATAGAATTACTAATATTATCAGTAAAGTTGAGAAAATGATTTGTCTTTATTTAAACCGGTTATCACTAAAAATATTTGTGGTTTGTGAAAGAGACGGAAGATAAAGACAGTAAAATATTTTCGCAAGCGGATGTTCCTTGGACCATCACCGTTATTACAAAGGGGATAGGCAGCATGGGTAAGCAGCTAGTCCAGTGTTACCGTTGTGTAGAATAAATTTTGCAAAGGTCAATAGCAATATCTGGCAACGAGAAGTGGTTTGGCTGCCTATGTTTATGTTTATTATCAAATTTGTTGGCTCTAAAAGACCATACCATAAAGGCGAGAACTCAATTAAATTTGGAGGAACTTTACAACAGCTCGCTCTGAAAGACGAATGGTAGGCTTGCACAAACAGCCGAGGTCTACGTTCAACAGAAGAATTCGCAGGATCACTGTGTCAACCTGAGAGGATTCATCGCCTTTGGTCGGGGGTAAGGTTAACACTCCCCTACTTATTTATCACAGCCCAATCACGCTACAAGTATAATTCGTAAGTGAATGATAAGAGTAATGTTGCTATTTTATATCAATGTTTCTTTACCAGGGTAGATTTTTTTTAATGATATTCTAGTGTATTTCGGAGATTTCTATGGTAACCCCGAGTCCTTCCAGTGGTGTCCTCTCCGCCTCTTCCACGTGGCGCCTTTTCTGCTCCTCTGGTGGTACCTCCCAGCCCTCCCTTCAGTGTCTTCTCGTCCTTTGTACTGGTTATGGTACTCCTGAGGTCATTTAGTTGTGCCTTTACAGCCCTTCCTAAGGCGCCCCTTCGACTCCTTTCATGGTGCCCCTTAGTCCTTCCTTAAAAGCCCTTTCGGCCCTTCCACTGATGCCCCTTCGCCCCTTCCAGGATTTTCTCTTGGCTCTTCCAAAGGGCCCCATCAGCCCCTCCTATGGTGTTCTCTGATACTGGCTGTTTGTATTGCTTAGTGGTTATTCTGGCGCTGTCTTCCGCTTCCATAATTGATCAGGCATTTTTGTTTTACTTTTTATTTATTTATTTATTTATTTATTATTTTTAAAAATAAAAAATAAGATGTACTTGACACGTCAGGGATAATTTATGACAAAGTGGCAAGATGGTGATAATGTTTATTGGATTGAAAGACGAGGGATAATCACTATTCGTTAATCAACAGGTTACAGTTGATATTCATTTCAAAACAACGATGCCATTCGGACAGGTCGCCCTTGTAACCAATCATCCCCATTTCAAACGCATGGTATTCTTCTCGACAAAAAGTCTTGTAGTTATTATTCATTTGTTTTTTTTCTCCGTGTTGCCATGTGCCTGTCTCTGGATTTCCCGGCGTTCGCGATTTCTAAAGGATGGCATTGATGCGCTGGATGATTCGCATTGTCATCGTCCTTGGCTTCGGGCTAGGAGTGGGGGTTGGCTGTCCGTTCTCCTCTCTCTTTGTACTTTTTTTGTTTTTCTTAAATATACATGGTGATTGTTGACTCTGGTTTATGTGTTTATGGGTGATAGTTTTTTTTATTAATATATTTGTTGACTGCTGACTTTGGTTTATGTGTTTATAGGAGGTAGCTTTTTTATTAATATATTTGTAGATTGTTGATTCTGGTTTATGTGCTTATTGGAGGTAGCGTTTTTATTAATATATTTGTTGATTGTTGACTTAAGTTTATGTATTTATTGGAGTTGGCGTTCTTCTGTGGACGTTTGCGTATATATATACGCCTTGTGTGCATTTTTTAACATTTATTTCACCGTTTTGGAATACTTTTTGTGTGTATTTTCCATATTTTATCGATCTTATGCTTAGTGTCTACGTATGATCGAACGCTTTCATGTATGTACTAGAGATATATAATTTTCAGTGAGGGAGTAAGGTGTAGTAAAGCATAAAACAAGTGCATTAAAAAAAAAAAACTAATTAGGGTAATAGATTATTTAAAACGGAAACGAATACAGTTCTGATTAAAGATTATAGCTCGTGAGTTCTGACCCACAGTGATCCCGAATTAAGAGTTAGTGTTCAAAAATTCAATGTTTGATTATATTGGTAAAAACATACTTGCTTGAAAATATGCCAACATGGAATACTACTCTGTACTCTGTAATATGTCCGCATGAATGTATACCATTGTTTGTTCTCTCTCTCTCTCTCTCTCTCTCTCTCTCTCTCTCTCTCTCTCTCTCTCTCTCTCTCTCTTCTCTCTCTCTCTCTCTCTCTCTCTCTCTCTCTCTCTCTCTTCTCTCTCTCTCTCTCTCTCCTCTCTTCCTTCCCTCTCCCTCTCTCTCTTCCTTCCTCTCCCTCTCTCTCTTCTCCCTCTCCCTCTCCTCTCCTTCTCTCCTCTCTCTCTCTCTCTCTCTTCTCTCTCTCTCTCTCTCTCTCTCTCTCTCTCTCTCTCTCTCTCTCTCTCTCTCTCTCTCTCTCTCTCTTCTCTCTCTCTCTCTCTCTCTCTCTCTTCTTCTCATCTCTCCCTCATCCCTCCCTCATCCCTCATCCCGTCCCATCTCTCTCTCCCTTCCATTGCTGCCGAAATCATTGAGACACAATTCATAACGCCAAGGCAATGGAATCCTCCTCTCTAAATCCACCAATATCCCTCTTCCAGTATTTTTCTCTCTTCTTCAGTATCACTATCTTAGTCTTATTCTTTTCCTTGTCTTTTATTCCGTTTTTTGTTTGGTACGGACCCAGGCAGAAACAACCATGTAAATGAATTGAATTTGTTGAATATATATGATTTCTTTGCATCCTATAAATCGTAAGTCCTATATGTTACAGAAGATCCTAGCGAGTGAGTCTTAAGGACACATGTGTAAAAAGAAACAGAATGAAATAATAGAGTAAAAGATAATTATTATAGTAAGATATATTGTAATAAATATAATAAAATTAGTAATACTAATAGTAAAATGAGTAAGGAAAATTACAATATAATGAAAATGATAATAGGATAAATAGGAATAATAATAGAATAGATGATAATGAAATGAATGATAATATTGATAAATAATAATAGTAATAAAAATAATGATAACAAGTTCAATAATAAAGTAAAACAAAAGACATTATATAAAATAACCAAAGACAGTAAGGTGTCGAATCAAAACGGTATAGACTGCATAATCTGCATAAGAAAAAACAAAACGTAAAAAAAATATTCCACAGCGATTTACTGCAATATGCGAACGGGAAAGGGAAGTCGAAGGATGGCCCAGGTAGAGGTCGCTTTGTGCTGAGTCACCGTGAGTGTGCGAAGGAGCAACGGGGAGGTGGGCGGGGGAGGGGGGGGGGAGAGAGAGAGACAGAGGTGAACGGCAAGACGGGAGGGAGGGAGGAAGGGGAGGGAGTGAGAAACAGCCATCTGCTCCTCCTGGTATAGGGCTAGTCCTACGGCAGTTGGTTGTGTATACGTGGCCACTGCCTTGGTCAAACATCCCAGGAGTTCAAGAAGAGGTATTTCGATACACCTGTATTACCACATGTGATTGACGTAAATACAATGCCCCGCAAATAACAATAATAATAATAATGATTATGATAATAAATAATAATAATAACAATAATAATAATAGTAATAATAACAATAATGATAATAACAGTAATAATAATAATAATAATAATAATAATAATAATAATAACAATAATAATAATAATAATAATAATAATAATAATAATAATAATAATAATAATAATAACAATAATAATAATAAACAATAATAATAATAACAATAATGATAATAATAATAACATAATAATAACCAATAATAATAATAATAATAATATCAAAATAAACTTCAAATCCACTCGAGGTTTTCAACATTTTTCACAAGTTTATAAAGAGAACTTTTGTATGTACCCCTCCCCTCCCCTCCCCTCCCCCCTAAAGTGTACGCATGGAAATGTTGATGCCAAAGGTGCCCTCGAGCAGACAGAGCAGCCCTGTGGAAATGCTCCTGATTGTCATGTTACCAACTAAAGTCTTGGTAGAGGATAACTTGGATAACTTTCATAATTAAGGGTCATTTTCTCCCGTCGCTGATGTGTTAAGGAGAGTATCAGGATAATCTTCATTTGGGACGAGTATGAGAACCAAGTGAGTCTGAGGATTATTATCAATCAAGTATTCAATTTAATTACTTTCAACATGAATGACTTTGACCGTTGACAAATTTTTAAACGAAAAGAGCTTACAGGCGTTGGGTTGATCGAGAAAGCGTTATTTACCCACAGATACTGAGCACTCGCTAGAAGAGAATTCTAAAAGCTTGCGAGTGATATTAACCCTAACCCCTTTGTGCGCTCGTGAAAATGTAGAAAACTTTGAACCTTAGACATGGTGGGTTTCTCCTCTTCTTTTCAATAAGTATGATTTCGTAACATTTTGCTAACTGATTAAAGTTTGGTGGAATACTTCGAAACTTACCAGAACATATTTTAGATACTCACATGCAAGGTCTATACAAGCCGTGTCTTTTCAGAATTGTTTACGTTCTGCTAATGTATAGACGAAACAGCGAAATTAATAGAATATTACACTTTACCGTCTATTAAAAGCCGGCATTTCATTCATTTAATGAATTTGTACTCAACTAATGTACAGGTAAATGACAAAGAAAAATGTCACCTCTTGTAATAACTAACGAAAAAAAAAATCAACGTACAATAATAAATGCTAGATAAAAAAGTGGTTTATCACATTAGATTCGCACTGTCAAACTTTTATGTTATTTGTTATTTTTTATGTTATTGAATTAAACTTTTATGTTATTTGTTAATTTTCTTTATGTTATTGAATTAAACTTTTATGTTAATTGTTAATTTTTTATGTTTAATTAAACTTTTATGTTATTTTGTTATTTTTTATGTTTTGAAATTAAACTTTATGTATTTGTTATTTTTTATGTTATTGAATTAAACTTTTATGTTATTTGTTATTTTTTTATGTTTTGGAATTAAACTTTTATGTTATTTGTTAATTTTTTATGTTTTGGAATTAAACTTTTATGTTATTTGTTAATTTGTTATGTTATTGAATTAAACTTTTATGTTATTTGTTAATTTGTTATGTTTTTGTTATTTTGGAATTAAACTTTTATGTTATTTGTTAATTTTTTATTATTGAATTAACTTTATGTTATTTGTTATTTTTTTATGTTTTGGAATTAAACTTTTATGTTATTTGTTAATTTTGTTTATGTTATTGAATTAAACTTTAATGTTATTAAACTTGTATGTTACTTTTTTATGGTACAGACAAGAGAGAGGGAAAAGAAACATGGAACAGATTAGGTCAGGTTAGACTGGAACGAGAACGGGGTCAGATGAGGTTGACCTCCGGGCGAAATAAGGAACGAGTGAAAGAATCATTAACTACTGTAACAATATGATTTAGGTATATTCATATATTGTTATTATTGTTATTATTATTATTATTATTATTATTATTATTATTATTATTATATTATTATTATTATTATATTATTATTATTATTATTATTATTATTATTATTATTATTATTATTATTGTTCATTATTATTATTATTATTATCATAATTATTTTAATCATATATTATTATTTATTATTATTATTATTATTATTATTTTATTATATATTATTATTATTATATTATTATTATTATTATTTATTATTGTTATTATTATTATTATTATTATTATTATTATTTATTATTATTATTATTATTATTATTATTATTATTATTATCATTATTATTATTTATTATTATTCATATTATATTATTATTATTAATTATAATATTATATCATCTTATTATTATTATTATTAATATTATTATGTATATATTATATTTATATATTATATTATTCATTTATTCATTATTATGTTATCATTATATTGGTTATCTAATTATCATTATTATTGTTATCTATTATTATATTATTTAATTCCTGTTGAATAAATTTTCCATTTAAAAACTATTTATTATTATTATTATTATTATTTATCATTTTATTTTATGTATTCATTATTATTATTTTTAAGTTATTTATTTATTGATTATTATTATTATTT
>NW_020870706.1:215991-220991 GCF_003789085.1 Penaeus vannamei
CCCACACAGCCACCCACCCACCCAAGCATCCCAGTCGCGGACACCGCCACCCCCTTCGCCCCGCCCCCAAGCGCGGGAGCGAGCCACGTGCGTTTCCCAGAAGGTAAACATTCGTGGAAGCCGCAAACAGGTCTCCCTCGCCTCGCGCCTCGCCCACTGGAGGACGACTCAGCTGGCGTCACCAAACTGGTTCTCGCTGGAATCCTCCCGCGATTCCCAAAATAATGTGACGCGCAAGGGCTGAACGGGCGTCGAGGCAGGGGGGGGGGGGAGGAGGAAAGTCAGAGCCGTCGTCGACCTCACCGAAGATGCCGAGACGGTCGTTATGATGAGGTCGGTGCGATCGGTGACAGAGGAAGTTATGCAACGACTTATAGCTTGATAAAAAATACTGATAGAAAACGGAAAGAATGATGCCAATAACAAGGACAAACCCGACAAAATGTCTTAAAATAACAGGAATTATGACAATAGATGATAATAATGGCAATGATTATGATAGTTATAGTAATGCTAACAATAATAACAATAATAGTAATAACTGATGATAATGATAACAACAATAATTAAGATAACAATTATCATAAAAATAATATCAATAAACAGAATAAACAATTATAAGTTTATAAACAATTATATGAATAACTTTTATTTATAACATGAGACATTATTACCTTTATTAAGATAATAATGATGTAAGAAACCAATTGGCAGTACTACAAGGCGAAGGCTTTCAATGACAGAAACAAGAATAATGCCAAATAATGAAAATAACAAAAACAGCCTCGCTCTGAATACAAGAAACGGTAACAAAAACAACAATGACAATGATGATGATGAATATTTTTTATTAGTAGTAACAACAGTAATACTAACAACAACATTAGCAGGAAAGACAATAATAAGTAGAGCATCCAAAAATAGGCCTACCAGACACCAGGTGTGGAGGAGGCCACGTGGATCAGCATGTGTCCTGCACAGGCCTCTCTCCCTCACTCCCTCCCTCATTCTCTCTCACATTCCCTCCCTCACTCTCTCTCACATTCCATCCTTCACTCTCTCCCTCCCTCATTCTCTCTCACATTCCCTCCCTCCCTCATTCTCTCCCTCATTCTCTCTCACCTTCCCTCCCTCCCTCATTTTCTCTTACCTTCCCTCCCTCTCTCTCACCTCCCTCATTCCTCACCTTCTCATTCTTCCCTCCCTCTCTCTCACCTTCCCTCCCTCTCTCTTACCTTCCCTCCCTCTCTCTCACCTTCCTCCTCCCTCACTCTTCTCACCTTCACTCCCTCCCTCATTCTCTCTTAACTTTCCCTCCCTCCCTCATTCTCTCTCACCTTCCCTCCTTCCCTCCCTCATTCTCTCACCTTCCTTCCCTCCTTCTTCATAGTGAGAATAACAGTAACATTTATAGCAATAACAATAAGAACAATAGTAATTTAAAAAATCCCCTGAAAGTAATAACAATAATGATAAGGATGACTGTTATTATTACTAATATGATCATCATTATCATTACCATTTTTATCATTATAATAATATTTATTATTATTATTATTATTTATTATTATTATTATCATTACGATCATAATTATTATCATTATCATAATCATTTTCATCACTATCCTCCTCCTCCATATCATCCCCATTATTACAGTTATTAGTGATGGAGAAGATGGTGGTGGTTGTAGTAATGTTAATACCAATCAAATAATAATGGAAATGATGATGAAAATGGTGATGATAACGATAACAACAACAAAAACAAAAACAACTGCTCAGCCGGCCTTGCAACATCCCAGGAAATAGCAGCGAAATTTTCCGCCTTCGCTCTTTCTTTCGCAAGTCGTGTGGGCGGCGCAGGACGCCTCCCGCGCGACGCCCAGACCCTGTTGCTCTCCCAGGGCTTATCCACGTGGGCACCTGCGTGCTCCTGGTCGGCATTTATTTCCTGTTTCATTTCGTCTCTTCTTTTCCTTTATCTTCGTTTTAGTTTTCTCTGTCGTGTTCTCTCAGTCAGTGCCATTTCACACACACCTTTCCTCCTCATCTCTTATCTTTCATTTCCACTGCCACTTCCCCTCATTCCTTCTCGCAGTCGCGTTCTCTCACATCTTCCTTCAGAAGTTCTCAAAAACTACTCCGTCATTCCCCTGAACCTCAACCGACCCTCTCTCGCAACTGCAGAGCACCCCCCCCCCCCCCTCCGACATGCCACACGAGATTCCATTTAGAGAACTTCGCTCCGTGTCCCCCCCTCCCCCCCCCTCCCACCCCCTGTCCTCCCACATCATCTGCCCCCCCCCTACGCCCCTCTTCCCTCCACCACCTCTCAACCGCCCTCACTCCCTGGCTGCCTGCTGCTCTCTCCCATCAAGAGCAGCGGCAGACATACAAATTTACCTCCACAAATACACATAAAGGCACATACAACGGCACTCAACATACACACATCCTCTGCATCTTCAACAAACTGTACGCATACAACGGCATCCACAGGGGCATAGAGCAAGCAGATACACACAGGTCGTGTCTTCTACATCTCACCCACAGTCACACTGCCCTCTCCTCTCCCTTTTCTCTCCTCTTTTCATCTCCCTCGGTCTTTACTTTTATTCTTCACTTCCTCACTTTCATTCTGTTGATCTCTCCCCTTCGCTGAAGTTATGAGACATCGACTTTTAATAAAATAACAATAGGAAAACTATGAGGAGGGGAGACGGAGGTAGAGAGATGGACCGAGATAGACTGACAATCCCCCCCCCTCCCCATCTCCCTCTCTCTCTCTCTCTTTTCTCTCTCTCTCTCTCTCTCTCTCTCTCTCTCTCTCTCTCTCTCTCTCTCTCTCTCTCTCCAGAACCGAAACAGACAGAGAAATAAAACAAGAAGGAACCCGAGAGGGACGTCGTGGCAGGCGGGGAGCGTCTGCCGGGCGTCCCTGGCAGGTTGAACTTGACCAAGACACTGCGTAGTCCTACCCTCCCCCTCCCCCTGCAGACATGACCTTCACCTTCAGATCCTCCCTCTTTACCTGCCTCGTTCCTCCCCTACGTTCTCGGCGCAGGAACTAGAACGGGGTGAAAAAATGAAACAGAAATCGAAGATAGTAAAATACGAGGGATGGGGGGGGTTAGGGTGGGAGAGGGATGGAGGAAAGAATAGAGGGAGAGGAAGATAGGGAAAAAGAGGGAGATAAACATCGAGGGAGGGAGGCAGAGGGGTGGAGGGGAAACAAGCGAAAAATAAACAAAGAAGAAAAGTAGTGAAAAGGCAGTCGAAGCGAAGAGGAACCGCCGTCCGAGCCAGACTCCCGGGCCTCGAGCGAATGAATGGCCAGAGAGACGAGCAACGAACAACGACGACAGACACGCAGCGCAGCAGAATTTGCAACCTAAACATCAGCGGTTTCCATCATGGTGTGAACTTGCCTTTCGCTCTCTCTCTCTCTCTCCCCTTCCTTCTCTCTTCTCCATTCTCCTTCCTTTACTCTTTCTTAATTCTCTTAACCTGTCTTTCCTCCCTTCTTCCATACCCTCCCAACCCTTCCCATAGCTCGACTTCTATTACGGACACACACACACACCGAAAAATGCACAGGTTATCCACCTCTCAACAGAGTTGTTGTCCTGTTGCCTCTGCAGTGAAGAGCCTCCTCCTTGCTCCCCATCCCCTCCTCCTCCTCCTCCTTGCTCCTCATCCCCTCCTCCTCCTCCTCCTTGCTCCTCATCCCCTCCTCCTCCTCCTCCTGCTCCCATCTCCTCCTGCTCCTTGCTCCCATCCCCTTATCCTCCTCCCTCCCCATCCCTCCTCCTCTTTTTCTTCTTTTTATCTTCGTCCGCCTCCTTCTCCACCCCTTCCTCCTCAATTTCATTATCCCAATCTTGTTTTCTCCTTCTTCCTTTTTTCTTCTTGTTATCCCTATTTTTGTCTTCCCTTCGTTTCTTTATGCTTTGTCTTGCTTTTTCCATCTTCATCGCTTGCCCTTGTGTCCGCCTATTTCCTCCTCCTCATACTCTAAAGGCTCATTGCAGGATGTCAATTTCAATGATACGTTCTAACGGATTACACAGGTAATTATAGCAAAGGGTCTCTCTCTCTCTCTCTCTCTCTCTCTCTCTCTCTCTCTCTCTCTTCACCTTGTCCTTCTCCCTCTCCCATTCCCTCTGTCTCTAATCATTCTCCTCTTTATTTTTCTTCTTTTCCTTCTTCCTTTCCCTTTCCCTGTCCCTAATTATTCTCCCCTCTTTTCTCTTTCTTTTATTCCTTCTTCTCCCCTCCTTTTCCCCTTTCCTTCTCCCCCTCTCCCTCTCCTCGCTCACACCCTCCTCCTCCCCCTCTCCCTGTGCCTCTTAACGACAGTTTGCGGAACAAAAAGTGTCAAGGGAAAAAAGAAAAAGAAAAACAAATCAAAGGCGTGACCAGGGGTCCGCCGCGCCGCAGGGCCTCCGAGCCGACGGCGCTCGCCCTCCAGTCAACACTTCAATAAATAAATCAAAAAAAAATTAGAAAAAAAATGATTTACAAAATGCAGATAATCGAATGCCAACAAAAACAGTAAATATTACAAGAAACAAAAGACGAAAAAGAGCAAAATGAAAATAGAAAAGCAGGAGAGGAGGAAGAATCTTTCAGCAGAAGGAAAAACTCCCATTGCCGCATCACGCCCACACTTGGTCCGGCTTACTACGCACCCAGAACCGGCTCTCCGCCTCGGCCGCGGGAAACGACGCCACGAAGCGCCGCCGACAGGATGAGACGGACACATGCGACGCAGTTCCGTCCAGATTGCGTCATCGCCGAGGGCCGAGGGGGGGCGGGGGCGACGAGGCTGCTCTCGGCCACGCGTCGGAATTCCGCCACTCTCTTTCCCATCTCCACACAGACAGACACACACACTCATCACAAAATATCACACGAAAAAAAAAGAAAAAAAAAAAAAAAGTCGACCCTCTGTATCCATCCTTCCGGCGGCTCTTGAACATCCGAACGCCATTACGAAC
>NW_020870706.1:226130-233630 GCF_003789085.1 Penaeus vannamei
CCTCCCTCCCTCCTTCCCTCCTCTCTCTCCCTCCCTTCCTTCCCACTCTTCTCCCTCTCTTTTCTTCTCTCTGCCAACCCCCCCAGCCATAATTGAACCCAAACAGTCATAGTAATTATCTCGCCGTGTTTGTTACCATCACTCCATCGTGCCCATTCACCGCTGCACTTGAGTACAACTCGGGGTAAGTTAAGTGCCAGTCAAATTCAACACTTTAAATTCTCCACTCAACACCCCCGACGTTCAGTCTGGGCGTTTTTAACTCGATTATTTTGTTGTACTAATATTTAACGGGTAAGTTGGCTATTTTTCTTTCTTTTTTTTTCCCGTGTCCATCGTCCCCCCTTTCTGTACTGTCCCCTCGTCGTCACTTCTTTTCCCTCTCTCTCTTCCCCTCTCTACTCTCTCTCTCTCTCTCTCTCTCTACTCTCTCTCTCTCTCTCTCTCTCTCTCTCTCTCTCCTCTCTCTCTCTCTCTCTCTTTCTTCTCTCTTCTCTCCTCTTTCTCTCTCTCTTCTCTCTCTCTCTCTCTCTCTCTCTCTCTCTCTCTCTCTCTCTCTCTCTCTCTCTCTCTCTCTCTCCTCTTTCTCTCTCTTCTCTCTCTCTCTCTCTCTTTCCTTCTGTCGCTCTTATCTCGCTCTCTCTTCTGTCGCTCACATCTCTCTCTCACTCTCTCTCTCTCTTTCTCCCTCTATTTGTTCTCTCTCTCTTTGTTCTCTCTCTCTTTTCTCTCTTTCTTTGTTACTTCTCTCTCTCTTCTCTCTCTCTCTCTCTTTCTCTCTCTCTCTCTTTCTCTCTCTCTCTCTCTCTCTTCTCTCTCTCTCTCTCTCTCTCTCTATATAATATATAATATTATAATATATATATATTATATATTTATATATATATATATATATATATATTATATATATATCTGCCTATCTATCTTTATCTATATATCTTTTGTATGTGTCAATATATCTATTTATCTGTTACCGTCGTTTTCCCCATCTTCGTTATATCAACTTATTCTTCTTTTTATCCTTATTTTTTCCTTAATGTTAGAAATTTTCTTCTTTCTCTTTTTTTCTTCCATTCTGCTTCTCTTCCCATTCTTTTCACCTCTTCCTTCTCATCTATCATCCACTTCACGGAGAATAGGATAAGAGAAGAGTGTATATACCGTACCTACTGTAATATCGAGTGTGTGTGTGTGGCGTGTGCGTGCGTGTGTGTGTTGTGTGTGTGTGTGTGTGTGTGTGTGTGGGTGTGTGTGCGTGCGTGCGTGCGTTGTTGTGCGTGTGTCTGTGTGTGTGTGTGTGTGTGTGTTGTACGTACGTATTTTAATGCAGGTACAGCGACCGTACTTGCTGTAATATCGTGTGTGTGTGTGTTTGTATGTGTTTTGTGTGTGTGCGTGTGTTTGCGTATTTTAATGCAGGTACAGCAGACACCTTGATTAGTAAGAACGACAGGTTACGCACAGCCCAAGAAAATAATTCATCAGCGCAGACTCTCAAAAACACATCCAGTCTAAATCAACAACGGAAACGGTTGCTTTGTCCCCGTAAGACATTCTTAATTTGAGTGAGTACGTGTCCGGGCAAGCATTCGTTCGACGGACTTTTGTACAGTCTGCGTTGTGTAGTAGTAAGGTTAGGGAATGGATTTCAGGCTGCCAATAGTTTATCTTTTTTTTTTTTTTTTTTTTTTTTGCAAGGTTTGTGTGTGTCTCTTTCTCAATCTCTATCTCTATCTCTATCTCTATCTCTTTCTCTCTCTCTCTCTTTCTCGAATCTCTCTCTCTCTCCTCTCTTTTCTCAATCTCTCTTCTCTCTCTCTCTCTCTCTCTCTCTCTCTCTCTCTCTCTCTCTCTCTCTCTCTCTTCTCTCTCTCTCTCTCTCTCTCTCTCTCTCTCTCTTTTTTTCTTTTTCTTTTTTGAACACGCAAACACATACATATATAGATAGATAGATAAATGGATTGATATATGTATAATTATATATATGTTTTATGGTATTTATGATTTATATAGATAGATTAGAAGATAAGATAGAATAGATAGATTTATAGGCATCCATATACATTTGTTTAGAACGAACACAAGACCTAGAGAGGAAAGGAAGGAGAAAAGGGAAGACCAGACAGAACCAGGAAACAGACAAGACAGACAGACAGACAGAGAGAAGAGAAAGCCTAATACACGAACTCAAAAAAGATAAATAACCGTTTCCTCATTAGCAGGCGCGCAGATGCCTCGAATCAATGCTACAAATTCCACCTTGTTAAAGCACAAATTCAAAAGTACGTCCCGCTCTAATTTGGGAGAAAACGTTCGAGAGTAGAAACGTTTTTTTTTTTTTTTTTTTTTTTTTTTTTTTTTTTTTTTTTTTTTTTTTTGAAAACTTTTTTTTTTTTTTTTTTTTTTTTTTGGGGGGGTCTTTTGAAAACGTGTTGTCATTCTTTTTTTTTCTTTCTTTTTTTGCGCGCCATTTACATTATTTAAACAAGAGTACTTACACCTGTTTTGTTTGTAGAATCAACATTAATGTGTTTTCTTTCTTTTTTCTTTTTTTTTTTTCTTTTTTTTTGACGGTATAGTCTGCATTTATTATTTTTATTATTATTATTATTATCATTATTGTTATTATATTATCATTTTCTTATTGTGTTGTTATTATTTATTATTATTATTATTATTATTGTTATTCTATTCTTATTATACCCGTTTCTTGCACCTTTTTATATCTTACATGTCTGGTTTATTTATTAAATTATTTTTGATTCACTTATCTACCTATCCATCTACTTCCCCCCCCCCCCACATCATCCAGAACCTCCCTTATCCATCTATTCTTCGTCGCTCCTCCGCAATCCTTATCAACAAAAGATAAGCGATGACTCAGCACAAACCACGCCTTCCGCTCCCTCCCGCCTGGATGCTGAACACCTGAACCTGAACACTGAACAATGAACAAAACCCTCGGAAGAACCCAAATGAACGCGTCCACTATGATCTTGTTAGTGAGATGCGGTCCTGTTAATTAAAGACTCAGCTCTGTCCATTATTTTCCATGCTCATTTTCTTGTCTCTTAACTAGATTGGGGGGCTGTATTTACGAGTTTGCTTTTTTTTTTTTTTTTTTTTTTTTTTTTTTTTTTTTTTTTTGGAGGGGGTGGGGGGGGAGGGGATTTTTTAGGTGACGGGTGTGCGGGTTTGTTTTGGATGTTGCGGGTTTTTGTTGTTGTTTTTTGTGTTGTTGCGGCTGTGTTTGTTTGTTGTTGTGTTGCTTTGTTTTGTTGTTTGTTGTTTTGTTGTTGCTGTTGCTGTTGTTGTTGCTGCTGTGTTGTTGTTGCTGTGCTGTTGTGCTGTTGCTGTTGCTGCTGTTGTTGTGTTGTTGTTGTTGTATGTGTGTGTGTGTGTGTGTGTGATGGTGTGTGTGTGTGTGCGTCGTGTGTGTGTGTGTGTTTGGAGGGTGGGGGTTGGGGGGGAGTCTGTAGGTGTGGGGGGGACGTTCGCGTGGGTGTTTTGTGTCTGATGGTAGGCTTTGTTTGTTTGTTTATTTTTTCGTTGTTGTTGTTTCTCTTTGTCTTTGTCTGTTAGGGGGAAGGGAGGTCTGTGTGTGTTTATTATTACTATTATTATTATTAAGTATAATCGTCTATCACCCTTAAAAATACAACATACATATACTAATCACAATAATCTGGGTCATTATACTTAATTACAATGATGAAAACATTTATAAATAAGGATTAAGAATTCCAGAATGAAAAAAAAATTAATCAACGTTACGTTATTACATCGTCATCAGAATTACATAATCCTTTGTTTTCACTTATCCTGCTCTCCTTCATATTCGTTTTAATTCTTGTTCACAAGAAAAAAATCGTCACACGGAATTAGAAGCATGAAGGAAGGGTAAGAAGGCCTACTGCGGCAACATTCCATTAATTAAACGCGAGGATTAATGCGCAGTTGGCAACTCACGGGAGAACACGCGACAAAGAGCACATTCCGAGACAAAACCCGCAGTTCCGAGTCTCTTACGATATCGCACAAAAACATTCCGAGACAATGTACGTTGGGAGAATCGTGCTTGGAGGGGAGTTCCATCTGTCTGTCTCTGTCCTTTTTTTCGTTCTCTGATTCTCTCTCTTTCTTCTCTCTGATTCTCTCTCTTCTTCTCTCTCTTTCTTTCTCTCTCTCTCTCTCTCTCTCTCTCTCTCTCTCTCTCTCTCTCTCTCTCTCTCTCTCTCTCTCTCTCTCTCTCTCTCTCTTCTCTCTCTCTCTCTCCTCTCTCTCTCTCTCTTTCTCTCTCTCTCTCTCTCTCTCTCTCTCTCTCTCTCTCTCTCTCTTTCTCTCTCTCTCTCTCTCTCTCTCTCTCTCTCTCTCTCTCTCTCTCTCTCTCTCCCTCCCTCCCTCTCCTCTCCTCCCTCTTCCTCCCTCTCCCCTCCCTCTCCCTCTCCTTCCCCCTCTCTCTCTCTATCTCTCTATCTATCTATCTCTTACTTAAGAGTAACCTCATGTATCTGATGTGATGTGTATTAATGTATCTATTTGAACTGTGCTTGAGAATTATGCAAGATTCAGAACTCTCCAGTAGATTCAGCGCTGTGATCCAGTCGTCAGTTGTTATGAAGCTATAAATTCGCTGCTTATAATTCGCTATTTGCGCTGTTATAACTATTTGTACTCTGCATGCCAGCGAATGTCAATATCCTAATGAGCCGAGACGTCAATGGGGGTTTTGGAAGGCAGAGGCATTGGAAAGCGACCTTGCGAAACATTTCCAAGGATGTGCAATTTTGATTTTTTTTTCTCTACCTTCTGTCTATGTGTCTTGTTGTCTGTTTATACTCTCTCCTTTACCTCCCCCTTTCTCTCTTTCCCTCTATCTATCTATCTGTCTACCTATCTCTTTCTCTCTTTCTCTCTCGCTCTCTCTCTCTCTATCTCTCGCTCTCACTCTTTCTATCTTTATTCTCTCTCTCTCTCTCTCTCTTCTTTATTTCCCTTTCCGTCTCTCTCTCTCTCTCTCTCTCTCTCTCTCTCTCTCTCTCTCTCTCTCTCTCTCTCTCTCTCTCTCTCTCTCTCTCTCTCTCTCTCTCTCTCTCTCTCTCTCTCTCTCTCTCTCTCTCTCTCTCTCTCTCTCTCTCTCTCTCTCTCTCTCTCTCTCTCTCTCTCTCTCCCTCTCCCCTCCCTTTCGCCTCCCATCCCTCACCGCCTCTCTTCACCCTCGTTCTCCCTCTTCCGGCACGGCGCGCGATGCTAATAGAGTGTAATTAACTATGATCTATGAGTGTTGGCGTAATTCCGGGTCTACTCGCCGAGGCAGACGGGACTCGTGCAGAGAAGCCATGGCGTTCCTTGACCCTTCTGGAGTGGAACGAGCCGATGCGCGAACGAAGGGAGAACACGTCGTTTCGTTATCCGTTCGTGAGCTTCGGTAGACGAATGGCGATGGGGGTGGTGGATTACGGGTTTTGATTGGGGTCCTCGTGGGTCCTCGTGGGTATCGTGTCTCGTTGGCTTTGCTGCGGGGAGGTCGGCGTCTCGGGATGGGTAGTTTTTATCTGCGTTGGTGGGAGGCGTTGTTGTATTGTTGGAGAGTCTGTGTGTGTTGTGTGTGCGTGTGTGTGTGTGGTGTGTGTGTGTTGGTGTGTGTGTGTGTGTGTGTGTGTGGTGTGTGTGTGGATGTGTGTGTGTGTGTGTGTGTGTGTGTGTTGTGTGTGTGTGTGTGTGATGTGTGTGTGTGTGGTGTGTGTGTGTGCGTGGTGTGTGTGGTGTGTGTGTATGTGCTGTGTGTGTGTGTTTTCACGCACGACCCGAAAATTAACAGAATATAATGAGTGCTGGGTTTATTAATGCTACAGCGATTTCGGACCGGGACTCTGTATAGTGGGTTCACATAGACACACAGGTATTTGAGTTCTTTTGTAATACCCTACAAGATATATAGGTAATTTCGTTCTTCATTTTTGGAAAGAACATTTTATTTCACGAGGAGAACAGACGCATAATTTTGCATAAATCTTTCCTATATAGCAAGGACCAGTTGATTCATTGCGGTCCTCTTAAATGAGAGAGAAGTGGGTGAAGGAAGGGAAGGGAGAGAGAAAGTGAAAGAAGCGGAGAACAAGAGAGAAGGAGAAAGACAGAGAGAGATAGAGGGGGATGGAGAGAGAAAAATGAATGTATACGCGTATAATTCGTATAAAACCAACACCAAAGAGAATTTTATATCTCTGTTACATACCGTATTTGACATTTGACATTTCCACGATACTAGCGCCCTACGAGAGAATCCTATGCACCATTGCCATCACTAGTGCCATAAACTGGATCTTTCAATAAAAAATAGCTTTTATATTTGCTCATGGACTGCATAATTATTTTTATCATAATGATGTGTTGCCAGCTAATTATGTTAAAGCTTAAACTCAGTTAATTTCTGATTGGGAGAGAGAGAGGAGAGAAGGGAGAGGGAAGAGGGAGGAGGGAAGAAAGAGAGGGATGAGGGAGGGAGGAGAGAGAGAGGAGGAAAGAGGAAAAGAGGGATGAGAAAGAGAAGGGGTGTGGAAGGATTGAGAGAGAGAGAGAGAGAGGGGAGGGGAGAGGAAGAGGAGGGAGGAAAGAAAGAGGAATGAGGAGGGAGATAGAGAGAGGAGGTAAGGAAAGAGAAAAAAAGTGGGGATGAGAAAGAGAAGGGGTGCGGAATTTCTGATTGAGAGAGAGAGAGAGAGACGGGGAGGGGAAATGAAGAGGAGGGAGGGAAAGAAAGAGAGGGATGAGGGAGGGAGAGAGAGAGAGGAGGTAAAGAAAGAGGAAAAGAGTGGGATGAGAAAAGAGAAGGGTGTGGAAGGGAGGGAGAGAGGAGACACAGAGAGAGGGAGAGAAGTGAGGAGGGAGGGAAAGAAAGAGAGGAATGAGTGAGGGAGAGAGAGAGAGGTAAAGAAAGAGGAAAAGAGTGGGGATGAGAAAGAGAAGGGGTGCGGAAGGGAGGGAGAGAGTGAAATACAGAGAGAGGGAGAGAAGGAGGAGGGAGGGGGGGGAAGAGAAGAGAGAGTGAAAGTTAAGATTGGTAATGTTAACAACGGTTGTAGTTATACAAACTTGTTTCAGTGAAGTTCTAACACTATTCACATTTTCCAGACCCAACTAACCACATTTTAAACAATTGAAAACATCGGATGGCGTATGACACTACAATAAAACACACGACACTGATTATGCATGACACTGAACACACATGACACATAGACACATGACTCTAGACACACTAACATATGACACAAAAACGCATGACGCTGAGCACACATAACACATGACAATAAACACAATTGACACACAAGCAATTAACTCTGAACATACATGACACATAAACACCTGACACTGAAAACACATGGCATACATAAACAAGACACTATAGACACATGCCACACACACAATACTGAATACATGATGCAGACCACACATCATAACACATGCACAACAGACGCTGAACACACATAACACATG
>NW_020870706.1:238630-246691 GCF_003789085.1 Penaeus vannamei
GAATTGTGATTGTGATTAAATATTATGTTTATAATTATGAAAATGATTATATAATTGGAATTATAATGATATTTACAATTTTAGTTATGATTATAATTATGATTGACCCTGACTATGTTATTTTATCATTATTCATCATCATTATTTTTATATCATCACCATTAGACATCACCATTCAATACATTATCATCATCATTATCATTATCATCACCACCAACACCATCAATCATCATCATCCTTATCATCGTCACCATCATTATCATATCATATCACCATCGCCATCGGCATGTTTATCATTATCCGAATCTTTTCATTATTATTATCATTATTATCATCATCATTATCATCATCATCATCATCATCATGAACATATATCATCATCATCATTATCATCTTTAATAATATTGATGTTGCTATTGCTATAGATGTTTCTGTTGTTGCTTTTATTGCAATAATAACAATAATCACAATTATCATTATTGTTATTGTTGTTATTGTCGTTCTTGTTCTTGTTCTAATCATAATCAAAATCAAGTAATGAGGATTGACATGATGATAAGGACGATCATCATTCTTTATATAGATATATAAGAATCCGAGATTGGCATGTAGGAACAGACAAATGACATGAAATCGGTTAGATTAATATTATTCTTCGTTATTACTGACAATAAGAAAAATGTAACTCCATTCTAAACATTCGCTCTTTCTTTAAAAACATTTTTGTCACTATAATTCACTATAATCATTTTTGTTATAAACCCACTGATTGTTATGTGGGAAGTGGGAGGACTATGCTCTCAAAGTGTGGAAAAATGCTCTCAGTATGAATTTCTTTGTGATAAGTCTACGGGGAGATACCCACATTTCACTACTTGTCACCCGAGTTTCTGAAGTTAACTAGTTTTGCAATTACAATTTTATGGTTTATTAGTTGCAGTATAGCAGTATTTATGGTTTATTAGTTACAGTGTAGCAGTATTTATGGTTTATTAGTTACAGTGTAGCAGTTGCTATTCCTTTATTGAAAGTGGGAGGACTATGTACTCAAAGACTGGAAAATGTGTTAGGTATACCTAATAAATAAGTAAATACCAATATTTCACTACCTGTTGCTCTAGTTCCCAGAGTTAACAAGAGTAGGAATTACAATTTTACGGTTTATTGGTTATAGCATTACAGTATTAGTTGCTATTTCAGTATTGAAAGAGGGAGAACTCAGCACTCAAAGACTGGAAAAATGTGTTCAGTATATATATATATATATATATATATATAATATATATATCGTATGTATGTATGTATGTATGTATGTATGTATGTATGTATGTATGTATGTAAGTGTGTGTGTGTGTGTGTGTGGTAATTATACGGGAAAATACCCCTATTTCACTAGCTGTCATATTAATGTCTACAATAACAAGAGTAGTAATTATAATCCGTGTTTATTAGTGACAGTATTATAACATTAGATACTATTATAGTACTAGTAACTGTGCAAACAATCAAAATAGATACATGTGTTGTACCGAAAGAAATTACAATAATATCGGCACTGTATAAGAAAAAAAAAAAGATGGAGAAACGTAAAGCAAGAATAAAAACGAAAAAAAGCAAGCCAAGTCTCTAAGAACAACACAGAATAAGCAACAAACGAAGGAGGAGGAAGCACTAAGCGTAAGATATTTGAATTAGCCTAATTTTCCTCTCCACCATAGAAAGTCTGATGAAAATATGAATAAATAAGGTCCTAAGGGGCTCTGATAGGAGGCGATGTAAAGACTTCCGTGTCTTCAATAGCTTCGTCTACGCTTGTCTTGAAGGAGGGTTGGTGACCGTGTTTCAATGTAGGAAGATATGTATATATATATATGTATATATAATATATATATATATATATATATATATATATATATATATATATGTATATATGTATATATATATATATATATATATATATGTATATATTATATATAATATATATATATATATATATATATATATATATATATATATAATATATATACATATGCATACATATACATATATACATATATACATATGTATACATATATATATATATATATATATATATATATATATATATATATATACACATATATAAATACGTGCATGCATACATACATACATACATTCATACATACATACACACAACATACATAATACATCATACATACATACATACATACATACATACATACATACATACATACATGCACACACACACGTATATATATAGATAGAGACAGATAGATAGATAGATATAATGTACGTATGTACGTACTGCAGGCAGCCCTTCAGACAGTCCCAGCGTGCAGGATTCCCTCGCCTGTTTATGTTCATTATTGCACAACTCAAGCACGTATGAATCATTGCACGGTCGTTCCTCATCTTGGAGCTTCGAGGGTGTTCTCTCTTCGCCATTTCGGTTGTTGGTGTTCTTATCAGAATCAGAATTATCACGTTTCTACCCTGTCGTATGTGCTTTTATAGTATTATTACTTTTTTACAGGTATATAAGGTTGTAGATGGTATGTGGTATGTGAATGTGTGTTAGAGGTATTAATAAGATAAGAAATATAGATTCACAATATAACAAAGAGCTATATCCAAAATGTAGTTATCAAGGACTCGATATTCTGGTGTTTTTCTTTTTGTTTCTCAGTATTGTTGTTGTTACGTCATTGATGGGATTAGTAGTATCATCTTTATCCTCGCCATCAAAACATTATATTATGAAAATTGCTGGGGTGATTTTTTTAGGTTGATATTAGTATTAAGATACGACGATGCAAGAGGGAAGAAGAAGCGAGAGAGAGAGAGAGAGAAAGAGAAAGAGAAAGAGAGAGAAACAGAAAGAGAGAAGAGAGAGAGAAAGGGAAGAGAGATAAACAGTGAGAGATATAGATAATAGATCGATAGATAGATAAAGAGAGAGTTAGAGAGAGAAAAAGAAGAAAGGAGGGGAAAGAGAGAAAGAGATAGCGAAAGAGTCTCACAGACAGACAAGCAACATCGCACGCACAGTGAGAGAGAAACACCTCCCCCCTCCCTCCTCCACCCACCCACCCCAAACCACTCCCACCCCCCCCAAAAAAAAAAGAAAAAAAAAAAAAGAAAGAAAAACAGAAACAGAGAAACACCTCACCTCTCCCCCCCCACCACCCACCCCAAAAAAAAAAGACGAAACAAAAAAAGAAAAGAAAACCAGAAACAGAGAACGAGCGGCAGAGCGAGGCACGAGCCCGGCCCACACCAGCACTTCATTAAACTTGTGTACATAAATCTTCACTCACACGAAGGCCTGCAAGATTTGTCGCTCGTCTTATTCTAACGCGTCAAATTAAGTAGCTCGGCGTCTTTTTAGCAGCTCATCATACCGCGATGTCTCTCGAGATGGGGAGGGAGAAGGAGAGGGAAGGGAAGGAGAAGGAGAGGGAAGAAAGGGAAGGATAGGAGAAGGAGAGGGAGAGGGAAGGAGAAGGAAGAAAGGGAAGGAGAAGGAGTGGGAAGAGAAAGGGAAGGAGAACGAGAGGTGGAAAGGGAGAAGAGGAGGGAGAAAGTCTTTTTAGCAGCTCATCATACCGCAATGTCTCTCGAGATGGGCAGGGAGAAGGAGAGGGAGAGGGAGAGGGAAGAAGGGGAAGGAGAAGGAGAAAGGGAAGGGAAGGAGAACGAGAGGTGGAAAGGGAGAAAGTCTTTTTAGCAGCTCATCATACCGCAATGTCTCTCGAGATGGGGAGGGAGAAGGAGAAAGAGAGGGAAGAAAGGGAAGGAGAAGGAGAAAGGGAAGGGAAGGAGAACGAGAGGTGGAAGGGAGAAAGTCTTTTAGCAGCTCATCATACCGCAATGTCTCTCGAGATGGGCAGGGAGAAGGAGAGGAGAGGGAGAAAGGAGGAGAAGGAGAGGGAAGAAAGGGAAGGAGAAGGAGAGGGAAGGGAAGGAGAACGAGGGTGAAAGGGAGAAAGTCTTTTTAGCAGCTCATCATACCGCAATGTCTCTCGAGATGGGGAGGGAGAAGGAAGGAGAAGGGAAGGAAGGGGAAGGAGAAGGAGAAAGGAAGGGAGGAGAACGAGAGGTGGAAAGAGAGAAAGTCTTTTAGCAGCTCATCATACCGCAATGTCTCTCGAGATGGGGAGGGGAGAAGGGAAAGAGAGGGAAGAAAGGGAAGGAGAAGGAGAAAGGGAAGGGAAGGAGAAGGAGGTGGAAAGGGAGAAATCTTTTTAGGCAGCTCATCATACCGCAATGTCTCTCGAGATGGGAGGGAGAAGGAGAGGGAGAGGGAAGAAAGGGAAGGGAAGGAGAGGGAAGAAAGGGAAGGAAAGGAGAAAGGGAAGGGAAGGAGAACGAGAGGTGGAAAGGGAGAAAGTCTTTTTAGCAGCTCATCATACCGCAATGTCTCTCGAGATGGGGAGGGAGAAGGAGAGGGAGAGGGAAGAAGGGGAAGGAGAAGGAGAAAGGGAAGGGAAGGAGAACGAGAGGTGGAAAGGGAGAAAGTCTTTTTAGCAGCTCATCATACCGCAATGTCTCTCGAGATGGGGAGGGGAGAAGGGAGAAAGAGAGGAAGAAGGGAAGGAGAAGGAGGAAAGGGAAAGGGAAGGAGAAGGAGGGGTGGAAAGGAGAAAGTCTTTTTAGGCAGCTCAATGGCAATGTCTCTCGAGATGGGGAGGGAGAAGGGAGAGGGAGAGGGAAGAGAGGGAAGGAGAAGGAGAAAGGGGAAGGAAGGAGAGAGAGAGGGAGAAAAGGAGTCTTTTTAGCAGCTCATCATACCGCAATGTCTCGAGATGAGAAGGAGAGGGAAGGGAAGGAGAAGGAGAGGGAAGAAAGGGAAGGGAAGGAGAAGGGAGGAAGAAAGAAAGGGAAGGAGAAGAGAGGGAAAGAAAGGGAAGGAAGGAGAAGGAGGGAGGAAGGGAAAGGGAAGGAGAAACGAGAGGTGGAAAGGGAGAAGGAGGACGGAGAAAGTCTTTTAAGGCAGCTCATCATACCGGAATGTCTCTCGAGATGGGAGGGAGAAGGAAGAGGGAAGAAAGGGAAGGAGAAGGAGAGGAAGGGAGGAGAGGGAAGAAGGGAAGGGAAGGAGAGAGGGGAAGAAAGGGAAGGGGAAGGAAGGAGAGGGAAAGAAAGGGAGGGAAGGAGGGAGGGGAAAAGGGAAGGGAAGGGAAGGAAGAAGGAGAAGAAGGAAGAAAGGGAAGGAAGGAGAAGGAGAGGTGGAAAGGGAGAATGAGTGAGGAAGTGTGGAAGGAGAGGAGAGGTGGAGATGGAGAAAGAGAGAGAGGAGAGAAGAGAGAGAGGTGGATGGGGAGAAGAGTGGGGAGGGGTAGAGGTAGGAGATGTGGAGAGGAAGGAAAGGAAGAGAGAGAGGTGTGAGAAGAAGGGGGAGGGAGGAGAAGAAGGAGGGAGAAAGAGAGGTCTTTTTAGCAGCTCATCAAACCGCAATGTCTCCGGAGATGGGGCGAAATGAGCAGGGAAGAAGAGGGAGGAGAGGAAGAGAGAGGTAGAGAGGGAGAAGGAGAAGTAAAAGAGCCAGAGAGAGATGTGGAGAGGGAGAAGGTTGGGGAGAGGTAGAGAGCGACGGAGAGGTGGATGGGGAGAAGGAAAGATAAATGGAGAAAGGAAGGAGTGTGGAGGGAGGGAAATGGAAAGTGGTGGAGAGGAAGAGTGAAGGAGATATGGAGAAGGAGAAGGGAGGAAGAAAGAGAGGTGGATAGAGAGAAGGAGAGGTGGAGGGTGTGAGGAAGGAAGATGGAAAAATGGAGGAGTAAGGAGTAGGGAGGGGGGAATGGGAAGAGGGGGGAGGAGAGATGGGGAAAGAAAAGGAGGAAGATAAATTTGGGAGAAAGATAGGACGAAGAGGAAGAAAGAAAGGTGGAGAGGGAGAATGGAGGAGAGACAGGGTGAGAGGAAAAATTAGAAGGGAAAGAGAGGAAGAAATGTTAGTGATGGAGAAGGGAGAAAAGGGGAGAGAAATGAAGGGAGGGAGGAGGAGAGGAAGAAGAGATGGAAAGGGAGAAGGCAGGAAAAAAAGGGAGGGAGAAGGAGACAGAAGAAAAGAGGGAAACTGAGGAGGGAGAGAAAGAAAGAAAGAGAAATAGGAAAATTAGAAAATAAAAGAAAGCGAAGGGAGACAAAAAAAAAAGAATCGGACAAACGAATCAAAGAGAAGAAAGGAAGAAGAAGAAAGCGGAAGAGGAAAAAGGAAGGAAAGGAAAGGAAACGGACGAGAAAAAAAAAAAAAGACGAAAAAGAGAGAAAGCGAATCTCAGCATCGCAGGTCTTAAGACATTATATTGAGTACCCCCCCCCCCTCACCCCCCCCCTCCCTATCATTTTCTCAGGGGGGGGGAGGGGGGAGGGGAGGAGGAGGGGAAAGTAGGGGGAGAGAGAGAGGAGGAGGAGGAGGAAGGAAGGTGGGGGGGGGGGGGGGGTCAGATATTCCTTCAAGAAGATCCCCAAGGCGCTGTATGGGCCATCCACTCCTCTCCTTGAGATGTGTTGTAACTGGCACCCTTCGACGTAATTTAAACCTCCTGCGTGTGTAAGTGTGTGTGTGGGGGGGGGGGGGGCGTGTTGTGAATGTGTGTGTGTGTGTGGTGTTTGTGGTGTTGTGGTTGTGAGTTTGTTTATGTGTGTGTGTGTGTGTGTGTGTGTGGTGTGTGTGTATGTGTGTGTGGTGTGTTTGCATGTGAGTGTTTGTTTGTGTGGTGTGGGTGTTTGTATGTGAGTGTGAGTGTGTATGTGTGCGTGTATATGTGCGTGTGTTTGTGTGTGTGTGTGCGTGTGTGTGTGATGTGTGTGTGTATATAATGTGTGTTTTGTGAGTGATATATTGTGTGTGTGTGTGTGTGAACGTGTTTGTAAATATTGATGCTGGATATCAATGGTCGATGAATTTTTGACGTGGCTTTTGCTCTATGTTCTGCTCCTTCTTCTTCATCATCGACGAGTTGTGAATAAGTGATGTGACATTTCCCTTCTTCCCTTTTCTTCCGCTTTTCATCTTTTTTCTTCGTTTCTTCTTCATTTCATCTATTCTTTTTTGTTTTTATTTTATTATTATATATTATTATTATTATTATTATTATTATTGGTATTATTATTTATACTATATTATTATATTATTATTATGGTATTTTTATTATTATTATTCTACTTATCTATCATCATTATCTTCATTATCAATCATTCCTTCTTCATACTCATAATCATCATCTTCTTCGCTTCTTTCTATTTCTCTTCACCACACCTTTCTTCTTCGACTTCTTCTACTTCTACTTCTTCCTTCCTCCTCTTCCCTCCTTCTCCTTCTCACTCTTCTCTTTCTTCTTCTCCTTCTCTTTCCTCTCTTATCTTTCTTTTTCCCTTTCTCTTCGCCTTCACCTCCTCTTCCTTCTTCTTAATCTTTTCTTCTTCTTTTGTCATCCCCTTCACATCCTCTCTCTTCTTCATCCTCTACTTCCTCTTCTTCCCTTTCATCTCCTTTCATTTCCCACCTTTTGAAAATTCTCTTTGATTAGTATGACAGAATAGTTTCAAGTTTATACCAACAGTGAATATTCGCCTTTTACATGTTTTTTTTGTTTGTTTGTTTGTTTGTTTGTGTGAAGAGTCATGCATTCGGCAGGTTGATGACGTTTGGGGTAAACATTGTGCATGTATTTTATTTGCGTTCTTGTTTATTTATGATTGATTTATTTGTTTCTTCACATTTTCTTTTCGTTTTTTTCGTTTTTTTTTTTATAAATTGTTCTCTGTTTGTGTCTGTCTTTGTGTCTCTCTGTGTTGTTTCTTTTTTTCTCTGTGTCTCTGTCTCTCTCTCTCTCTCTCTCTCTTCATCTTCTTCATCTTCTTTCTTCATCTTCTTCATCATCTTCTTCTTCTTCATCATCATCGTTCTTCTTCTCTTCTCCTCCTCCTCCTCCTCCTCCTCCTCCTCCTCTTACCTCCCCTCCTTTCTCCTTTCTTCCTCCTCCTCCTCCTCCTCCTCCTCCTCCTCCAAAAACAGAAGAAGAGAACAAAGAGACCTCACTCGAGGGTGACCTT
>NW_020870706.1:246867-251867 GCF_003789085.1 Penaeus vannamei
CCTATTAATGTGGCTGATGTTTCAGAGAAGGTACCAGTCTTGCTTCTCTTTCCTCTTTCCCCTTGTATCCACTTCCTATTCATGGTGTGATGTTCAGAGTCCAGTCTTCTTTCTACTTCTCTTTCACCTTTTATCCCTTCCTATTCATGGTGTTGATGTCAGAGAGTACCCCTTCTTCTCTTTCTCTTTCCCCTTTATGTTCCATAATTAGGTGCTGATGTTCAGAGAGGTACCAGTCTTCTTCTCTTTCTCTTTCCCTCACTCTTTCTTCTTTCTCTCCTATCCCTTGTTTCTCCATCCTTTACTCTGGCCCTTCTGTTCTTTCCTACCCACTATATACCTTTTCCCTTTATTCTCCTCTATCCTATTTACCTTTCTTCCACCCTATCTCTTCCTTCTCACTTACCCGCTATCCCTTCCCTTCCTTCGCCTCTCCCTTCCTAATTCCCTTCCCTGCCCCCTCTTTCCTTCCACTTATTCCTTCTACCCCTTCCTCTCCTCCCACCCTCCTTCCCCTTTTCTCCCCCCCTTCCTCCTCTCCCTCTTCTAACCCTTCCTCCTCTCCCTCTTCTTAACCCTTCCTCCTCACCCCTTTCCTCCTCTCCTCTTCTTAACCCCCTTCCTCCTCTCCCCTCTTCTTAACTCCCCCTCCCTACCCCCCCCCTTCCCCCTGCCCCTCACCCCTTCGCACCCTCCCCATCCTTCTACTACACAATACACTAAATTTATCTTAATTAACACCCTATCAGCCTAAAACCACGGCATTCAACTAATAAACAATTTCCCAAAAGCGCTTAATAAGCACTCTTCCATGATATGCATCTGACAGTTGATCCGTAATAATGATTGATAATGAAATTCCATTGTATATGATAACGATAATGTTTCAGGCTTAAACTGTAATGTCCACCTCATTTATATGCGTCAAAATTTATCCAGGAGGCTTATCAATTTTGAATTTTGTATCGGTGAAGAAATATTAATCATATATTTTATCTTCCATAAAAAAAAAAAAATCAAATGTACATGCTATCATAATATTAATTATACAGCATATCTTCCATTAAAAAAAAAAAAAAAAAAAAAAAATCAAATGTACACGCTATCATAATATCAATTATACAGCATGGCTCATTCTATCAAAGTTGTTTTCTTAATTACGTAAATACAACCTTTATATCTTGAACCCAGTGGACCTATTTTCAGCCTATAGTTAAGTTGAATACATCAAAGTCATTTGTTAACACTTACCTATGTGTAGAGTGTAGGGTAATTCATTGATCTATCAGATGATAAGAACAATTATTCAATACTACAATAGATAATGATTATGACAAAGATGAATACTAATTATGATAATAATGGGAACAATGATAATGACGATGAATATAGATTAGGATAATTATGATAGTAATAATGATGATGACAATGAATATTGATTATGATAATAATGATGGGAATAATGATGATGACAATGAATACTGATTGCGGTAATAATAATAGTAATAATGATTATGATGATGATAATATTGACAGTACTGATAAGTAAATGATTATGATGATGATAATATTGAATAGTACTGATAACACAATGAAGAAATAACAATACAACTACTATTACTATAACAGCTACTAGTACTGCAACTAAAATAATATTAATGAGAAAGATGAAAAGCCTAGTACTAATAAGAACAATGGAGGGTACCATAATAATAAAAAATGATAATGATAAAATGATAATCAAGAATGATAATGAAAATACTAATGCTAATGATAATGACAATTATCAAGATAATAAAGAATATGATTAACGATTATGGTTATGTTCATGATGATAATAATGGTAATGATAATGATGATGATAATAATAATGATAATGAATAATATTAATGATAATGAATAATATTAATGATAATGATAATGAATAATTTGAACAATAATGATGATGATAATAATGATAATAATGATGATGATATTGATAGTAACAATGATGATAAAATGATAATAATCAATACATATGATAACGAATATATGATGATATAACAATAATGATAATAATAATAGCCATAATAATGATAATAACAATAGTAATAGACAATAATGATGAAGTAGTATTAATGATTATGATAATAATAACTGATAGCAATAATACTAATAATGCGAATGATAATACTGATAATAATGATAATGATGGATAATGATGAGGATGATGATGATAATTATTAAACAACAACAACAACAACAATAATGAAATAATAATGATAATAAGGAAAACAATAATTCTAATCATAAACAACAATAACAATAACAATAATAATAGTAATAATAATAATAATAATAATTAACAATAACAACAATAATAGTAATAACAATAATAATGACAATGATGATAATAATAATAATAATGATAATAATAACAAAATAGCGATAATAATGATAATAATAAAAGTGTGAAATGAAAAGAGCACTGCTACTTCTACAGTAGGTTGCGCATATATATTTTTCGCAAAGAAATGTAATGTGTATTGACATGCTAGTTCCTCTTACTTCATGAATACACAGTTCTACACACACACTGAAAATTCTATTGTCCACATCCGTGTGTGTATGCTGGTGTAGTGAGTAAATTATTGTCCACATCCGTGTGTATGCTGGCGTGTAGTGTGAGTAAATTATTGTCCACATCCGTGTGTATGCTGGCGTGTAGTGAGTAAATTATTGTCCACATCCGTGTGTATGCTGGCGTGTAGTGAGTAAATTATTGTCCACATCCGTGTGTATGCTGGCGTGTAGTGAGTAAATTTCTATCATTATAAGAGAGTGTAGATACAGATTCGTCGACGTATTTGGTTGACAGGAGTTGCTACAGCTCCTAATATCCTAAGTATATTTAGTTGTGTGGATTTTATAGTTTCGTCAGTATATTTGGCTGGCTGGATTTGTTACAGCTTCATTCAGCAGATTCAGTTTGTGTGGATTTGTTACAGTTTAGTCAGTATATCTGGTTGTGTAGATGTGTTATAGCTTTGTCAGTATATTTAGTTATGTGGATTTTACAGCTTCGTCAGTATATCTAGTTGTGTGGATTTTATAGCTTTGTCAGTATATTTAGTTATGTGGATTTTTACAGCTTCGTCAGTTGTGTTGTGTACAGTTCTCAGTTTATTAGTACAGTGGATTTTACAGCCTCGTCAGTATATCTGGTTGTGCGGATATTACAGCTTCGTTAGTATATCTGGTGTATGTGTTACAGCTTCTTCAGTATTTTAGTTGGGATTTTACAGCTTCGTCAGTATATTTGGCTGTTGTGGATTTGTTACAGCTTCAGTATATTACATTTGTTTCGTCAGTATATCTGGCTGTCTGGATTTGTTACAGCTTCATCAGCATATTCAGTTGTGTGGATTTGTAACAGTTTAGTCAGTACTGGTTGTGTGATGTATTACAGCTTTCTCAGTATATTTTAGTAATGTGATTAACGCGTCAGTATATCTGGTTGTGTGGATCTGCGTTGTGTGATGTGTTACAGCTTTGTCAGTATATTCCGTTGCGTGGATTTGTTACAACTTCGTCAGTATATCTGCTTGTGTGGATGTATTACACCACCGCCACACAATTTAACTGAGAAGACTTACAACAGTTTCACCGGCATACAGCTTAGTCAGCACATCTGCCTGACAGCATTTGCAGCAAGGAATGATGTGTTTCTCGACAGCTAGAAGGTTCAGTCCAAAGGGAATCTGTTGCAGTGATGACTTGCGCCGAAGCAATGCTGTGATATTGCACTTGGAGCGTGTAAATCGAAGCAGTTATTTTTGATTTATCGAATGGGGATAAAGTCGAGTGAAAGAATAATAAATGCTGGATTTGAAGTATTTTTCCCTTCACAGAAGAAGATGAAAGAAGAAGAGAAGAAGAAGAAGAAGAAGAAGAAGAAGAAGAAGAAGAAGAAGAAGAAGAAAAAAAAAAGAAAAAGAAAGAAAGAAAATGAGAAAGAAAAAGAAGAAAAAAAAGAAAAAGAAAGAGAAAGAGAAAGAGAAAGAAAACACTGAATTGATGTGAGTACAACAAAGAACAAAAGTGAAATATAAAAAGATAAATAGATGAATATACATATAAGTGAATGGATAGATGAATAAACATATTAATCCATTGATTAATCAATGAATAGATAAGTAGACGAATAAAAAGATAATAGATAAACAAATGAACAAGTGAATAAAGAATGAACTGATAAATCAATGAACAAATAGACATCTCAGTAGAATAAAAATACTTTTCTATTTTGTTTATCTATCTATCTATCTTTTTCCATTTATTTGTTTATTTGTTCTTTATACATTTGTTAATTCATTATTTTTTATGTATGTATGTATGTATGCATGTATGCATGTATGTATGTATGTATGTGTGTATGCATGTATGCATGTATGTATGTATGTATGTAGGTATGTGTGTAGTATGCATGTAGTATGTATGTATGTATGTATGTATGTATGCATGTATGTATATATGTATATGTGCATTATATGTATGTATATATGCATGATATTAATAATTCATTTATATATTTATTTAGACAACAACAAAAACAGTCTAATATCTTATGCATTCTTAAAGTACATTCTATCACTACGTTTGCTTTGATCACGAAGGAGAAGGATGATCTACAGAACGACTTAATTCATACCAAAGTAAACAAACATTCGCCAAAACAAACAAAAGGATTTTTACACAACATTTCTGAGAACTGAAGAACAATACCATCCACATAATTCGCGTAAACATATGAACGAATTTGCACGAAAGATGTCGACAGGAATTCACGAAGGGAAAGGTGATACACACTCACACACACAACGCACATGAGTACTCTAGATGTAGACGCACATAACTTACATGGACAGAGTAAGTACACATAGAAATGCAGGGAATGTGTGTGTGTGTGTGTGTGTGTGTGTGTGTGTGTGTGTGTGTGTGTGTGTGTTGTGTGTGTGTGT
>NW_020870706.1:259367-276335 GCF_003789085.1 Penaeus vannamei
GAGAGAGAGAGAGAGAGAGAGAGAGAGAAGAGAGGAGAGGGAGAGAGAGAGAGAGAGAGAGAGAGAGAGAGAGAGAGAGAGAGAGAGCGTTAGAACCGCAGATAAAACAGAGAAGCTGAACGCAAGGCCGATGGGTAGCCCTCCTTACTAATCAATCCCCTCCCCCATTCCACCCTCCACGCGACCCCCTTACCATACCCTTAGCTCCTCCCCCCGTCTGACCCTTATCCCCACCCCTACCCAGCCTCCGATTTAGGGTCAGGGCGACTGTCTAACGCGGCTGGATTCAGGGTAATTCAACAAACTCGACAAACGGGAAATTGTCGCAGAAGCACACGGAATCTGGACGGCCCTCTCGATTTCGGACGGTTACCCCTCGGCCTCCGCTGCTCTGCCTTTCTCCTGTTTGGGGGCCCCCCCTCTGCTCTGTCTCTCTCTCTTTCTCTCTGTCTCTCTGTCTGTCTCTGTCTCTGTCTCTGGTCTGTCTCTCTCTGTCTTCTGTCTGTCTTCTGTCTGTCTCTCTCTGTCTCTCTGCTCTGTCTCTGTCTGTCTCTCTCTTCTCTCCCACCCTGTCTCCTCTCTGTTTCTGTCTCTCTGTCTCTCTCTCTCTCTCTCTCCCACCCCGTCTCTCTGTCTCTGTCTCTGTCTATCTGTCTCTCTCTGCTTTGGCCTATCTATCTTTGTCTTTCTCTTTTCTCTCTCTTCTCTTCTCTTCTCCTCACCTACCACTCTCCCCTCTCTTTCTCTTCTCCCTCTCCCATTTCTCTCCTCATCTTCCCTTCTCCCCTTCTCTCTCCGCCGTTTGTCCTCTCCCTGTCTCTCCCTCTCCTCTCCGTCCTCCGATGGCCCTCTCGAGGTCTTTAACTCTTTATGGCTTTCTCAACAGCCATAAATATGATATCTTGCTATTGCTGTCGTCTTTAAAAACACATACTCGATATGTATGATCGGGATCTTGCTTCTCTCTCATATTTCCTCTTTTTTTTGCTCTTTTTTTAGGCGTTCAACAGCCCGCGGTGAGTATGTCTGAAGATCGCTTGCTAACGGTACACTAAAAGATAATCTGTTCGTCTTTTTTTTCTTATTTTTCGTTTTGTTTTGAGTTTGTCTCTTCTCTCTTATCCCTTTCGTCCGTGTTCTCCGGCTCACTGGCTCATCCCTGTTTAATTATCGTCTCCTTGTCGTGTTTCTTATCTTATTATCTTTGGTTCGAAGTCTGTCGTTCTGTTTTCTATTAGATCTTTCGTCCGTTTTCTACGCTTTGTTGCTTCATCTATCTTTACTGTTTTTTCCTATTTTTATCGTCGTGTTTATCATCTTATTGTCTTTTGTTTTTGGTCTGCTGTTCGAATCCTTCTTCTATTTATCACGTTCTCGCACCTTACTGTTTCATCTTTCTTTTCCTATTCATCATCTAATCGTCATATCTATCAGCATATTATCACATCTATCCCCCCATCATCATATCTATCCTCTTATTGTCTTTTGCTCCAACTCTCCTGTTCCATTTCCTATTATATCTATCACCCGCTTCCTCTCTCTTCCCTCTCCTTCGAGCAGCTTCGCTTTCGTCCTCCTCTTCTGTGTCTTCGGCTGACCTTTGACCTTTGACGGCGTGACCTTACCGTGTCTCAGGCTTGGTGCTCGGTAACGCTTGTTGCTGTCACACTCACAGTGACATGTCTCCAGCGATAGCGACAGCACTCTGATAGCCTGCTTGGTGGCTGACCGTGGCCCTCTGACCTTTCGTTGTCATGGCGACCTTCTGACCTATGGCGGCCGTAGTAGCGCTGTGACCTCTGATGGCCTGACACACTGACCCCTGACGGCCGAGGTGCCCGCTCTCTCTCTCTCTCTCTCTTTCTCTCTTTCCTCTCCTCTCTCTCCTCTCCTCTCCTCTCTCTCTTCTCCTCTCTCCTTTCTTCTCCTCTCTTCTTCCCAGCCTCTCTCGACCAAATCTTAAGAACAACCTCGATCAACCTAATATCAAACCACACGAATCCCTTTAAACCTTATGCCCCCTCCCCTCCCTTCCCCCCCCTCCCCCGCCCCATGGAGAGCCAGCAGCCCCGCCCGCCCAGAGAACAGACGAAACCCCCGCCATAGCCCACGCCTCAAACGCAGCGGGTGACACAGCAAGCTAAGGGAAAATTGCGAGAGTGGATTGTCCTCCTGGGGATATATTATTTAAAATAAGATGCCCGTTATTATAGAAGTTAATTGATGATGATTGTAGTAAGTAGTAGTAGTAGCAGCAGCAGCAACAGCAGTGGTGGTGGTGGTGGTGGTGGTGGTGGTGTTGGTGGTTGGTGTGTGGTGTGGTGTGGTGTGGTGTGGTGTGGTGTGGTGTGGTGTGGTGTGGAGTGGTAGGCGTGGTGGTGGAAGTGTAGAAGTAGTAGTGTTATTTGTGGTGGTGATGGTGATGACTGTCAAGTTAATAATGATTAAAACAGCAAACAATAATCATAACAAGAACGCAAATCAACAATAATAACACTACCTTAAAAAAATAAGAAATAACAAGCCCAAAACCCCAGTCCTTAGAAGGAAAGGGCGAAGGAGACCCACACGACACGAGGCGGCCGAGGTGCACCTTACCCAACCCTTTCCCCTCACTCCAAATACAGAGAGAAAAATGAATCACAGATAACATCCCCGCTAATTCTTTCTCACATTAATAATGCCGAGAACACCCCCCTCCCCCTCTCCCCACCCCCTCCTCCAACCCCACGGGCCGTACCGCCTTCTCGGGGGACTTAGTTCATCGTCGCCGCATGCGTCTCCTCTCCCTTCTCCCCCTCTCCCCTCCGCTCTCCTCTCCCTTCCCGTTCCCCCTTGTTCTCCTTTTCCCCTTCCCCTCCTTCCCATCTTCCCCTATCCAATTCCCCCCCCTTTTCTCCTCTTTATCCCCTCTCTCTAGTCTCTATCCCCTTCTCCTCTCTGTTCTCTCTCTATCTCTCACCCCTCTCCCCTCTGTTCTCTCTCTCTCTTATCCCCTCTCTCCCTCTGTTCTCTCTCTCTTATCCCCCTCTCCCTCTCTAGTCTCTTTCCCCCTCTCCCCTCTGTTCTCTCTCTCTTATCCCCCTCTCCCCTCTGTTCTCTCTCTCCCTCCCCTCCCCGTCCCCGAACCCGCGGCGTCTGGGTGAGAGCGAGAGAGGTATCAATCATGTTTGTCGCCGAAATTGCCTGTTCTGTGAAATAATCGACCTTTAGAGATTTTTTTTTATTTATAGGGGGGAGGGGGACGGGGGAGGCGAGAAAGTGCGGGGAGTTTTGGAAGAAGTAAAACCGCACATTCGGACAATGCGAGACGTTGGGATACAATTCATATCACTCCATTGGGATACGTTGGGACACAAAAAAAATATAGGCTTTATGAAAAGGAAAAGGGGAAAGCACAGATGAGACTAAAAAAGAGAGAAAGAAGAAAAGAAAAGAAGAAAAAAAGTGTATGTGTCGTCATAAGCTGTCTCGTGGATCTGGCTTGGCAAGGTGCCGAGCGGTTGGCTACCCGCGTCCGAAAGCAACACCCGCGACTTGGTCTTGTCATCGGGAACTCATCACCAGTGGAAAAATAAAGGAATTTAAGCTTAATTCATTCACAAAGAAGAGATGCAATTTAATGATGCTGTTTGATCCGATATTCCGGTATCTTAAAATCTCGCGACAAGAAAACGCTACGCAGGTAGAGAGAGATTACACACCACGACGAAGCCCAAGCCGCGGTCAGGTGCCATACTGCCATCAGCGGTTGTCCGAGAAAAAAACAAACAAACAGACAAACAAAAAAACAAATGCCACGCGTTTATCGCAAGGCTTTTGTGTTTGCAAGCGAAGTCAAACAACAGGTCGTAGGAAAGGCGTGAAAAGAGAGGTGGAGGGCGCCTAAGCCTACGAAAAATAAAATAGGAGTCTCGAGGCGCGCTTTTGCTGTCCCTCTGACCCTCCCTACCGCTCGCCGCCTCCGAAACCTTTCACTTTGGGCTTCGCTTCTCCGTTTTTTTTGTTTTGTTTTTTATTTGTTCGCTCACCCCTCGCCCCATATCTCTCGCACCAAATATCAACGTTTCTCCTCAGAAACATAACCACCCCTCCTCATCTTCCCGAATAAAAAAAGAAATACTAAATTCTCGCCAAGGAGATAGGCACACACCGAAGCCTCGGCCACGCACTTAGACAGGGGAAGGGGTAACGTGCCATATAGTAAATGAAATCAGCTGAGATGAGGCGAGTCTCCTCCTTGCTTCATCCTCACATCCTGCGCCGCCGATCGAGGACGCAGGTCGAATATCCGTTAATCATTTCATAATAATGGTGATGATGGTTGATGATGATGATGATGATGGTGATGATGGATGATGATGATGATGATGGGATGATTGATTGATGATGATGATGTGACATGATGATAGGATGATGATGATGATGATGATAATTGATGTTGGTGGTGGCGGTGATAATAATGATGATAATCAAAATAATAATGATTATGAAAAATACTGATGATTCTAATAATAACAAAAACAACAACAACAATACTACTACTACTACTATTACTAACTACTAAGAATAGCAACAGCAATAATAATGATAATATAATAATGATGATGATAATAACAATAATAATAATAATAAATAATAATAAATAATATAAGATAATAATAATAATAATAATAATAATAATAACATAAACAATAACAATGACAATAACAACAATAACAATGGCAATAACAACAAGAAAAAATAATAATAACAACGATAAATAAGAACCTTTATCATGCGAAGAGTACTGCACTGCCCATAACCCTTTTCCAATGCGAGGTCGATCTATTTATACACACGATCGCTTATGCTCTCCACGCACTCTGTAAATGGCACGAACTGTATCCATTGTGACATTCGTAAAAAGAAAAAAAAAATGTGTGAATGAGACTGAATATCTTCACAATATGACACGTGTATTTGAACCGGTTTGGAATATATCTTAAGAGATATATCATATGTTTCTGACGGAGATATATTCGAAACGGGTCGTATACATCTCTCGTATTGTGAAGATAACTCTTATTTCTGAGAAAGATGTATTCGGAACTGATCAAATGCCTCTCTTATGTTGTAAACACGGCTGGGAGACATGGCACTAGCGGTGTGGCACTCTTAATTTGGTGTCTGCAGGTGTACGTGCATACATGCTTACGCACACGCACATGAACACACGCAAACAACACGCACACGCACATACACTCGCATTCACACATACTGTATATACAATCACGCACACGCACACACACACACTCGCATTCACACATACTGTATATACAACCACGCACATGCACACACACACACTCGCATTCATACATATATACAATCACGTACACGCACGCACACACAAACATACACACACTCAAAAGAAGTAAAAAAAAACAAAACAAAACAAAAAAAGAACGAAAATAAAAGAAAATGTGAAGAGTGGGGGAAGGGAGGAGGGGAAGGAGGGGATAGAGGGGGGGGGGGGCTAGGACACGCGCCCATCCATCACGAATCTGTAACAGCCTCCCCGCCCACCCGATAAATGGTTGTCATGGTGCCATCTCGTCCATAGAGCTCACCTTCCCTTAGTGACCCTATGGAAAGCCGCCCTTATGGCACTTCCATCCCAAACTTGAAGAACAAACAAACAAAATAGAAATGCGACCTAACAAAAAGGAGGTTTACATAAAAAACACAAAAAATAAATAAGAAAAAAAAACAATAAATCGGTGTCTTCGGAATAGACGGGTCAGACTACGATTAAAGGATAATTTCAGATATATGGTGATAATGATGATAAAAATAATGGTGGTGGTGGTGATGATGGGGGAGGGGAGGAGGAGGAGGAGGAGGAGGAAGGAGGAGGGAGGAGGAGGAGGAGGAGGAGAGGAGGAGGAGGAGGAGAGGAGGAGGGAGGAGGAGGAGGAGGAGGAGGAGGAGGAGGAGGAGGAGGAGGGGAGGAGGAGGAGGAGGAGGAGGAGGAGGAGGAGGGAGGAGGAGGAGGAGGAGGAGGAGAGGAGGAGGAGGAGGAGGAGAGAGGAGGACGGTGGTTATATTGATAATAATAATAGCAATATAGAGACGAGAGAAGAGAGAGAGAGAGAGAGAGAGAGAGAGAGAGAGAGAGAGAGAGAGAGAGAGAGAGAGAGAGAGAGAGAGAGAGAGAGAGAGATAGAGAGAATAGGTTGATAACTGCTTCTGTCCTCCAGCTTCTAATCCCAAGACGAAGGCCAACAGGTTGCCAATAATGCTGACGATAGAGTGCCCTTCAGATGGCAACCCTGTCTCCCTCTCAGCCCCCCCCTCTCTCTCTCTCTCTCTCTCTCTCTCTCTCTCTCCTCTCTCTCTCTCTCTCTCTCTCTCTCTCTCTCTCTCTCTCTCTCCTCTCTCCTCTCTCTCTCTGGATCTGTCTGTCTCTTCATATTTACAATACAAAGGAAATACATACATAGACAAAACACACACAGGAAGATCTATCGATTTATCTATTTATATCTATATCTGTGTGTGTGTGCGTGTGTTCGTGTTCGTGTGTGTGTGTGTGTGTGTGTGTGTGTGTGTGTGTGTGGTGTGTGTGTGTGTGTGTGTGTGTGTGTGTGTGTGTGTGTGTGTGTGTGTATGTGTGCGCGCTCGCTCGCTCGCTCGCGTACGTGTGCGTATATGCGCGTGTATGTACGTACACGTATGTCCGTCTGAATGTCCACAAAGCTGCACCCATTCCCAGGACCGCAGCGACCACCCTCCCCCACCCCCCTACCACTGCTCCCTCTCCCTCTCCTATCCCCTCCCCCTCCCTCCCCCCTCCCCCACCCCGCTCTCTCCCCCTGTCCCTCTCCCCTCCCTCCCCCCTACCCCCTGTCCCCTCCCCCGCCCCCGGCCCCGTCCCCGCCCCGGTCCCCGCCCTTCCGCCGGCATCCTCCAGTTTAAACACAGACATAAAGGCGAGAAAGCCCCGTCTCACCTTATGTCTTGCTAATTTGCATACAAGGCAAACATTTCTGGACGGGCGCCCTCCCTCGCCCTTATCAGCTGACTCTTGCAAGCGCCTCCCTCCTTTCTCTTTGTCTGCCTTCCTGCTTCGCCCCTTTTCATTTTCCGTTTCATTCCCATGTTCTTCCTACTTCCATTCTCTCGCCTTCTTCTTCTTCTTCTTCTTCCCTTCATCTTCTCCTTCTCCTTTTCCTTCCTCTTCTTCTCCTTCCTCTCCCCTCTTCCTCGTCTCTTCCTCCCTTCTCTTCTCTTCTTCCCCTTCCCCTTTCTCTTCTTCTTCTTCTTTCTTCTTCTTCTTCTTCTTCCTCTTCCCTTCCCTTTTCTCTCTTCTTTCTTCCTTTTCTTCATCATCCTCAAACGCCTCATCATCAATTAATCCTCATCTAACCTCAATTCTGCCACAACAAGGTCTTTCTTTCTCCCACAAAGAGGGGAGAATGAGGAAGAAGGAAAGTGAGTAATGAGCGAGAAAAGAGAAAACACGAGGGGGGGGGGAGTAAGGGGAAGTAAGGAGGAAAACCCAGAGGAAGGTGGTGGCGAGAGGCAGAGGGAAAGAAGGAATTATAAAAAAAATAATAAAATAAAGTGTCTACTAAACGCCATTATTCACGAGGTCTAAGGGTAATATTGTTTACATGTCTGTATATCCGTCTGTTTGTCTGTCTTGCTGTTTCTCTCAGTCTCTCCTCTGTCTCTCTCTCTTTCTCTTCTTCCTCCCCCTCTCCCTTTCCCCCCTTTCTTTTCTTTACCCTTTATCCACCATCCGTCCTCCTTTCCCTTAATTTTCCCCAACCTTTCCCCTCCACCCCTAGCTTCCCTCCTACCCCCAACCTCCCTCCCACCCTTTCTCCTCCCTCACTCCTCTCCTTTCCCCTCCACTCCTTACCTTCCTCCTCCCACCCTTTCCCCTCCTCCTCTCCCATCCTTTCCCCTCCTCCTCTCCCACCCTTTCCCCTCCTCCCCTCCTCCTCCCTCTCCTCCCACTCTTTACTTCCTCCTCTCTCATCCTTTCCCTTCCTCCTCCCCCCCCCTCACTCTTTACTTCTTCCTCCTCTCACCTTCCCTCCCTCCTCCCCACTCTTTACCCCCTCCTCCTCCCCCTCTCCCTCCTTTTCCTCCCCACGACCCCCGCCTTTCCCCCTTTCCCCCAAAAAAAATCCTCTAGATCGCCCCCAGGGACAAGCCCTTCCTGCAGCAGGCTTCGCCACTCCCCCTGGGGCCCCTCAGCGAGCGTGGGGATCGGCCACTCATACATAATTTACCTCTGGCACTGTGCCAAGCCCCGTGGACTTCTCACAGGCACTCGGTGATTTATGTAAGTATGATCACGGAATGTCTGTGTGTGTGTATGTGTAAACGTGACCAAGGATATTGGGTGTGGGATGAAGGCTTGATTGAATAAATTATTTGCAGAGATACATATACACGTATCACACACACACACACACATACACACACACACACAACATACACCAACACACAAGCACACGCACACACACACCATACACACACAACACACACACACGCACACATACACACACACACACACGCACACATACACATACACACACGCACACGCACACACAACACACCACACACACACACACACAACACACACACACACACACACACACATTATATATATATATATTATATATATATATATATATATATATATATATATATATATTATATATATATATATATATTATTATATATTATATATTATATATATATATATATAATATATATCATATACATACATATACACATATACACACATTATACATATACATATACACATACATACATACATACATACATACATACATACATATACACACACACACACAACACACACACACACACACACACACACACACACACACACACACACACACACACACACACACACACACACACACACACACACACACACACATGGGGGAATGGGGGGGGGGAAGAGTAGGTAAAGGAGGTAGAGGAAGAGAAAGAGGTAGAGGAAGAGGAGGAGGAGGAGGAGAAAGAAGGGAAGAAGGAGGAGGAGGAGGCATGCAACACACAGAGCCACCTCAGAACCTTCTTGAGATCTCAGAATCGAGAGTATCTGATTAACAAGGATGGATGGAAAGGAAGGAAGGGAGGAAGGAAGGAAGGAAGGAAGGTAGGGATGGATGGATGGAAGAGAAAGAGGGAAAGAAAGAGGGAAAGAGAGACAAAAGAAGAAAGAGTTAGGAAGGTAGAGAGGGAGAGAGGGAGGGAGGAAGGAAGGAGGGAGGAAGAAGAAAGCGAAGGAGAGGAAAGAAAGGAGGAACGAAGGAAAAAAGGAATGGAGGATAGGAGGCGACTGAAGGGTAAGACCAGGCAGCAAAGATAGAAGGAAGGATCTACCCCGTTGAGCGCCCCTCCCCTCCTTACCCCCCTTATCCCCTATCCTCCTACCCCTTACCACCCCGTGTCCCCTCCTTACTCCCCCCCTTATCCCGCCCTTTCCTACCCCTTCCCCCGTGTCCTACCGCCCCTCCCCTCCTACCCCCACCCCTTATCCCGCCTATCCTCCCTACCCCTTCCCACCCCATGTCCTACCCCCCTCCCCTCCTTACCCCCCCCTTATCCCGCCTATCTCCCTACCCCTTACCACCGTGTCCTACCGCCCCCCCCCCCCCACCCCTTTGCCTCCACTCCTTCCGTAGGATTCCGGTGTATGGAGGGACGCCTGGCACCCTTGGCACTCCGCGAGGGCCATCCATCACCCTAATGAGCGGCGGCGCCCGTGCCCTCCGCCGCCGCCTGCACCCTTCTTCTTTTTCTTCTTCTTCGTTCTCTATTTTTTTCCTTCTCGCTTCTGATTTTTCTCTTTTTTTTTTCTAAACTTTTGTCTTGTCTGTCTGTCTGTCTGTTCTGTCTCTCTTCTCTTCTCTCTCTTCACCTCTTCTGTCTCTTCTCTTCTCTCTCTTCTTCTCCTCTTCCTCTTCTATTTCCATCCTGATTATTTTTTCCCTATCTCCTCCGTTTTTTTTCGTCTTCTTTCCTTTCCCTTAACTTCGTTTTCATTATTTCTCCAATTCAACACTTACTCCCTGTTTGTTTTTCTCTCCCGTCCTTCTCCTATTCTCTTTCCTCATCTTTCCCTCTCTCTATCATTTAACTATTCCCCCTGTCCTCTTTTTTCTCTCTCTATCTTCTCCCTTCTTAATTCTTTTTTCCTCCTCCTCCTCTTCCTCTATTTTTCTCTCTCCCTTTTCTCTGCCTCTTGAACCATCCTACCACTCTCCTTCTCCTCTCCTAGTCTTTCTCCCTCCTCCTCCTCTCTCCTCCTCTTTCTCTTCTTCCCCTCCTCCTCATTTCCCCTCTTCCTCTCCTCTTCTTCCTCCTCCTCCTCATTTCTCCTCTTCCTCTTCTCCCTCCTCTCGGCGGCTCATTAGGCCTCAAATGCCCCGTGATGAGAGGGCTGGCGAGTGGTACTTTTCCCTTTTATTACCGAAACTATCTACGGTAATTATTCAGTAAACACAAACACACTCTGTTCTTTCTCTTTTGCTTTCGCTCACTCTCTCTCTCTCTCTCTCTTTCTCTTTCTCTCTCTCTCACTCTTCTTTTGTCTGTCGTCTGTCTGTCTGTCTCTGTCTCTCTCTCTTTCTTTCTCTCTCTGCTTTCTCTCAACTCTATCACTTAATTCACATTCTCTCTCCTCTCTCCTCACTACTCAAACTCATTCACTCTCGTCTCTCTCTTTCTCTCTCTCTTCGTCTCTCTATTCTTTTCTATCTCTCCTCTCTCCTCTTCTTTTCTCTTCTGTTTTCACATCTTTCTGTCATCTCTCTCTCTTCTCACATCTCAATCAAGTCACACTCCATCACGCGTGTCCTCTCTCCTCTCATCTCTCATTCTCTTTCTCTCTCGTCATTCTTCTCTCTCTCTCTCTCTCTCTCTCTCTATCTATCTCTCTCTCTTCTCTCTCTCTTCTCTCTACGTCTTTCTCTCCTCTCTCTCGAATCTTTCTCATCTCTCTCTCTCTCTCGCTCTTCGAATTTGTATTCAAAATAAACTACAAACTAATAATAATTTGCTGAATTAAAATAATTTGAAATTGATAAAGAAGTAAATCAATTTCAACTAGAGATAAATAAGATGGGTAGATGATGAATAATGATGATTGATAATGATGAGGATGATGACGATGGCTGATGAAAGGTCAACGATAGAGATAAAGATAGAAATATAAAAAATAAATAATAGATAAAGATGATGACCGATGACGACTGAAATAGAGATATAAGATAAATATATAGATAAAAACAGAGATGAAGAAATATAAGATGAAGATGAAAATGACGATGATAATGATAAAAATAAAAAAAAAAAAAAAAAACGAGATGAAGAAGATAAAACTGAAGATGAAGATGACGATGATAATTCAAAAAAAAAAAAAAAAAAAAAAAAAAAAAAAAAAAAAAAAACGGAAAATGCAAAATCCGCTTTGTACTCACCGGCACACACTCGCACTTGACGCAGCTCCACACGCCGAACGGGGGGCCCAGGTTCGGACTCCAGACTTGGTGGAGGTCGAATCTGTTTCTTCCCAGACGGCATTCTGCGGGGAGAGAGAGAGAAAAAATAAATGTTTAGATGATAGTTTTGGTGGAGTTTTGGTGTTTGGTGGGTGGTTTCAGTTCTAAGTGGGAGTTTCTGATGGAGTTTTGGTGAGTGGTTTCAGTTACACTAATAGTGGAGTTCATGTTGGAGTTTGGTGGGTGGTATCTCAGTCTATGTGGAGTTCTGTGGAGTTTGGCTGCGTGAGATATTTTCAAGTCCTAAGTGGAGTTCTGTGGAGTTTGGTGGGTGGTTTCAGTCTAAGTGGAGTTTTCTGTGGAGTTTGGTGGGTGGTTTCAGTCTTAAGTGGAGTTCTTGTGGAGTTTGGTTGGTGGTTTCAGTCTAAGTGAATTCTGTAGGAGTTTGGTGGCGTTGGATTTTCATGTCTAAGTGGAGCTTCTGTGGAGTTTGGTGGGTGGTTTCAGTCTAAGTGGAGTTCTGTCCCGGAGTTTTGGTGGGTGGTTTCAGTCTAAGTGGAGTTCTGGGAGTTTGGTGGGTGGTTTTCAGTCTATAGTGGAGTTCTGTGAGCAGTTTGGTGGTGTGTTTCAGTCTAAGTGGAGTTCTGTGGAGTTGGTGGGTGGGTTTTCAGTCTAAGTGATTCTGTGGAGTATTGGTGGTGGTTTCAGTCCTAAAGTGGAAGTTTCTTTGTGGAGGTTTGGTGGGTGATTTCAAGTTTAGGTGAGTTTAAGTGGAGTCCTGAATGGAGTCTTTGGTGGGAGAAAGACAATTATAATAAATTTAAAGATGACAAACATTAGAGTTCACATAAAAAATAACAGGTGTTTCTAAATATATATTGCGAGACGGTATTGTGCAAAGATAAAACTAAAATATAAGGATAACAGAGAAAGAGAGAGAGAGAGAGAGAGAGAGAGAGAGAGAGAGAGATGAAGACGAGAGAGAACCGAGAGAGAGAGAGAGAGAGAGAGAGAGAGAGAGAGAGAGAGAGAGAGAGAAAGATAGAGACAGACAGATGCAGAGTGAGAGCAGAGAACAGAAAAAGAGTTCATAGAGAGACAAGAGATTCAAAGAAAGACAGAGCCAGAGACAAATTCACATTAACGAGAGTGAGGGAAGACAGGTCCCTTTTGGCCTCTCATATAATTTTATTTCATATCATGGATATGGTGCTCTAAAATTGAACGAGACTGCTGCTGTCTGTCTGTCTTTCTTTATATCTGTCTGTATGTCTAGCTCTCTGTCTTTATATCTGTCTGTATGTGTAGCTCTCTGTCTGTCTGATGATATGTCATCAGCTCTCTGCTGTCTTTCTATCTCGTTGTTATGTCTAGCGCTTCTCATGGCTGTCTGTCTCTGGTCCCCGTGTCCCTACTGTCTATCTTTCTATCTGTTCCTGTATGTCTAGAGCTCTCTGTCTGTACCTGTGTCTGTTTGCGAATGCACTTTAAATTATATTCTTGTGGTTGTATTTGAATATTTCTTTATTCCATCCCGTCGTATCACTTCATTCCTTGTTCATCATAAATGCATTCAAAAGAATTCCCATCTTAAGAATAGACTAAGCATATAAAAAAACAAGTCTTTCTGGCATATTATCCATCTCGCATACAACTAAGCATAATGTCATTATATATACCATACTAACTCATTATCGATCATAATTGTGTAATGCCAATAAATGCATGCCCAAGTAATACATGATAACAAATTGCACATACATCAAATCATCACTCACCATCTGGCATTCATTTTTTATCATTAACTATTATCATTATCGTATTAATTTTCATATCAACCATTTCTATACCAACTCATAGGACTTTTCTGTAACGCTTGTTTACTTCCCTTTTCATATTTTCTTCTTTGCCTTTTGTCTTTTCCCTTTCATCATTTAGTGCATCATTAACTTTGTTGTCTTATCATTCCAGTTATATCATAATCCACGCACCTTTGATTCTTTACCTGCGTGGGAGAGCACCTGATGGTTTTTGTTTTTATTTATGAGTTTGATGATTGATTTGATCTGCGGCTGATTGGGGAATAGAAATTACGAGCAAGACTGTTTATGGCCAGAGTTTGATCACAGAGTACGACACAGGGGAAAATATAACCGAAGAAAACAAGACATAAAAAACAGATATACAAGCAAAGGCCGATGTGGAAGGGGAAATCAAGAGAGAGATGAGAGAGAGAGATGAGAGAGAGAGAGGCGACGAGAAGAGGAGAGAGATGTAAGGAGGAGAGACCGAGAGAGGGAGAGAGACGAGCCAGCACGAGGCCACGTGACAAGAAAAGCCGCGCAGAGACCGATGAGGGAGCGAGAGGGAGAGAGAGAGAAGCCCTCGAACTGGAGAGACCAGCCGGAAGAGGAGAGAAGAGAGAGAGAGAGAGAGAGAGAGACAGAGAGAGAGACAGGAGCGAGAGAAGCGAGAAGGACAGCGAAATTAACGAGCCATAGTAACAACGAGAGAGAGAGGCATATGGGCAAGACACGCGGGAGCGTGAAAAACGATGGCCGCAGAAGGGATGGTGTACGGTAGTAAGAAAGGCGACTCTACAAACTTGTTCAAGCGTTTCCTCCTCGAGGTCGAACCCCGGGAATCACGAGCCGATATCCACCATGCAATCTGTGCCACGTGTGACCGAACGTGACACACCGACGAATTCACTCTTTGTGTTAGGTTCACTATCATTCGCCTAACACACCTGTGCAAATACCTCGACCTAAAGAGAGAAAATAACAGAGCAAACAGCTTCAAGATTCCTTTTCAAGGATGCTTAATGGATCAGCCGCACGCGACCGAAAATTGAACAAAAACTCTTACTAAACCACCGCCGATAATAAAACGCAAAAGGAAAAAAATCACCTGTCGGTTCTCCCTGCCAGTACATCTGCCATCCATTCAATACTCATAATTGACTATTCACCCCCCTGTTATCTAACTTGTAAGTTTTATAAAAAATGAAAGAAAAGGAAAGAAGAGATAGAGATACTTACTTCGCCCTTATTGGCATTTCCACATTCACTGAGTGTCATAGCCACATTCTCCATTGACCAAGGTAACTACCGATGAATCACCTCTTTTATTTAATACTTTTCCAGTAGTTGATTTCAGATACTCATTCATTATTTCCACATCCTCAAATAGGGTGTTGAATAACTTTTATGTAAGCATTATTTTATATAGTATAATATATACTCCCATATATACCCATAGGTACACATATATACATATACAATATAATACAATACCTACCATATCGGGATATATAACATGATAACTATACTACTATTTATAATAATACTATATACATTATCACCTATATAGGTAATATGTGTGTGTGTGTGTGGTGTGCTGTTAGATTGTGTTCGGTGTGTGGTGTGTGTGTGCTGATGTTATACATATATACATATATTCTTAGGTATAGGGGTATTCCCATATATAGTGCATAAGTGTAATAAAGATAGGCATAATGTTATATCTACATCACAGGCTACTGACGACACACACAAGGGGCATAGGACAGACGGTAGCCCCAGCAGCTAAGTGTGTAACCTATAGTTATATTTAATATTGTCACATATATGAGTGTGATTGTGTGTACATATTTGTAGATGATATATTGTGAAACTATAGCAAACCATGGCCCTACCCGTTCCTTATGACTCTCTATTTACACAGGGACACAGAAATCTGTCATGTTATTACGTGTCATATTTGAGTTCCGCCGAAACGTCTTCGGGCCTCGAACGAACTACGCACACTGACACACACACATGGTTATCGCACAGCACATGGGCCACACATCCACACACACATCCCGTGCCAAATTGAATCGTCCGTGCAGTCGACACACACCCCACACTTGTTTAGCTATCGTGTACACTTCACACATCGCTATCGATGATACACACCAGTTGGCGGGTTAGGCAGCAAAACTACGAGTTATATGGATGGAAACACATGACCATTGTGCTGCCTGGTATAAGTATAGTGTAAATATATAAAATATACTATATTATCTCCTCATATATAATATATACGTATATAATATTAGATATGTATATGTAATATGTGATAATATATTTACATATATACCTACCATATTCACATATTTAACAACACGTTCTCCTGTTAAATAAATATAGTGACCAAATAAGTGGATAACACTATCCATCTCTTCGTTCAATAATCCGCTTATTTCACTCATTATTTCCTGCGCGTGTCATTTTATTCTCATTTATCATTTTCTCAGTCTATCCCTATCGCCCCCCCCTCCTCCCTCTCTCTCTCGCTCGCTTACGATCTATTCTCGCGTGGTGTAGCTGGTTTAATCACGTTGCCGCTTCACACGCCTCAGGTCCTCGGTCCCGATCCTCCGAGCGAAACACGCAACAAAATTTTCGAAAGAATTTGATCAACATGTCCTTGCTGAAACAGCTGGCCTGATGCTGACAGTGACCTGGAATGTGGCATGCCTCCACCGTCAAGAGGATGAACCACTCCGAGTCGGCATCCGAACGTCTGGCGCCACCGAGGATGTTAGAGGATGCCTGTTGCTTGCTGTATTCCGAACAGGAAGACCCTTGGTCCGGATGCCGCCTTTTTTGTTAATGGATACTTACTTCTTTTCTACTGCAAGTCCCAATTATAGTCTAATTAATGTCAGAATGCCAGTCGCATCGCCCAACATCTCGCATTTCAAGTACGCACAAATACCCACAGACCACGTAGACAGCCAGCCACTATTTCCCCACGAGGCCCGATGCAACGCCAGAGATGGCAGCCTCGGCGTGAATCTTCTCCGTTGATACTGAATAACACGAGAAGGCGAAGAGAGCAGTCTTATCACGGGAGACGTTACTATCCCTTTCTGTGGGGATCAGTGGAGGAATGCTTAATGTAGTTATATTATATTTTGCGATTAGTCGAATATGCCTTTTCCTCTTCTCTTGAAACTCATTCTCTTCCTATTCTTTTACTTCCTCTCTCTCTCTCTCTTCGCCTCCCTCCTTTCTTCCTTCCCCCCTTCCCTTCTTGTAAATATTTACGCTTACCATTCTCCTCGCTGTTTCTATCTTATTTCTCCTCTCTCGTCATTCCCAGCTGCTTTCTCAACTCTCTCTCGGCGACTCTTTGTCTACTGATTACCTCTCTCTTTGATATCTTGCTGCTTCTCTTCTCTCGTTTTTCTCTCTCTTCTCTTGCTCCTGCTCTCCTCTGTCCTTCTCCTCTTCACCCTCCCAATCCTAATCTTTCTTTCCTCCAATCACTCTCTCTAATTTCCCCTCCCGCCTCTTCCTCACCTCTTCCTTCCTCCCAAAACATCCCCCTTAATCCCCTTACTGTTCACACAAATTCTCCCCTTCCTTTCTCTGTGTGACTTTTTTCT
>NW_020870706.1:276435-281435 GCF_003789085.1 Penaeus vannamei
TGTTATGTGTGTGTTGTCTAATACATCTCACGTTATTAAACAAGCCAGCTAGCCAGTACCATAAATATTCTATCAATAAAATACTTTCTAAAAATTAACAGTGATATCAACAACAGCAATAAAAATTGCACTAAACAGCACTTCCTACACCTTTGTACACACACAGACAGCGCGGGGTCGACCTGCCTCCCTCTCTCTCTCTCTCTCTCTCCTCTCTCTCTCTCACCTCTCCCCTCTCTTCTTCTCTCTCTCTCTCTCTCTCTCTCCTGTCTCTCTCTCTCTCTCTCTCTCTCTCCTCTCTCTCTCTCTCTCTCTCTCTTTCTCTTTGTCTATCTGCTGTCTGTCTGTCTCTGCCTCTCTCTTCTCTCTCTTCTCTCTCTCTCCTTCTACTCTCTCCTCTTCTCTCTCTCTCTCTCTTTCTCTTTGTCTATCTGTGGATCTGTCTGTTCTTCTGCTTCTCTCTCTCTCTCCCTCTCTCTCTCTCCTCTCTCTAATCTCCTCTCTCTTCTCTCTCTCTCTCTCTCTCTCTCTCTCTCTCTCTGTGTGTTATGTCTGCCTCTGCCTCTGTCTGTCTCTCTCTGACTGTCTGTCTGTCTGTCTCTGCTCTGTCTCTCTCTCTCTTTCTGTCTGTTCTCTGTCTGTCCTGTCTGTCTCTTTTCTCGCTCTCTTGTCTCTATCTCTATCGTGTGTCTGCTGCTGTGTTGTGTCTGTATGTGTAATTGTGTGGTTGTGGTGTGTGTGTGTGGTGTGTGTGTGTGTGTGTGTTGTCTGTGATGTATCATGCCATATTATAGTGTGTGTTCTGGTGGAGTGTGTGTGCCTCTACTTTCTCGTGGTTACCCTCTCCACTCACGAAACTGTGTGCGTTGCGCGTCAAAAGGATACCCGGGTACAACTTTCCCCTCGCCGTACCATCTCCCCTCTCTTTCTTCTCTTTCTCTCTTTTCTCTTTCTCTCTTCCTCTTCTTCCTCTCTCTTCTCTCCTTCTTGCTCTCCTCCCTACATTGTCGCTTAACCTCCCGTGCCATGCTTTAGTCCCCTCCCCCCTTCTCTCTCCCCTCCCCCTTCTCCTCTCTCTCTTTTATCCCCGTGCTCCCTCTCTCTTTCCTCCCTCTCTCTCTCTTTTCCTCCTCCCTCTCTCTTCCCCCCCTCCCCTTCCTCTCTCTTATCCCCCTCCCTCTCTCTTTTCTCCCTTCCCTCTCATCTTTTCCCCCTCCCTCCTCCTCCCTCTCCCTTTTCCCCTCCTTTAACCTCCACCACTTCCTTTTCTATCCTCTCCTTCGATCTTCCCCTCTCCTCCATACCTTTATTCCATAATCCTTCCACGTTCTCCTTTTCCTCTATCCTCTCCCTCCCCTCTCCAGTCCTCCCCATCCCTCCTCTGTTCTCCATCTCCTCCTTTCCCATCCCTTCATCTACCCTCCCTCTCTCTCTCTCCTCTACCCTTTCCGTCACTCCCTCCTCGGTCCCCATCTAATTTCCCCTTCTCCTCACTTTCTCCCTCTATCTCCCAGTCCTCCTTCCCCCCCCCACCCTTCCCCCTCTCCCTCTCACCCACTTCCCTCCCCTCCCTCCCAACTCTTCCCCCTCTCCATCTCTAACTTCCCACTCCCCCACCTCCCCTCCTCCCACCCTTCCCCCCCTCCTCCCACTCCTAAACCTTCCCCCCAATACCCACTCCCCTCCTCCCACCCTTCCCCCTCTCCCTCCTCTAACTTTCCCCACTCCAACACCTTCCCCCTCTCCCTCCTTCCTCCTCTAACTTCCCCACTCCCCCACCTACCCTCCCTTCCACCCTTCCTCTCTCCCTCTCCCTCCCCAGACCTGCCGAACCCCCCCCCTCCCCCTCCCCCCCTCCCCTTTCCCCCAGTTATGACGTCACGCGGGGGGGCAGCAGGAGGTGAGGTGCCATTCGCTCTAATTGGCGAGTGAATTAAATAGATCTGCTACTTCTCACGCGGCCCTCGGAGGTCAGGCATCGTCGGTGAGTGCCACGGGCCTCCTCCATCCTAGGCTAGGGGTGGTTTTCTTTTTCTCTGTCTGTTTCGGGTGTCTGTCTGTCTGTCTGTCTGACTCTCTCTCTCTCTCTTCCTTTTCTCTGTTTCTCTGTCTCTCTCTCTCTCCTTTCCCTGTCTCTGTCTCTGTCTGTCTGTCTGTCTGTCTGTCTGTCTGTCTGTCTGTCTGTCTGTCTGTCTCTCTCTTCCTCTTCTCTGCACTCTGCCTTGTTTATGCCCTCTTTTCCTTTTTTATTCTCTCTCACCTTTCTCTTTCTCTCCTTCCCTCCCTCCTCTCGCTCTGCCCCGCTCCTTGCTTCCCCTCTCCCCCCTCTCCTACCATCCCTTCCCCCCCCCCCCCCTCCTTCAATCCCGACATTATACCTGGGTTCCTGTTTACACCTTGTTTATTCCTCGCTTGGGTTTTTCTCTCTCTTTACGTCACTAGCCAAGTGTGTATATTACGTGTATTCTAGGTCAAACAACACACACGCCAGCACGCACATACACAGACACACACACACACACGTCGTCGTCCTGTCTTGTTTGTTTTTTCTTCACGCACATACACACACTCTCTCTCTCTTCCTTTTTATCCTTCTCCCTTTCCCTCCCTCTCCCTTTCATTATTTGCTCCCTACCATCTCTTCTCTCCATCCCTTTGCCATCCCTTGCGCAAAATCCTTTCCTCTCCTTCCCCTACCCCCTCTTTAACCCCCTCCTCCCCCCATCCCCCTACTTCCCTCCCCCCAGCCCCCTCCCCCCTCCCCCAGCCCCTCCACCTCCCACACTCCAGCAAAAAGGAGCCGGGATGCAATAGAAGGAGTTGCACACGGCATGCTAAGGATGCTTAACCTACTTGCAACACGCTTAAGTACGCAACGACCCGGTGGTGGTCTACGCACATCCCGCGTAAATGGAAATTAATTTGATAGATAAAGCTTGGCAGAAATAGAATGCCTGAGAGAGGGAGAGGGAGAGAGTGGGAGAAGGAGAGAGGGACGGTAGGATGGAGAGAGGAAGGGTAGGAGGGAAGGAGAGAGGGTGGGAGAGGAAAAGATAGAGTGAGAGAGAGACAGAAGGAGGCAGGCAGACAGAGACAGACAAGGACAGATAGAAGATACAAAGACAGGGGAGAGAGAGAGAGAGAGAGAAGGAGAGAGAGAGAGAGAAGAGAGAGAGAAGAAGAGAAGAGAGAGAGAGAGAACAGAGAAGAGAGAGAGAGAGAACAGAGAAGAGAGAGAAAGAGAGAAAGAGAGAAAAACCAACCGCTACAGAAACAATCCACTCCCCCTCCCCCCTCCCCATCCCTTCCCCCCCATCCCCCCACCCAAAAAAAAAAAAAAAAAAGAATCAGCTACGAACAAAAATCCCCCCCCCCCCCCCCCCCTTGATAAAATAGCCCGCCAATAGACAATCCACTCTCGGCGCCCAATAACCCGAGCAAAATGGTCGTTAACGGAAGACAATCACTGCAATTACAAAGCCTTTGCAAACCACCCACTAGTGTTGTTTTTTATCTCTCTCTCTCGCCATTATTAATCACTGTGATTTTTTATGCTATCAGTCCGAGGGAGGGGGAGGGGGGAGGGGGGAGGTAGAGGGAAGGGAGCTGTGAGGTGGATGGGGTGGGGGAGGGAGAGAGGAGGGGAGGAGGGGAAGGAGGAAAGAGGAGGAGGATGGGGGGGGAGGGCAGGAGGATGGGGAGGAGTGAGGAGGAGGGATGGGGGTGGAGGAGGCGGGAGGAGGAGGGGAGGGGTGGGGGGAGGAGGAGGAGGAAGGAGGAGATGGGGGGAGGAGGATGGAGGAGGAGGGGAGGAGAGAGGAGGAGGAGGAGGAAGGAGGAGGAGGATGGGGGAGGAGGAGGAGGAGGAGAGGAGGAGGAGGAGGGAGGAGGAAGGAGAGGAGGAGGAGGAGGAAGGAGGAGGAGGAGAGGGGGGAAGAAGAAGAAAAAGAAGAGGAGTTGGGTTGGGGGAGGAGGAGGACGAAAAGAAGGAGAGATGGAGGAAGAGAGGCAAAGAGCAAACAGGAAAATATTGTACTTAATAAGTCATACTCATTACCACCATATTATCATTACCAACATTATCATATCACCATAATCCTCATCATCATAATATCATCATTGTAAGCATTTCCTTCTTCCTCCTCCTCCTCCTCCTCCGCATTATCTTCATTCTTGTCCTCTTCCTCCTCCTCCTCCTCCTCATAATCACAATCATCCTCACTATTTTCCTCATCCTCACCCGTATCCTCTCCTCCTCATTAGCATCCTCAACCTAACCTCATCCTCTTCCCTCCTCCTCACAAAACACCCTCTTCCCATCTCCTCATAATCACAATCATCCTCACTATTTTCCTCATCCTCTTCCTCCTCATTAGCATCCTCAAACCTCTCTCCTCAAAAACACCCTCTTCCTCCTCCTCCTCATTATCAACACCATCATCTCCATACCCTCATCCTGCCCCCCCACCCCCCCCCCACGCCCACGCCCACGCCCCCAAGCCTCCACGGGACAAATGATTGTTATCAACCAATCGACTCATTGCACGACTCACCTTGTTTGTTATGTCTTTCATTATTGGCTATTACTTGCTCGGAAGGACAGAAGGGGGTGAGGGAGGAGGAGGAAGAAATAGAAAAAAAATCGACAAAAGCGCCATAAGGTCGAGATCCATGCCTTCAAGTATATGGATTTCCGCCCTTACGTCCGCGAAATATCGTATGCATGCGGCGTTGGTGGGATCTCCCCTTATTGTCCCGAACGAGGCCCATGCGGATCCAATAAACAAAAGTGCGCGCGCCGCGGCCTACACGATCCGCCTTAAAAGGAACTGGATTCGATGTCATTAATCATCAGGCTATTTATGAGGATCGAAACCCGAGAGCTGAGGTGCCACCGAGTGTTTTTTTTTTTTTTTTTTTTTTTTTTTTTTTTTACGTGCGTGGTCTGTGTTGTGTGTGTGTGTGTGTGTGTGTGTGTGTGTGTGTGTGTGTGTGTGTGT
>NW_020870706.1:283935-293935 GCF_003789085.1 Penaeus vannamei
GAGTGGGGGAGGGAGTAGTGGAGAAGGGGATAGGGGAGGAGAGAAGAGAGAGGGGATAGGGAAGGGGGAAGGGGAAGTGTGTCTTTGTGCTTATTAAGGGGAAGGAGTAAAAAAAAAATTAATAATAATAACAATAATAAATAATAGCAAGAAAAAAAGACAAAACACAAAGAAACAAAAACAACGAAAAAAAACAAACAAAGCAACACCTCCACAAACAACTACACACAAACAAACAAACAAACGTCAAGAAATAATAATAAATAAAAAACAAAGCAAAACAAATAAATTACACAGAATAGTGAACCAAAAATAAAGCGGATGGAGATAGTAGGTGGATAGATGGGTGGATGGTGAGTGGATAGATGGGTGGATGGCTAGTGGATTGATGGTGGATAGATAGGTGGATGCCGAGTGGATAGAAAGAGGATAGAGGATGGATAGTGGAGGTATAGTGGATATGTGGTGAAAGACGGATGAATGGTGAATAGCTGGGTAGATAGTGGATAGGTGGGTGGATAAATTAATGGATAAATAGATAGAAATATGGGGGATAGTGGACAGGTAGATGTATTGGTGGATGAGAGATGAAAAGATGGATCGTGAGTGTATAAAGGATGGATGGTGGATAGACAGACGAGTGGATAATGAATAGATATGCGAATAAAATAGGTAACTGCAAGGAAATTAAATAATTCAGACGATAATAAAAGTTGATGAAACAAAAAAAAAAATAAAAATAAATAAACACAAACATTACAACAAATGTACAGAAACAACAACACAGGCATCGGTTGTTGGGCAGGTACGTTGAGGGTTGTGAATCATGCATGGCAACACCAAACCTTACCCCCCCACTCCCCTTCCCTCCCTTCACCCCCTCACCAACTCAATGCCCTCCCTCTTCCCTCCTCCCACCCCTTCATCCTTCACCCACTCCCTCCTCCCCCCTCACCCAACTCATATGCCCTCCTCCCCCTCCCTTCACCCACCTCCCTCCTCCCTCCCTTCACCCACTCACCCAACCCTCATGCCCTCCCCCCTCCCTCCCTCCTCCTCCCTCCTCCCCCTACCCTTCACTCACTCTCTCCTCCCTCCTCACCCCCCTCACCAACCCTTATACCCCGTCCCCCCCATCAGTGCCCATTCCCCTTCCTCTCTTCGTATGCGGCATAACTGTGGCATCATTACCTTGGCATACAAGAGAGGGGCATAAACATTACACTAAATCCGGCACTGAAGGCTGAGATACAGACAGAATGGTAAAGAGAGAGAGAGAGAGAGAGAGAGAGAGAGAGAAGAGAGAGAGAGAGAGAGAGAGAGAGAGAGAGAGAGAGAGAGAGAGAGAGAGAGAGAGAGAGAAAGAGAGAAAGAGAAAGAGAAAGAGAGAAAGAGACAGAGAAAAGAAGAAAGAGAAAGAAAGAAAAAAGAGAAAGAGAGAAAGAGAAAGAGAAAGAAAGAGAGAAGAGAAGAGAAAGAGAGAAGAGAAAGAGAGAGAGGAGAAGGAGAGGGAGGCGGAGGGGTTAAAGAAAGCAGCTATACATTTTCTGAAGGACAGCAGATACGCAGACTCTTCAGATTATTGTCAATAAACTTGTCTAGTTGTTGAGGTTTGCCATTTTTGCGCTTATGTAAGAGAGCGAGAGAAGGGGGGGGAGGGAAGGAGAGGGAGGAGGACGGAGGAAAGGAGGAAGGACGGGCAGACGGAGGAAAGGGGAGGGAAGGAAGGGGAAGTGGGAAGGAGAGGAAGGAAGGAGGGCAGGAGGAAGGAGGGAAAGAGGGGAAGGAGGGGAAGGAGGGAGAGGAGGGAGGGAAGGAGAGAGAGAGAGAGAAGAGAAGAGAAGAGAAGAGAAGAGAGAGAGAGAGAAGAGAAGAGAGAGAGAGAAGAGAGAGAAGAGAAGAGAAGAAGAGAAGAGAAGAGAGAGAAAGAGAAATGAAGAAAAGAACAAGATAAAAGAAAAAGGAAAAAGAAAAACAGAAAAATTACCAGAAGTACACTACGAGAAGGAAGAGAAGACAAAGAGGAGGAGGGATAAAAGAAAGATGAGAAGAAGGAGAAAGAAAGGAGAAGAAGGCAAGAAGAAGAAGAGAGAAGGAAAAAATAGAGCGAGAGACGAAGCCTTCAGAAATCACTAATAAATACATCATAACCCCTAAATCACCTGAACCCTCCCCCCCCTCCTCCCTCAAACGATGTCACAGGCCCCTGAACATCAAGCTCCTTCGAGGCTCATAAAAAGCTCCTCCCTCCCTCCCTTCTCGACCTCGACTGAAGCGTACGACTGAAGATGGAGGAGAACTTAGAGACCAGATCCGGATGGGTTAAAGACTTTTTATTTCTCTCCTTATTTATTATTATTATTTTTTTTATAAAACTTCAATAAAACACGTAAAGTGAGTTTGATAGATTAAAATATGAATTGTTTCGCATTTGTATCTATTTACGGGAAACAACAATGCGAAGGAGTATAGTCTAAAAGTCCATCGTGGCGCAAAAGGCAATAACCCATGTCCATTTGGCGCCAAAAAATACCCGCGAAGATCTCCCTTCCAAAAAAAAAGAAAGAAAAAAAAATCAAATATGTCGAGGCAGGAGGGCGCGTAGTAGTATCAGGTGTCATAAAGGCGGTTCACAAGAGCTTTTAATTCACGCCCGAGTCAACAAAAGAGCATCGGATCCTCCAGCACGGGTCACGGAGGGTCAAGAGAGTTCACTAAAGGTAAATATTCCCGCCACTTCGGAGAGAGTTTTGTTTCGTCTATATTTTCAACTTCTCGAGAATTCCTGTGTCCCTTTCGGCCCGTCGGGAGAGAGCTCGGCGGTCAGGTCGTATCAGTTTACCATCCATTGGCGGCGGAGAGGGAGGCGCGAAGGAGAAGAGGAGGAGGAGGAGGATGGGGAAAGACGGAAGAGGGAAGAGGGGAGGAAGAGGAGGAGGAAAGATGGAAACGGACGGAGAGGAAGGGAAGAAAGGAAGAGGAAGAAGAAGAAGAGGAGGAGGAGGAGGATGGAGAAAGACGGAAGAGAGGAAGAGGGGGAGGAGGAGGAGGAGGATGGAGAAAGACGGAAGAGGGAAAGAAAGGAAGAGGAGGAGGGAGAAGAGGAAGAGAGAAGGGGGAAAGGGAGAGGGGGAGGATGGAGAAAGACGGAAGAGGAAAGGGAAGAGGGAAGAAGGAAGGAGGAGGAGGAGGAAGGAGGAAGACGGAAGAGAGAAAGGGTAAGAAGGGAAAAAGGGGGAGGAAATGAAAAGGAGGAGAAGAGAAGAAGAAGAAAAAGAGGAGAGAGAGAGAAAGAGAAAAGAACCAGAACCAGACAGAGAAGAAAGATAAGACATAAAAACAAAACAAAAAAACATAACAAAAGGGAAGTGAGGAAAATGCAGTTTTTCCTCGCCCTTTCCCCAACGCTATCTGCCCGTGGCGCCGTTAAGGGTCAAAGTGCCTCGTTTTCGCTACGGGTTGACGACCTTACGTGCACTCTTTATCTCCTTGATACGTGAATTTCGGCATTTTCTTGGCCTCATCTTTATCGATATTGTTGGTTCGAAAGCGAGGAGTATATTTAAGTATTTATTTATCATGCTTGTGCGTTATTTATGAGGTTTATGAGGGTGGTGTTGCTGATAAGGGTGGTGAGGCGGTAATGGTGATGATGAGTGAGGATGAGGAGGTGTGGTGAGATGGTGTGTGGTGGTGGTAGTGTGATGGTTGGTGGTGGTGGTGGTGGTGGGTGGGTGGTGGTGTGGTTGGTGGTGGTGGTGGTGGGTGATGATGATGATGATGATGATGATTGATGATGATGATGATGATGATGATGATGGTGGTGGTAGTGGTAATGATGATGATAATGATAACGATGATAATAATGATAATAAGAATGACAATAATGACAATATTAATAACGACAACGATAACGATAACGATAATGCTGATTCCCCTCCTCCCCCCTCCCCCCCCCCCCGCCCCCCCACTATAAAAGCTCCCTCTTTCGACGCAAAAATTTAGTATTTGCACAAGGGCGTTGGCCACGGCGCCCACGTGGAGAAAGATATCTTTTTTTCTGCTATTATCATTTTTCTTTGGCTTTCTTTTTATTATCATTCTCTTCTTATCTTTGCCTTTTCTCCATTCTTACCTTTACTGTGTATGAGGATTATTCTTTTTCTTATTATCAATTTAGTTTTTCTTCTTTTTTTCCGCTTTCTGTTTGCCATGTCTCTTTTCTTTATATTGTTTTCATTATCTTCTTTTTTTCTTTCCTGTATTTCTTCATCATTATCATCTTCTTCGTCTCCTTCTCCTTCTCCTCCTCTAATTTTTTTTCTTCTTTTTCTTCGTCTATATTTTTCTTTTTTTCTTAAAATCTTTTCCTCCTTAAACGTTTCCACCCTTTTTCTTCTTATTCTATTCTTCATTTTCTTCTTTTCCCTTCATGGTCATCTTCCTTTCTTTCTTATTTTCTCCTTTTCCTCCTCCTCCTCTTCGTCTTCCCCTTTACTGAGCGTTTCTTTGCCCGACTTTTACATCGATTAAATTAATTCATGTAAGCATTACATAAGCACACCGAGACACACACACACACACACACACACACACACACACACACACACACACACACACACACACACACACACACACACACACACACACACACACAAGAAGGAAGAGAGGAAGAGGAGAAAAAGAAAAAGAAAAAATATACTTACAAGAGCAGGACAAAAAAAAGAGAAAAGAAGAGGGAATAGGAGGTGAATGGACCGAAGAAGAAGAAGGAGAAAGAGAAGGAGGAAGAGGAGGAGAAGAGGAAGAAGAGAAGAAGAAGAAGAAGAAGAAGAAGGAAGGAGGAAAAGAAAGAGAAAGAGGGGGAGCAGAAGGAGAAGGAGAATGAAGAAGAAAGAGATCGAAGACGGAGAGCAAGAGGAGAGAAGAGGAGGCCGAAAGACGAGGAGAAGGAGGAGAAGGAACGGGGGAGGAAGGAGGAGGAGGAGGGGAATCCTATGCAAATTCCATCATTAGCATCCTGAAGGCGCGGTCCTCAGCCCTTCCTATCTCCCTTCCTCCCCCCCCCTCTCCCCTCTCCCCTCCTCCCCTCCTCCCCCCTCCCCATAGACCCGGCACCTTTGTCCAGTCTTTGGTTTATTGTGCCGGCGGATCCTCATAATGTGATCTCGGACGATTGTGCTGCGATTCCGCTAATGGACGAATGGTCATTTGTTGCTCGGTGCTGTGGCTGACCCTCCCCCCCCCCCGCTACCCCTTTCCCCCTCCCTTTCCTTCTCCCTCCCCCCTTTCTTTCACCCCCCCTTTTCCCCTCCATTCCCTTCCCCTTCCCCCTTTCCCCTCCCTTCTCTTCCCCTTTACCCTTACCCCCTCCCTTCCTTCTCCCTACCCCCTCTTCCCCTCCCTTCCCTGCTTTCCCCTCCTCCTCTCTTCCCCCTCCCCCTTCTCCTCCCCTCCCCCTTCCCTTTTACCCATCCCTCGTTTTTTATGTTCTCTTCTGTTTTTTTTTTTTATTTGTTTGGGGGGGTTATGTTCTATATTCATTTTTGTTTCTTTCTTCTCTTTTCTTTTTCTTTCTGTTTTTTTTTATTATTATTTCCCGCGAGGATCTTCAGAACGAGAATAACATTTCGCACAAACACTAGCCTACGAAAAAGAACAAGACAAAATAACAAAAATGACAAGGAGCAGGCGAGGAGAGGGAGGCCTTAAGAATATTCATAATCGGCCGTTTTCTTAATGAATATTCATATATACGGACGTCTTTCAGCCTAGACATGCACATCTACCGGTTAGATAGATAATAAATACATATATATATATATCAGTATGTCTAGACATGTTTATCTACCTAATAGATAGATAAATAAATGCATATCTACCTAATAGATAGAAGGACATGCATTTTTTTGGTGTATATGCCTGTTTTTGAGACGCGTATCAAGATGGGGAGAGGGTGGGCCATACCCTACCACGCTGATGGGGAGAGGGTGGGCCATACCACGCTGACGCTGGAGAGAGGTGGGCCATACCCTACCACACTGATGGGAGAGGGTGGGCCATTACCCTACCGCGCTGATGGGAGGGTGGGCCATACCCATCATGCTGATGGGAGAGGGTGGGCCATACCCTACCACGTTGATGGGGAGAGGGTGGGCCATCCCTATCATGCTGATGGGAGAGGGTGGGCCAGACCCTACCACGCTGATGGGGAAAGGGTGGGCCATACCCTACCACGCTGATGGGGAGAGGGTGGGCCATACCCTACCACGCTGATGGGGAGAGGGTGGGCCATACCCTACCACGCTGATGGGGAGAGGGTGGGCCATACCCATCATGCTGATGGGAGAGGTGGGCCATACCCTATCCATGCTGATGGGGAGAGGGTGGGCCATACCCATCATGCTGATGGGGAGAGGGTGGGCCATACCCTACCACGCTGATGGGGAAAGGGTGGGCCATACCCATCGATGGGGAGAGGGTGATGGGGAGCTGATGGGGAGAGGGTGGGCCATACCCTACCACGCTGATGGGAAGGGTGGGCCATACCATCACGCTGATGGGGAGAGGGTGGGCCATACCCTACCATGCTGATGGGGAGAGGGTGGGCCATACCCTATCACGCAGGCCCAGTGCGGGTTGAAAAATCTGTGATAGGCCTATGTCCAACAACGAATTTAGAAGGATGTTACAGCCAATAATAAATAAATAAATAAATAAAATGATAACGACAAGATATTTAGAGAAACAAAATAAAATGAAACAGAAATAGAAATAAGTAAATCTACACAAACAAACAAATAAAGGAGAGACACAGGAGAAAGCAACAATAATATATGGAAAAAAGATTAAAGAAAAGAAAAGAGGAGATAAAAAAATAAACAAAAAGCAACAAAAGCTCAAAGATAAATATCACAAAGGAATTAGAATGGAATAATAAAATAAACAAAATTTATATGAAAGAAACAAAAGAAGACAACCTTAAAAAAAAAAAAAAAAAAATCCAGAAGCGTTGTATGATTTTTCTGTTTTTATTTCTTTTTTTCTCTCTTCTTTGTTCTTCTTTCTTTTCTGCTTCTGCTCCTCCCCTTCTTCTTCTCCTTTTCTTTTTCATCACTTCCTCCTCCTTCTTCTTTCTTACTTTCTTCTTTTACATCCTTTCTCTTTCCTTTTTCTTCTGTTTTTCATTTTCCTTCTTTTTCATCTTCTCTTCTTCTTACTTTTCAACTCTCAGTGTCTTTTCTATATTAATTTTGCATTCTAATTCCGCATTCTCTATTTTCTACCCTATTTTCTTCTTTCTTCTCCTCCTTCTATTTCTATATTCGCGACTCATCAAAGCCATTAATGTTAATTAAGTATGCAAATTGTAGAACAAATTGTAATACCACAAGAACAATAAAAAGAAAAAAAAAGAAAAAAAAAGATAAAAGGACTTAATTTAATTTTCCCTCTTTCCATTGTTAACTTTTGTGGACTGAATTTGTGCCTTTTTGAAAATGTAAAAATTATCTTGGTTTTCGTCAGGCGTGTCAACAATCTTAGTCTGTTTAAGAAAGGAAAACTGCAAGAAAAATGTACGTGAATCATTGCACACACACGTCTAGATAAACGAAAAAAAAAAAAAAAAAAAATACACATGCATATAAACATACACATACAAACGTAAACACACACACAAATACACATACACATGTAAACACACACACATATACATACACACGCCCACATACAAACGTAAACACACACACACACCCACACAAACAAACACACACAACAAACACACACACATACACACACAAAATACAAACACACACACACACACACATACAACACAAACACACACACACACATACAAACACACACACACACACAACACGAATACCCCCCCCACATCCCCCCTCCCCCCTCCCCCACCCCGGATTTTGTCTCAAGATGCTCTGCTGAAATGTTGTTTGAGATTTCAGTCCCTTATTTAACGATCATGGCACAGTGACAAAAGGCCTTTTAACATAAGACATGAAAGTCGTGGCTACAAAGAGGCAGGTTTTTGCTTATATATATATATATTATATATATATATATATATATATATTATATATATATATATATATATATATATATATATATATAATACACACACACACACACACACCACACACACACACAAACACACATATATACAATGTGTATATTATATATATATATATATATATATATATATTATATATTATATATAATATATATATATATATATATATATAGGGGACTGGGGGGAAGGGAGGAAGGAGGATAAAGTTAGATAAGAAAAAATACATAACTTTCAAAGTGTAATAAAATATAGGAGAGCTTTGTTGGAAAGTTCAGATATATATTTACATTTATATATTCATAAATCAATATCTATATCTATATCTAAATCTATATACTTCTGCATCTGTCTACTATCTATCTTCATCATCTTCATCTTCATTTTTTATCTTTTCCTTTCTCCTTCTTCTTCTCTTCTTCTTCTTCTCTTCTTCTCTTCTCCTCCGCCTCCTTCTCCTTCTTTTACTTTTCTTCCTCTTCTTAATTTCTAACCTCTCTATCTATCCCCATATAGAAGATTAAGAAAAGAAAAAGAGAAGAAAAGAAGAGAAAAGGAAAAGAAGGAAGAAGATGAAGAAAAGAAAAAAAAAAAAAAGGAGAATGGAGAAAAAAAAGAAAGAAGAAAAGGAAAAAAAAGAAGAAATAAAAGAAGAAAATAGGGAAAAAACAGAAGAAGCAGAAGAAGAAGAAAAGTAAGAAAAAAAAACAGAAGAAGCAGAAGAAAAAGAAAAAGAAAAAAAACTTTTAAGAAACACGGGACAACCTTCAAGTCCCAGTCTTCCTCCTTCTCAAGACGCGCGGGTTTACGAAAGTTTACAGCTGCCTCGAACTCTTTACGGCGCGGATATCACCTAGGCCTACATCCCCAGAAATAGACCTAGGTTAGGCTTCGCAGGGTAAGAAGGGACGCCATTTTCCTCTTCCTTGATAAATCCACAGGCACTGATTGCAAGGAGGAAGAAGGGAGGGGGAGGGGGAATTCCCGAGGTGGGTGGGGTGGTGGGGTGGGAGATGGTGAGGATTCAGGGAGTGGGTTTGGGGGATGGGGAGAGGTGATGGGGGGGGGGTTTAGGGTGGGGTGGGGAGAGGGGATGGGTGTGGAGGGGGTTAGAAGTGGGGATAGGGGGGGTAAGGGGGTTAGGAGAGGGGTGGTGTTGGAAGGAGGGGAACGTCAGGGGAGGGTGGGATGGGAGGATGCAGGGATTCGGGGGGGGAGGATGGGGAATGGTGGGGGCAGGGGTTGGGGAATAGGATGGGGATCGAGGGGTGGGTGATGGGGATTAGGGTGTAGTGGGGAGTGTGGGATGGGGATGGTGGGTCGGAATGGGGGAGGGGATATGTGGGGGTGAAGATGGGGTGGGGAGTTGGGGTTTGGGGAAAGGGGAGGAGGGATGGGGGGGATGGGGAAGGAATTGTTTGAATCTCTTCATTTCGAGTTTTTTTCTCTCTCTGTTTCGGTTCCTGTTGCTCTTCCTTCGTTCTTTTTGTCCTTGCATTTGGTCACGCTTCTTTCTTTTTCTTTTCCTATTCCTTCATTTATTTCGTTTCATCTTTCTTCCTCCTTCCATCTCTCTCTATTCGTCTCTTTGCGCCTGTCTATTTGCCTCTCCTCCATGTTTTTCTCTCCGATTTCCTCTCTCTCTCTATCTTTTCTCTCTCTCCCCCTCATCACACTTTATATTTACACAATGATTAAACCTTCTCAGTCGTTACTTAATTTATCTAAGGCTAGTATCCCTCTACTTCTTCATTTACCCTTAATAATCCCAAAAACATTTATCTATATCTCAAAATTCTCTCGTTTACGAAGACAAAACAGTAATACATCTCCTCCCAACGAAAAGAAGAAAAAAAAAAAGAAAAAGAAAAAGAAGAAAAAAGAAAGAAAAAGAAAATACATTCGTTTCCC
>NW_020870706.1:298935-301435 GCF_003789085.1 Penaeus vannamei
GAAAATAGAAAATAGAAAAGAGAGAGCGAGAGAAAGCGAGAAAGCGAGAGAAAGAGAGAAAAGAGAGAGGGACAGAGCGATGCAGAGACTGACATCAAGGGAAATGCTTTTATTGGAGCAATGCCTCGACCACGCACATGCAAGAGCGGTGCGTGGCTGCATCTTCGAGTTTAACAGTTCTCTTGCCCTTCGAGGGTCACCTACACGCGAGGGTCACCTACACGCGGTCAGAGACGCTCGATAAAACTTCGAGCCAGAATAGATAAAAGGTGTACGTGCATTCGCACATACATACATGCATACGAATAGACATGCTTATACACGTACATGCATTTGTACATACATACACAATATATATATATATATATATATATATTATATAATATATATATATATATATATATATATATATATGTACATACATATCCATATATTACATACTTCCATCCCTCTTGCGGGCTATCCCCTCCCCTGTCACTACCACCAAATGTTGTTCGCAATTAGCAACATAGGCAACATCATCAACGGCAGCTTGCTTCCCCGCCCGCACGCAGCCGAGGGGTCTGGCGGGGCGTCCGTGCGCCCGCGGCGTGCCTCTGGCTGCCTCCCGCGTGGCCACTGGCGCGAGATAAAAGCTGACACAATCACCTGAGAGAATTGAATACCTTTTTCTTCCGTCACGGAACACTTCCTCGCCCGCGAAAGAGACCGAAGACGAAGAAGAAACAAAGAATAAGAAAGCAACGAAAAAACTTTTTTTTTCCGGCTGCCTTACTCACCTGAGGACTTTCGAAAGCGGCGTTTCCACTCGTGCTTCGGGACGATGCGGACGCTGCTGCCGGCGTCCCGGCCTCCTCCCGAAGCGCCATTGCGACCTCCCCTGCGGCCGTCCCCCAGGGGCGTCGCGTCCGCCACCACCACCAACGCCAGCAGGAGCGCCAGAACCGCGGACACCCTCCACGCCCACGCTAGTCCTGCGCCGCCCCTCGCACTGGTACCGACTCCCGAACCATTCGCGCTGCCCCACCGCATCGTTGGCTTCGAGGGGTCGTCTCTGGCCGGACTGTTATTCCACAGATCGGTTTGCTCTTTGAGGCTGAAAATTCACCTTTGGTGTATTTCTTTCCTCCGTTTCTTTCTCTGAGGTATTGCGTTGATCACTTTATCTTTCTAATCTTAAAACACAATTTCATGAAATTATAATTCACGGTATGGAAAATAGAAATCTATCTCTTTGACTTTGACTTCCCTCATTCAGAGAGTGGGAGAGAGAGAGAACAACACCGTATTTTCTTTCTTTCCTTCTTTCCGTCTTCCCTTCTTTCTCGGGGTCGCTCGTCCGATTTCACGGCGTGAGGCTGACGTTTCTGGCTCGCGTCTGCCCGCTCGAGGCGCCGACGTCGAGTGGGAGGGGAAACGTAACGGTAACGCTCGAGGATTTCGAGGACGAGACTGTCGTGTTTCGGGTCTGGGACGAGGAGGAGGAAGAGGAGGGGAGGAGGAGGGGAGGGGGAGGGGAGGGGTCGTCACTGATCACCCGTGCTACGCGGACCGAAGGGGGGTGGGGTAGAAGGACGGGGACAGGGGGGAGGGGGCACTTTGAGGTTGAACTGACGATAAGGCTGTCGGTCACTCGAGGGAAATGTTGGTTTGTGTCTCGAGTTCGCACTCCCGACTCGAGGTTTTCTGGCGCCACTTCGATTGTCACTTCCGAAGGGGCACTGGCGGCGGAGCAGGACGTGGCACCCGGAAGGCACCAAACCTACACCTAACACTTGTAAAAAAAAGCTGGTGACAAAACAGAAACTGAATATTCCTCGTCTCGGGGTAAACTAAGAAACGTGTCACAAACACACACACAACACGCGTGCAAATTGTAGCTTGTACCTGTGCTCTTCACCTCTCTGATAATACTTATTATTTGGCACTTTCTCACGACTCACTGGCACTGGTGCGCCTCCTTCGGCTCCTCCGCGCCAACGAGGCCGGGCAGAGGATGGCACCCACGTGCAACGAGGCCCTGAAAGCAGCACTCGCTCTCCTTCTCGCCGGCTGACCTGCCAAGGCCTCTCGCACTTCTCACTTCCTCGGGTCAAGCAAAAGCAATCGCTCGCTGGCCAAGGGCGGCGCTACCCGGGAGGCCGTAGGGCGCGAGGGCAAGGCTGGGCACGCTGGGGCTGGCGCCGTTGCAGCGGGCAAGTCCGTCTGTGGCAGAGGCTGTTCGATGCCACGTCCCTGTGGGGTCGCGGGGTGGGCGGTCAGGCTTGTCTGCTTCCGTGCCCTCGCGGGGTGACCTCTCGGCGTGTCACGCTGCCCCACGCGGTGACCTATGACCCGCGCGCCTCCCTGTCGCCGCTCTGGACTCAAGGAAGCGCCGAGCAAAGGACGAAGACGGAGAACTTGTTGCTTGGAGTGACCTGAGGGCGTGTGGATGAGGGGGAAGGGAGGGGGTGACCCAGGGTAGCCGGTGGGTGGCCCGGGGAGGGATATTAGATCCCCG
>NW_020870706.1:308935-318935 GCF_003789085.1 Penaeus vannamei
ATTGGAAAATGTGATTAGAAAAAATGTGATTGGAAAATGAGATCAGAAAAAAAATTGATTGGAAAATGAGTTTAAAAATATGTGATTGGAAAATGAGATCAGAAAAAAATGTGATTGGAAAATGAGTTTAGAAAAAAATGTGATTGGAAAATGAATAAATGAATAAAACGGACATAAGAAATGATGGTGATATTTTTTTTCAGTTTGGGATTAAGTGTACAGAACAATGAACTGGGAAAGAACAGCTTAATCAGGAGAGAAGAACAGTGGACGATTAAGACAAAGAATAGTTAATTAAGGTATCCCCCCCCCGCTGCAAAAAAGTATCCCCAAGTATGTGACGAATTTCTTTCTAAAAAGAGGAATGGCTTGGGAAATATTTAATCCGCTCTTCCCTCTCTCTTTCCCTTTTTTTTTTTTCTTATTCTCCCCTTTCTCTCTCTGCTTTCCTTTCTTCCTTCCCACTTACCCTCCCTCCCCAACCTTGCCTCCTACCCTTTCCTACTTCCTCTCTCACCCAGACTCCCCCCCCCCCACTCCCCTTCTCTGCACCTCTACCCTTCCCACCTTCCCAACCCCCCTTCCTTCCCTTCCTTTTCTCTCCCTGTTACCCTAACTTTGCCTCGCTCCCAATCCCTACCCCTCCTCCATGTTCCCTCTTCCCCTTCCGACGCCACCTTCTCCCTTCCTCCTCCGACTCTCTCTCCTTCCTTCCCCTACCCTTCTTTTCTCTTCCTTTCTCCCTACCCTTTAATTCCCCTCCCTCCCCTCCCATCCCTTCCACTCCCTCCCTCTCATCCTACCTTCCTACCTACCCACCTTCTTCCCTCCTCCCTCCTACCCCTCCATTCCTTTCCTACCTCTTTACTCCTCCCTTTTCCCTTCCCTTCCAAACCCCTCTCCTCTCTCCTTCTTCCCTCCCTCTCCTCCTACCTTCCTTTCCCGCTTTCCTCCTCCTTCCTAACCTTCTTTCCCCTTCCTTTCCAAACCCCATCCTACTCCTCCCACCCCCTCTTCCCTCTCCTCCTCCTCCACCCCTCCCTCCCCCTCCCAGCCTCCTCCTACTCTCCCTCTTTCCTCCCTCCTTTCTCTTCCCTTCGTTCTTCCTTCTGATTTTTGCTTGTCGATCGACAGTCTCTTCACGGTAGACTTCCTCCTTCTCCTCTCCCCTTTTCCCCTTCCCCACCTTCCTTCGCTTTTATTACTGGTTCTTATTCCTTCTTTTGTTTTTATCAATTTTTGATATATTATTATATATATATATATATATATATATATATATATAATATATATATATATATATATATATAATATATATATATATATATATATATATATATATATATATATATATTTTCTTATTGTTTGTCTGAAGGAGTTTATTATTGGTAGGTTTTTCTTTCTCTCTCTCTCCCTCTTTGTTAATATTGTTTAGCGTCTTTATCCCCTAATTGTTGAACTGATTGTTTAAGCAACTGTTTGGGCTTTTTATTTATTATCAGCCCTCCCTTCCTCTCCCCCACTCTTTCTCATGCTCTCCAATTTATTTCTTGTTGTATTCTTTATTTGTTGGACTATTCTCTTCCCTCTCCTTTTTTTTCTCTCTCTCTCCCTTTCCCTTCCCTCTCTCCTCTCCCTCATCCTCCCCTCCTCTCCCCTTCCTCTCTTTCTCCCCCCTCTCTTCCCCCTCCCCCCTCTCTCCTTTCCCCTCTTCCCTCCCCCTCCTCCCTTTTCTTCCCTCTCCCCTCCCTCCCCTTTTCTTCCCTCTCCCCCTCCCTCCCTCCCTTCCCCCTTTTCCTCTCTCTCTCTCCCTCCCTCCCTCCCTCCCCTTTTCCCTCTCTCTCTCTCCCTCTCCGTCCCCCTTTTCCTCTTCTCCCTCCCTCTCCCACTCTTCCTTCCCCCTTTCCTTCCTCCTCCCCTCTCCCTTCCTCCCTCCCCCCCTACCCCCCGCCTCTCTTTAGCATTGTGCGACGCTAACAAGCAATAAGTTACATAAAGTTTGATTTATTATCCATACTTTCCGTTTAAAGTTGTTTAGCCAGTGAGAACTTTCTCGAAAATTATATCCGCTGGCGCATTCTGGCCCAAAGAACGCGCGGAATATTGTGGAATGTTTCCCACCGTGAGAAAATGAGAGAATTAAGCGGTTTGAGTGAGTGAGTGAGTGAAGTGATTGAGGATGTGTGAGTGAGTGGAGTGGTGTGAGAGGGTGGTGGTGTGAGTTGAGTGGAGTGAGTGAGTGAGTGAGTGAGTGAGTGAGTGAGTGGGGGTGAGTGAGTGAGACAGTCAATGGGTGATGAGTGTATGGGTAAGTGAGAGTGTTTGAGAGAGTGATTGAAAGTGAGTGAGTGTACTGATTAATTAGGTTTTGAGTGAGGGAGAGTGGAGTAAAATGGGTCGAGGTAAATGAAAAGAGAAATGAGAGAGAGAGAAGGAGATGAGAAGGAGGAGCGAGAGAGATAGGCGCGGATATGAGGTGGGACGAGGTGAGCGACGAGGGGTAAATGAGAACCGCAGGAGAGAAAGGAGGGTCGAGAGAGATACATCCGGAGAAGAAGCGGAAGAGAGGGAGGAGAGAGAGAGAAGGAGAGAGGAGTGTAGAGAAGAGAAAAATGGAGGAGAAGAAGCGAAAGAGTGAGAAGAAAAGAGGATGATAAAAAAAAAAAGAAAAGACAGCAGGACAAAAGATTCGAGAGAAGATGGATTGGACGCTGAAGTTTGATGTAAGTTTGTACCAATAAAGAGCACTAGAGTAAGAGATCTAAAAAATTCCGCAATTCAATGTTAAAGGTATATAATTAAGACAATCGCCATTTTTCACCGCCCCGTAAGAACAAAAACCATCGCTCTTACTCTTACTATTCCTATTCTTATTCCGACTATATTCTTATACTATTACCATGACCTCACCTCCTCCCCGAAATTTCCTAGGACCTTGACCTACTTTCGGGAATCTCTGACCTTCCTTTACTTAGGTCAACCCGCTCAAGCCCGTTTAAGAAGTTGAGGACAGAGTGGCGTGATCCACGGCGTCACGCTAGCATAAGCCCGCTCCGCTCCTTGGACCCGAGACACCGCGCCAAACTTCCACCTCCTTCTCCGCACCCCACTCCCGCCGTGACCTCGCCAATGCGATACAGTCGAGGTACGCTAGAGTATTCGAGTTCTGGGTTAAACAAAGGAGATAAGCGCCGAAAGGAGAGTTTATATGTTAGGCTTACAGTAGTACATCCCAGTACCCAGGTCGCCCTGGTACTTCCTTGCTTCTTTCTGGTACCCACATTACGACGGTGGGAAAAAGAAACCACATATGCCTCGGGGTTAGTTTTAATTGTGCCTTAGTTATGCCCCTTGACCCAAACGCTTTAGTGGGTCGTAAAGACAGAGGAGGCATAATTAGTAATATATATAATATAGGAGAGGAGAGGGAGGGCGGGGGGAGGAGAGAAGAGAGAGAGGGAAAGCGTAGACCGAGACGAAGGAGGAGGGGGAAGGAAAGAGGGAGATTGAGAGGGTAGGGAAGGAACAGAGAAGAGAGAGGAGAGAGGAGAGAGCGGAGCGAGATTCAGACGAGAGAAACGGGAGGAAGGGAAGGGAGGGAGGGAGGAAGGGCAGGGAGGGGAGAGAGGAGAGGAGAGATAGAGTGGAAGGTAGATGAAGAAGATGATGGAGAGCTAAAAAAAAGGAGGATACGGGAAAGTGGAAGGACGAAAGAGAACGGATGATGAGGAGGAGAGCCAGGATGCAGATGTGAAGAGGATGAAGGGAGAAGGAGACGCCAGGGCTCGACGAGAGAGAGTTGATGAGATATGAGATGAGAGGGAAGAGGAAGTAGAGACGAGAGAGAAAGAGGAGAGAGAGCCACGAGGGAGACTGAAGAGATGAGAGAGGAATGAATGATAGAGAGAGAATGAGAGGAAGAGAGCAGGTTGGAGGTGACCGATGAGAGAGGACGGATCGACGTGAGAGGGAGAGAAAGATGGAGGAGAAGAGTCGTCGGCACCGGATCGCCGTACGTTTCGTTATGCCAAGCAGAGACACACACTACAGCGAGCACACAGGGTACGGGCAGGAGAGAGAGGGCTAGACGGGATACGCGTACTACGAGCTGGAAAGAGAGGGGAAAAAGGGGGAGGGAAGAAGGGGATGAGGGAGAGAGGCCGAGAGAGGCGAGGCTGATGAGTGAGCGGGAGGGCAGCGAGGGAGAAGGAGCGGAGGGAGAGAATGGAGAGAGAGAGGGATAGAAGGACGGATGAGGGGAGAGGTGGAAGGAGGGGGATACGGAGAGAAGGGCAGTAGAGGGAGGAGAGGAAGGAGGTAAGAGACGAGAGAGAGAGCGAGGCAATGTAGGGGGACGAGGAAAGTGAGTGTGGAGGATGCAGAAAAAAAAAAAGGGAAAAAAAAAAAAAAAAAGAAAGAAAAAAAAAAAAAGGAAAAAAACAAAAGGGGAGGATCCGAGGACAGGGGAAAAAAGAAAAAAAAAGTGAAAAAAAAGTGGAAGAAAATAAAAAAAAAAAAAAAAAAAAAGGAAGAAAAGAAAAAAAGGAAGAAGGAAGAATAAAAAGAAAGAAGAAAAAAGAAAAAAGAAAAAACGGAAAAAAAAAAAAAAAGAGAAAAAAAAGAGAAAGAAGGAAAAAAAAGAAGGAAAAAAGAAAGAAGAAAGAAAAAGAAGGAGAGAGAAAAAGACGAAAGATAAGAGAGAGATGAGAAGAAAGAAGAGATGAGAAGAGAGAGAAGAGAGGGGAGAAGAGGGAGAAGATGAGAGAAGACGAGAGAATGAGAGAGATGAGAGAAGAGAGAGAGAGAGAGATGAGAAATGAGAGAGAGAGAGATAGAGCAGAGTAGAGAGAGAGAAGAGAGGAGAAGACGTGCGCATCACGTTTGTTTGACATAAACACACACACACACAAAAACAAGGAAGGAAGGGGAGGTGAGAAGAGAGAGAGAGAGAGAGAGAGAGAAGAGAGAGAGAGAGATCGAGATAGAGAGAGAGAGAGAGATAGGAGATAGAGAAGGACAGAGGAGAGAAGAAGGGAAAAGTGAGAAGATGAGTTTTGTCATACGTGTTTGGTCAGAGTAAACACACACACACGACATACACACATATTAATATTGAAAAACAAATTGAAACATGCAAGACCCGTTACTCAAGCATGACGCAAGCAGTTATGCAATTAAGAAAAAAAAACAAAAGAGAAAAAACAATGCAACAAACATAAATAAGGAGAACGAGTAAAACTTGCAAGCGAATCAACTAGCACCAAGCGAGAAACGCCCAAGCCCAAAGCCAAGGAAAAAAATTAAGGAAAGCGTTTTGCGACATGGATGGAATGTGAAAGCCAAACCCGAAACGTGATAGACACCGCCAGGGCCATTTAAATCATAATGGAAAAAAAGAAAAAGACCAAACATTAAAACAAGCACCCGGGACCAAAATAAAGAAAAACAAAAGAAAAGCAAAAATGAGAAGAAATAAAAGCATTTAAGCCAGAGGGTCATTTGTTTTGAAGAAAAACCAGCCTTTGATATGAGAAAGGCAATCAAAGGAGATGGCCAGTGAAATTTGACAACCATACCAGAGAGCCGACGTCTGGTTCTAGCCTAACTAGTGTTGGACAAAGCATTAGATTAGTGTATGGTTGAAAACAGAGTAGAATGTAGATAGAGAAAGTACCGATGAGAAGAGAGAAGAGAGAGAGGAGAGAGAGAGAGAGAAGCAGGGAGAGAGAAGGAGAGAGTGGAGAAGAGATGGGAGAGAAAAGAGGAGAGGGAGGAGTAAGGAGAGGGTGAAACTTGAGATTATATGGTAATGCTTTACATTTGAGGGGAGACCGATGATAGGAGATGGACGGGGACCAGGGCTTGACGAGCAAAGAGATGATGCGCAGAACAAAGAAGAACCAGACCTTCATTTATGGTAAGATGTAGTCAGATAAAGTGTTGTTGTTTTTAAGTAGTAGGGATGATGTCGAAGAAAATTTGAGTGTAGTAAGGGATGGTGAGAAAAGGATGAACGTACAGGTCTGTCATGATATTGCATAAAATATCCCCCGATCCTTATAATCCCATCATACTTTTGCGCGTGGATTAGATCATCAGAATAATCTTTGCATAAGCAGGTCCTCCGATAATCGATTGCCTCTATCATCGCGAAAGACTAGATCCATGTGTATCACATATTTCCAATTACGATTGGGTAAGGGCAAATAGAGGGATGTGACCCTTGAATTGTAAATGAAGTGGGAACTGGAAGAGGCTGATGGAGCTTTATATAAAATGTTTGGTAGTCAGCCATGCAGGAATAACTATAGTTTACCTAGTTTAATTAATAGCCACAGAGGAACAGTTTGTTTGCTGTATATTTACCATAACGACGCACAGATGATTGAAAGGGGGGGAGAGGAGGAAAGAGAAGAAAGGAGAGGAAGGAAGAAGAAGAGAGTACAATAGGAGGGGAGGAGAGGAGAGAAGGGAGAGCAGAGGAAGAAAGGGCGGAAAGAGAGAGGAACTACATGCGAGAAGAATAAGAAAGAGAGCAAGAGAAAGATAGCATAACAAAGATATGCATTAACAAGAGAGCACCACGATGATCTAACAAAGGGAGCGGGAAACGTGCAGTTTCTCTCGTCTCCGTCTACAGCATCTTCCTCTACCTCTCTCTCTCTTCTCTGATCGAGGAGTCCTCCTGCTCTGCATCTGCGTAGCTCTCATCATCCGTCAGACGAGATCGTAGATGGAAGAGAGATCGGATCTAGAGAGAGAGAGAGATAGAGAGGATGACTCCGATGGAGTCGTCTTCTATTTGCTATTGCCTGTTCTAGTCCTTCATACAATCTCTGGATGGTCAGGGTGAAAGAAGGTGATCTGATGGTCTCTCTCCTCTTTCCCAACTAGGATGATGAGGCTGGTGTTGTGTTTGTGGTTGTGTGTGGTGTGTGTGTGTGTTGTGGTGAGAGAGAGAGAGGATGGGCGAGAGCGCAGCTGGTTCGAGAGCTCTCGTGCTCGGTCTGCTCGTCTCTGGTTGCCCATTCTGCGTCTCTCTCAGTCCTCCGATCGGACCGTCTCTCTCTTCTAGAAGGAGAGAGAGATATATGGTATTATGATGATGATGATGAGAATCGAGTAGAGAGAGGAGAGAGAGAGAAGAGATAGAAAGAGAGAAATGAAAGCGAAAGTGAAAGTGAGAGTGTGAGTGAGTGAGAATGAGAGAGAGGGAGAGAGAGAAAGAAAAAAAAAAGAAAAGAAAAAGAGAACGAAAGAAAGAAAGAGAAAGAACATGACAAAAAGAGAAAAAAAAACAGATAAAGAGAAAGAGAAATAGAAAGAAAGAAAGAGAAAGTTGTCCTAACAGCCAGTACCTTCCAAACAAGAAAACTTCACACAGCACTTTTACTGCATCAGTTTACCATAAACTTGTACTTCCTATTTCTCCCTGACCTACAGCATCAAAAAAGGAACAAAAAATAAGTCATCTCAGCCTACGACGAAATGAGTACGTTTTTGAAATCTTAATAAACATCCATATAAAAACACAATAAACATCAGACCGCAAGGCACAAAAAGGAACAAAAAATAAGTCATCTCAGCCTATAACGAAATGAGTACGTTTTTGAAATCTTAATAAACATCCATATAAAAACATTATAAACATCCATATAATCATAATAAACATCTATATGAACATAATAACATAAAAACACAATAAACTTAAAAACATAATAAACTTAATAAACATTAAACTTAAAAACATCCATTAGTGTTACTTAATTCACTAAATTCCGGTAAACGCAAAAAGAAGTTCTGCTTTGCACCCTTTTACTAGTACGGCAGCTTCTGCTAGTACGGCTTTCAATATCACTACTAGACAGATTACTAACCCCCTTCCCCTCCCTATCTCTGCTAGTACAACTTCCAATATTACTACTAGAAATGTTTCTAGCTCCGCCCCCTATCCTTGCTAGTACGACCTCCATTATTACCACTAGAAATGTTACTAGCCCCCCCCCATCCCTATCCCCTAGCACGACCTCCCTTAGCATGTTACTTTCGAAAGCACGACCTCCAGTTACTAGCTGCCCTTCCAGTAACTAGCCTAGCCTGCTAGCACGACCTCCCGCTGCTAGCTAGCTAGCAACGTAGCGCTTAGAAATGTACTAGCCCCCCCCCCCCCATCTCCTAGCCCCTGCTAGCACGTAGCGCTGCTAGAAATGTTACTAGCCCCCCCCCCCTATCCCTATCCCTGCTAGCACCGACCTCCAGTAGCGCTGCTAGAAATGTTACTAGCCCCCCCCCCCCCCCTATCTCCTGCTAGCACGACCTCCAGTAACGCTGCTAGAATGTTACTAGCCCCCCTCCCCCCCCACCCTAGTCCCTGCTAGCACGACCTCCAGTAGCGCTGCTAGAAATGTTACTAGCCCCCCCCATCCCTATCTGCCTGCTAGCACGACCTCCAGTAGCGCTGCTAGAAATGTTACTAGCCCCCCCCCCCCCATCCCTATCCCCTGCTAGCACGACCTCCAGTAGCGCTGCTAGAATGTTACTAGCGCCCCCCATCCCCATCCCTATCCCCTGCTAGCACGACCTCCAGTACCGCTGCTAGAAATGTTACTAGCCCCCCCCCCATCCCTATCACCTGCTAGCACGACCTCCAGTAGCGCTGCTAGAAATGTTACTAGCCCGCCCCCTCCCTATTTCTCCACACCCGCCTCTCGACTGTACGCAGAAGGGTCTATCCGCGACCAATATCAATAAAGTAGCTGAACCCAACCTTCCTCTCCTCCCTATCCCCCTTCCCCTTCCCCACCGTCTCCCTCCCCTCTTCCCTCTCTTCTAACTCCCTCTTCTTTCTCCTCTTCTTCCCCTTCCAACGGCTTCTTTTCCCTCTCTTCCCCTTTCTCTCCCTCCTTCCTAACTCTTGTCTCGCCTTTCCCCACCTTCTCTTTCCTCTCTTCTCCATTCTTTCCCATCTTTCTCTTCATTTTTCTCTCCCCATCTGATCTCCCTCCCTTTCTCATCCCTCTTCCCCCTATTCTCTCTACTTTCCCCTCTCCTTCTACCCTATCGCCCTCCCCTCCCCTTCCTTCATTCCTTCCCACGTCCCTCTGTATTTCCCCTTTCCCTTCCTCTCCCTCCCCTCCCTCTCTCTCTTTCTCTATTTCCCTCCCCTCCCTCCTTCCCTCATCCCTCTTATTCTCCCTTCTCTCCCTCCTTCCCTGACCTCTCTATTCTCTCCTCCCATCCCTCCTTCCTCAACTCCTTCTTCTCTCCTCTCCTCTTCCCTCAACTCTCTCTTCTCTCCTCTTCCTCCCCCCTCCCTCATATTCTCTCCTTCCCTCCTTCCCTCACCCCTCTTCTTCTCTCCCTCTTTTCCCCCTCCCTCATATTCTCTACTCTTTCCCTCCTTCCCTCACCCCTCTTCTTCTCTCCTCTTTCCCCCTCCCCTCATCTCTACTCTTTCCCCTCCTCCCTCCCCCTCCCCTCCCTCCCCTCCCCTCCCCTCCCTCTCCCCTCTGTTCTCCCAACCTCATCATAAACACCAGCTGGCCCAAATGGCTCGGGACAGAGTGATTGGAGAAGGAGGAACAATAATGAAATGGGAAGAAATAGGAAGAGGAGATAGGTCGGGAATAAAGGAAAGAGGAAGGGAGGGATAAAAATAGGGGGAGGATGATAAAGGACGGAATAAGATAATAGGCTGAAAATAAAAGCAAGTGGAAAGAAGGTAAAGGGGAAAGAAGAATAAATAAAGGAATAGGGAGAATAGCGAAAATGGATATTCAGCAAAATGAAGAAAAGGCAGATAATAAATGAGGGCGAAAGATGATTATAATGAATGATGATGATGATGATGGTGACGGGTGATGAATGATGATGGTGGTGGTGGTGATTGTCATGATGAAGATGATGATGGTGATGATAATGATAATTATGATGATGGTGGGGATGATGATGATGATAATGATGGTGATGATGATTAAAGATGATTGTGGCAATATTGTTG
>NW_020870706.1:329323-336823 GCF_003789085.1 Penaeus vannamei
ACATTGCTTTTTGTTTGATTATGCGAGATGTAATTCTTTTGAAATAAAAAGATACATACAATATACGTCCAAAACACAAACCCACGCACACACACAACACACACACACACACAAACACCCCCTCCCCACAACTCACACATACGCACACAAACCCACACATAAAACACACTTACACCCTCTCCCCTCCATACACACACATAACACACACACACACAACACAATCACCACCCAATATGCCAATAATCTAATCATTTTATCCATTCATTTCCTACCAATCAATAAAAAAAGATTAAAAAGATTAATCTCCTTGATATTCTCTTCTCCCAGATCGGGAATTCCCCCATACACTGTCTCTCTCAAGCGATTAATCACCTTTAAGAATCTCTGCATCGACTGCCTAGCATATGGGGACCCAATCTGCCGGGCTAAGGACTTTTGTGCTAATCCTTTATAATGGGATTACGTGTGTTTTCTGTTTGTTTTGTGATGTGTGTGTGTGTGTGTGTGTGTTTGGTTTGTGTGTGTGTTTGTGTGTAGTTGTGTGTTTGTTTGGTGTGTGTGTGTGTTGGTGTGTGTTTGATGTGTGTGTGTGTGGTGTGTATGTGTGTGTGTATGCGTGTGTGTATGTGTGTGTGTGTGTTTCGTGTGTGTATGAGTTTGTGTTGTGTGTGTTTGGTGTTTGTGTTGGTGTGTGTGTGAGGTGTGTGTGTGTGTGTGTGTGTGTGTGTTGTGTGTGTGTGTGTGTGTTGTGTGGTTGTGGTGGTTTGTGTGTGTGATGTGTGTGTTGTATGTTTTGTCTTTATATGTGATTGCATATATGGGCCTTTAAAAAAAATCGTTTTCGTGTTTATAGAAACAGGATATAAGTAGTTGTAAATAACAATATTCTCAGGCTAGAATTTTTGAATTAGAACAAAGTTGAAATAGATATATAAGTCCTTCTAAGAAACCAGTGATGAAGAAAGAGTAAAGATTCCTAACGAGACAGACAATATAGATTCTGAATATATATACAATATAGATTCTGAATATATAGACAAGATAGATTCTGAATATATAGACAATATAGATTCTGAATATATAGACAAGATAGATTCTGAATATAGATTTTTGATTCCCCAGAAATTAAAAAGATGAAATTTTGAAAATGGTAGACATTTACATTACTTTTAGGTATAACTGTAACGAAATAGTAAAGAAAATAAGAAAATAAGTAAAAAAAAAAAAGCAAAAGAAAAGCCCATTAATATGATACATCTAAACTCATTCATCACAAAAAAGAAAAGAAAAAGAAAAAAAATACGAACTTACATAATGCGTTCAAACTAAGAACACAACCATTGTTATTTTATCATTTTTTCTCTGTCTTTCTTTCTTTCTTTCTTTCTTTTTTTTCTTGTCAAAGTCTAAAGCTAAGAAAGACACAAGATATTAGAAGATATCCAAGCTTGACCCAGAGCTTTCTTGTACACCTGTGTGGGTTCGTCGTCGAGCGTGCGGTTCGTGCGGTTTCCAGGCGGTGCGCAAGCCGATGTGATTTTGTTTCCCTTCTTCTCGGCGCGAATCTCTGGGCTTCGGTGGCGATGTTTCGTTTTTTGTTTTTTGTTTTTGTTTTGAATTATGTGGTTTTTGTGTGTTTTTTTGTGTTTTTTGTTGATGTATTGTATTTTTGTGTTTGTGTGTTTTGTGTTTTGTTTTTGTTGTTGATGTATTGTATCTTGTGTTTCGTTTGTGTTTTTTTGATTGATGTTTTGCGTGTGTGTGTTTTTTTGTGTTTTTATTTTTGTTTTTGTTAGTTGATGTATTGTATCTTTGTGTTTCGTTTGTGTTTTTTTATTGATGTTTTGCGTGTGTGTTTTTCGTGTTTTGTTTTTGTTTTTGTTGTTATGTATTGTATTTTTGTGTTTCGTTTTGTGTTTGTGTTTTTTGATTGATGTTTTGCGTGTGTGTGTGTTTTTTTGTGTTTTATTTTTGTTTTTGTTGTTGATGTATTGTATCTTTTTGTTTCGTTTGTGTTTGTGTTTTTTGATGTTTTTGCGGTGTGTTTTTTTTGTGTGTTTTTATTTTTTTGTTTTTGTAGTTGATGAATGTATCTTTTTGTTCATTTGGTTTTTTATTGATCGTGTGTGTGTTGTTTTAAATGGTATTTATGTTTTGTTTTTTTTCTTATATTGTGTTTTGTAATCATGTTTTAAATAGTGTTTTTATGTTTGTTTTTATCGTAAATTGTGTTTTGTAATTGTTTGGTTGTTTCAAATGGTGTTGTCTGTGAGGGTAGATGTGATTTTGTTTGCCTCGTGTGTTTTTGTTTTAAATTATGTGTTTTGTGTTTGTCTTTTGGTTTAATAGATGTAGTGTGCCTGTATTTGTTTTTTAGATGTTTTGTGTGTGTTTTATTTTAACTGATATTTCGTGTGTGTTGTTTTAAATTATATTCATGTGTTAAGTGTGTGTGGTGTGTGTGTGTGTGTGTGTGTGTGTATGTGTTGTGTGTTGTGTGTGTGTGTGTGTGTGTGTGTGTGTGTGTGTGTGTGTGTGTGTGTGTGTGTGTGTGTGTGTGTGTGTGTGTGTGTGTGTGTGTGTGTGTGTGTGTGTGTGTGTGTTTTATCTTTAATGATGTTTTGTATGTGCGTGTTTTGAATCATGTTTTACGTGTTTTTGTTTTGAATGATGTGCTGTTTACTTTTTGTTTTAATTGATATGGAATATTGTGTACTTTTGTTTTAATTTATGTAATGTGTGTGTGTTTGTTTTGAATGATACCTCGTGTGTTTTTGTTTTAAATTAAGTGTTGCGTGTGTCTGTTTTAAATAATATTTTGTATTTCTAGTTTAAGTGCTGCTGTGTGTGTATTTCTAAATGACAATTTGTGTGTGTGTTAATATTCTAATATTTTGTGTGGGTTTTTGTTTTTTGTTATTATATATATATTTTTAAATATTTTGTGTGTGTATATTTTATATAAACAATGATACACACATACACAAACAAACACACACACACACACACACACACAGACAACACACAGCCATGTACACAATGACACAAACACACGCACACACATACACTCACAAACACGCACGCACACCACACACAATCCCCGACACACACACACACACTCAGCCCGGAATATCCCATAACTCAGACACAGAAAGAAGAAAAGAGAGAGAGAAAAAAATAAGACAAAAGTTCGGATTTCTAAACCCAATTCCCTGCACTCAACATCCTGAATCCCCCCCCCCTCCCGCCCTTCCTCCCTCCCCCCTTAACCCCCCCCCCAATCCTCACATCCGCCTCCTCTGTAAGTCCCCCTCACTCCCCCCCCCCTCCATCTTCCTCCTTTCTACTCCTTAGCGCTTTCTTATCTTCTCTGCTCTATCTCTTCCTCTCCCTCCTTCTTCCTCTCTCCTCCACCCGTTCTTAACCCCTCAACCTCAACCTGCTCTATCCCTTCCTCTCCTCCTCAACCTCCTCGACTTCCCTTACTTAACCCCCTCCTTCCCCCTCTTCCCCTCAACCCCCCCCCCTTTTCCCCTCAACCCCCCCTCTCCCCCTCAACCTCCACCTCTCCCCTTACTCCCCAACCTGTTTTCCCCTTCCTCCCCCTTCCTTATCCTCCTCCTTCCCCTTCCTCTCCCCCTCAACTCCTCCTCTCCCTTTAACTTACCCCCTTCCTTCCCCCTCTTCCCCTCAACTCCCTCCTCTCTCCCTCCACCCCCTGCTCTCCCCTCTACCTCCTCCTCTCCCCTTACTCCCCCTCCTTCCCCCTATCCCCCTCAACCTCCCCCTTACTTCCCCCCCTCTTTCCCCCTCTTCCCCCTATCCCCTTCAACCTCCTCCTCTCCCCTTACTTCCCTCCCCCCCCTCCTCTTTTCCCCTTCTCCCCCCTTTTCCCCTTCCTCCCCCCCCCCAACCCACCAAGCGGCCCAGACACCGTAGACCTTCTGCTTAAGAATTCCGTCGTGTCTCCTTCGCGTCTTCGCCCGGAGCGCGCTTCCTGGTTCCCCGAGAGTTCGCGCAGATGCATAGGCGACAAAAGGAAGAGGAAGAGAAGGAGAGAAGAAAAGGAAGAAAGGGTGGTGGGGAAGAGGAGGAGTAGAGAGGGGGGATGGGGGAAGAGGAGGTAGAGGAGGGAGGGGGTGGAGGGGAAGAAGAAAGGAGGAGGTAGAGGAGGGAGAGGGGAAGAGGCTTCCTGGTTCCCCGAGAGTTCCGCAGATGCATAGGCGACAAAGAGGAAGAGGAAGAGGAGGAGAAGGGAAAGGCGGAGGTGGGGGAAGAGGAGGAGGTAGAGGATGGAGGGAAGAAGAGGAGGAGGAGGTAAGGTGGGAGGGAGGGGGTAAGAGGAAGAGAGGAGGTAGAGGAGAGAGGAGCGAAGGGAGAGGGGGGAAGAAGAAGAGGAGGAGGTAGAGGAGGAGGGAGGGGGAAGAGGAAGAGAGGAGTAGAGGAGGGAGGTGGTGGGGAGAGGAAAGGAGGAAGGGAGGAGGAGGAAGGGAAAGGCGGGGAAGAAGAAGAGGAGGAGTTATTGAAAAAAAGGATGGTGTGGGGAGAGGAAGGGAAGGAGGTTAGAGGAGGAAGAGGAAGAGGAGGAGGAGAGGAGGGGAGGGGGGGAGGAAGAGGAAGAGGAGGAGGTGAGAAGGAAGGGAGAGAGGAGGTGAAGAGGTGGAAGGGAGGAGGAGAGGTGAAGGTGGGAGAGATGGATGGCAGAGGCGGTGATGGAAGAGAAAAGAAGAAGGGGTGGGGAAAGAGTAGGAAGAGGGGGGGGCGAGAAAGAGGTGGAAGAGGAAGAAGTAGTAGATAAGGAAGAGGCGGGACAGAAGAAAATTTTGAGGAGGAGAAGGTAGAGATAGGAGGAGGGGGGTGAGGTAGAAGAGGAAGAGGAGAGGATGGAGGAAGAGGAGAGGAAGGATGAAGTGGAAGAACGGAAAGGTGGTGAGAGACAGGGATGGAGGAAGAGACAGACGGAGAGTGACAGCGGCAGAGGATGGAAAGGGTGGGAGTGGCAGAGGAGGCGGAGAGCGGCGGTTGGGGAGGTGGAGATGGAGGAGAAGACGGAGGCGGCAAGAGTGAGATCTCTCTTTCTATTTTCCTTTCCTCAATTCGCTTATTTGATCTAAAATATGTCGATGATCTTCGTATCTGTCCTTCCTCCTCGACTTTGAGGCTTTTCCTTTTGTTCTTCTTATCTATTCTTCTCTCTCTGTCTGTTTCACTTTCTCTCTTTCTCTCTCCCGGTTTCTCTCTCTCTCGGTGTCTCTGTCTTGGTCTCTCTCTCTCTCTCTCATCTCTCTCTGTCTCTGTGTCTCTCTCTCCTCCCCCCTCTCAATCTCTCTCTCTCTCTCCCTGTCTCTCTCTCTCTCCTCTCTCTCCTCTTCTCTCTCTCTCTCTCTCTCTCTCTCTCTCTCTCTCTCTCTCTCTCTCCTCTCTCTCTCTCTCTCTCTCTCTCTCTCTCTCTCTCTCTCTCTCTCTCTCTCTCTCTCCTCTCTCTCTCTCTCTCTCTCCTCTCTCTCTCCCCCTCTCTCTCCTCTCTCTCTCTCTCTCTCCCCTCTCCCTCTCCCCCCCTCTCTCTCCCCGCTCTTTCTCTGTGTCTCTGTCTCCCCCCCCCCTCTCTCTCTCTCGTTGATATTCGCTTCATCGCTCTCAAAACTCGCTCTCTGTTTTGATAAACGCTTTATCACATTTCCTCTCTATCTCGAATCCATGTTTTTCTTCGTCCCGGCCGCCATGTTTGTGACGTCACCGCTAGATAGTTGACGTCACGAACTCGAGGGGGCGGGGTAAAGGAATGCAAATCGGGGGGAAAGGGGAAGGGGGAAAGGGGGGAGGGGAGAGAGGGGGGAGGAGGCTGTTATCCACTTCAAACGTGACGCAAAGGGGAAGCAGCTGACAAGCACGACATACAAGACGGGTGTTTAGCAAGTGTGTGGATTTTACTGTCCATTCTCCTCTCTCCTCCTGCGTCTTCTTTCCTCTTCCTTCGTTCTTCTCATTCCAACCTCCTCTTTTCTTCTCTCTCTCTCTCTCATTTCCTCGGTGACGTCATTCTCACGTCACGTGTTTTGTTTCTTGTCATTTATTTTGCATGCTTCATTGTTTCGCTTTTCTGCCTTTGTCTTGTGTGCATTCATTGTTTATTTTCCTTTTGATTACGTCATAGTGTTTCTTCCATGACGTCATATTTTTGCTTTGATTACGTCATAACGTTGCTTTGATTACGTTATAATGTTGCTTTGATTACGTCATAGCGTTTGCTTTGATTACGTCATAACGTTGATTACATAATTACGTGTTGCTTTGATTACGTCATAACGTTGCTTTTATTACGTCATAACGTTGCTTTGATTACGTCATAACGTTGCTTTGATTACGTCATAACGTTGCTTTGATTACGTCATAACGTTGCTTTGATTACGTCATAACGTTGCTTTGACGTCATAACGCTTTGATTACGTCATAACGTTGCTTTGATTACGTCATAACGTTGCTTTGATTACGTCATAACGTTGCTTTGATTACGTCATAACGTTGCTTTGATTACGTCATGCTTTGATTACGTCATAACGTTCGTCATAACGTCATAACGTTGCTTTTATTATGTCATAATGTAGCTTTGATTACGTCATAATGTTGCTTTGATTGCGTCATAACGTTGCTTTTATCATGTCATATCGTTGTACATTTGTATTTTGTGCTCTCTATTCGTATCTGCGTATGTCACTGTCAAACGTTCAGTACAGCACATAGGTGTACACTCTCTTATAGGGTACATACCAGTGCGTTGTACATTTGTCTACGCTACGTTGCTGTACATTTCAGGTATTACAAATTTCCACTTCGTACAGTTCATGTGAATATTCCATACATGGTACAAAGAACAAAAACCATGTACACTAATTCGTCGGTTATTTGTTTCAATAATATATGTGACTGTGATCTGTGTGCGCCACTCGTTAGTTATATATACGTACATTTATGTACTGTCATGCATGGACATGTGTACGTATGCATTTATGTTTGGCTGAATGTTTACTTTTAGGCATATTATATTCGTGTGTTTGTTTATATGTATGTACGTATGTTCGTATGTACGTATGTATGTATGTATGTATGTATGTATGTACGTATATGTGTATGTATCTATGTTTGTGTGCTTGTAAATATCAAAGGAATCCACTTTTATTACTATCTATCTTGCATTCGTCTCCATTATATATCTATATCTATACATCTATCTACTTATCAATATATCTACCTTTCTATAACGATCTATTTTGTATTCGTCTCCATTATATATCTATAGCTATACATCTATCTACCCATCTACCTATCTATACCTATCTATCTACATATATATACTGTTCATACACGTGTTATGCAAGCGTGTATGTTGTATGTATGTCGGTTATCCTTGCGTGTTCTTACGTCTTGTTGTATGTAATTTTGTCATGTTCGTGATCTTTGTGTTGGTGTCACATATGTACATGCCTCCATTACATAACATTG
>NW_020870706.1:341823-343367 GCF_003789085.1 Penaeus vannamei
GAGAGAGAAGAGAGAGAGAGAGAGAGAGAGAGAGAGAGAGAGAGAGAGAGAGAGAGAGAGAGAGAGAGAAGAGAAGAGAAAGAGAGAGGAGAGAGGAGAGAGAGAGAGAGAGGAGAGAGAGAGAGATTTAAGAGAAAATACCATTTTTCTCCTTCACTTAGAGCTCTTAGAGAAGACAGAGAGAGAGAGAGGAGGAGAGAGAGAGAGAGAGAGAGAGAGAGAGAGAGAAGAGAGAGAGAGAATCTAGAGGTAGAGGATAGAAAGAGATGAGTGAGAGAATAGAGAGGAAATCAGACAGAGTGAAAGGCGAGAGAGAACAGAGAAGAGAAGAGAGAAAATCAGAGAGATACAGAGATGAGAGAGAAAGAAAAGAGAGAGGAACTGTAGAGAAAAGAGAAGAGGAGAGAGGAGAAGAGAGAAAAAGCAGAGAGAGAAGAGAGATAGAGAGAGAGAGAGAGAGAGGAGAGAGGAGAGAGAGAGAGAGAGAGAGAAATGGAGAGAGAGAGAGGAGAGAGAGAAGAGAGAGAGGAGAGAGGAGAGAGAGAGAGAGAGAGAGAGAGAGAGAGAGAGAGAGAGAGAGAAGAGAGAGAGAGAGAGAGAGAAGAGAGAAAGAGAGAGAGAGAGAGAGAGAACGCAGCTGTCCCTTTTATTGGGAAAAAAAATATGATTTCAGATTAAGCTCATTAGCAAATACCACTATTTTTCTCTTCATTATCCTGCAGCTCTTAAATACATCCCTAGCACTACCTAATCTCATAAGGTAAATGGGCTTTCTGATATAACGCACGTGTTTCGTATGAATGTGTACGAATATAAGAATATGTAAATCAACAAATAAGTGTGGAATTCATGGCGAAGAGATTGCAACAGGAGCAACGAAGGAAAGGATAAGAAAACACACGAATATGCCGAAGGCCTCTTCGCGAGAGAGAGAAAAGAGAGGAGGGAGAACGAGAGAGACGAGGGAGAGAGAGAGAGAGAGAGAGAGGAGACGAGAGAGAGATAGAGAGAGAGAGAGAAATTGAGAAAGAGAAGAGAGAAAGAGAAAAGAGAGAATAGAAGAGAAAGAGAAAGATAAGAGATTAAGAGAAAGGAGAAAGAGAAAAGATTGAGATCAGGGAGAGAGAGAGAGAGGAGATGAGCAGAGAGAGAGAGAGAGGAGAGGATTGATTATGAGAGAGATGATATGAAGAGAGATTGAGAAGAGAATAGAAATGATGATAATAGAGGAGAGAGAGTCGGAGAGAGACTGTCTCTGTGACTGTGTCCTGTGGAGGGCCTGAGCTGTGTGTCCGTATGCTAGTCACGTCATGTTAACGAGGTGACTGCATGTCCGTCTGGTTTCTCCCGATCAGCTGGTATGGTGTGGTGTGGTCGGGTATGGGTATTTCTAAGGGGGTTTGGTTAGAAATGGAGTGGTTTTCGTGAGAATGTGTGTGTAAAGTGTACTTTTGTGTTTGTGTGTATATTATTTATATATATATATATAATATTAATATATATACATATACATTATAATATATATATATATATATATATATATA
>NW_020870707.1:5000-12500 GCF_003789085.1 Penaeus vannamei
TTATCATTTTAACTATCATCATTATTATCATTATTATTATTATTATTATCATTTTAACGAACATCATTATTATTATTATTATTTATAGTATTCTCACTATTGTTGTTGTTGTTGTTATCGTTATTATCATTATTAGCACCATATCTATTATTAATATCATTATAATTTTCATCATCATATTCATTGTTATTGTTATCATTTATATTTTTGTATTATTATCATCCCTATTCATATTACCATCATATGTATTTCTAGTATCATGATCACTATCATCATTATCCTTATTGTTATTATTATCATCAATATTGTTATTATCATCATCTCTGTCATCATTATCATTATCATTATTACCATTATATTATCCTCATTATCACTGCCATCAGCAATATATCTTATCATCATTATCCCTCCTATCATATTCATCAGTAATATCATAATTATAGTCATTATCCCTGTCTTTTACTTTCATTAATATTAGCGATGAAAACAAAGGCAAGAGAGAGAGTAATGATAATGAAATTAACGTCAATACTAATGCCTGCCAGTTTGCCTCCATTTTCTGTGAAATCCTTCGTTAAATCGATGCAATTAAGTTCATTTACAATATAATCACAAATGACTAAGGTTAATTAAAATCTTGAACACAATAAGCACCTAAATCACTTGTCCAATACTTTCCTATTCTCTGCCTTTGGCTATTTGATTCTCTTCGAATGCAATTGAATTCTTTCTTTGGGATCCAACTGCACTGGTGTTTGTTGTTGAATACATAGCGATGCGCTTTTGTTCCGAACTGACAATAAGAGTTGTGTTCTTTTTTTGTCTTTTATCGTGGGGGATTCGAGCCTAAAACAATTTAGCATTATTTTCAATATAATCATTAGCTGCAAAACTATTGTTATCATTACTGTTATTATTATCTTTATACATGCTTTATTATTATTATTATCATAGCCATCATTATTGTTGTTATTACTATCATCATTATTATGATTATCATCATTATTAATTACCACCATTGTCATTATCATCATTATCATTAGTATTATTCTTATCATTCATTATATCTCTATCATTTATATTACCACTATCATTATTTATGTTACCATCATTATTTCTATCATTATTATTATCATCTATTGTATTATTATCATTATCATTGCCATATATATATATTTTATTATAAATTTTGTTATATCATATCACCATTGCCATTATTATCATTATTATTATGTCATTACCATTCATTATCATCATTATCTATAATATCATTATCATTTCCATCACCACCACCACCATCTTTATACTCTCAGTATTACTATCATTTTTCATCATCATTACTATTATCGTTATCATTATCATTGTCAGCATCTTTATTGCCATTATAATATCATTATTACCATTACTATTATCATCATTGTTATTGTTTACATCTTAGTTATTGATATTCCATTATTGCAATTATTATCAGGTTTGGTTTGCTTTTACAGCTATAATAACAATCTATATATCTTTTGTGTATATATTAATTTGTAGTATATCAGAAAGCAATGTGGTAGGCGTGGCAAATTTCATTCATTACTTTCTTAACTTAAAGTTCTTTATCGTTACTTATTGTTCACATCGTAATTAATCTTGCCATTATTTTTATAGCATTTAATTATCTAGTTATTATCATTTATAAAAGATTATTATTTCTTATTTAATAGTAGAAGTTAATTATTTATCTTCTTCATATAAGTAAGATTCTCCAGGAGGCTCCAGGTTACATATATAACTATTCTTGTATGGTAGTAAAAAGAAAAAGAAATTAAGTCAAAATACGTATATTTTCTTTATATAACTCATCTCAAATCAAAAAAATAAATATAAGATTTCCCCGCATGCTTACAACAATTGTCGTGGGACAGGACGGGACTCGGACAACAGTTGAAGAAGCAGTAGTTGCCTTGCCGCGCTCCCTCTCTCTCTGCCTTGTCTTGGCGGAACGAGGGGTATATATGCGGGTAATTCCCGCCACTTCCAAGACGGCGCGGACTCGTTTGCCGACTCGTTTGCATACTTGAATTGGCGGACTGCATCTTGAGTGCTGTTACGGCGCTTTTGCTTGTTCTTGCTTTCACTACAAATTTATTATGTTCTAATCTGCTATATGTACGATATCTCATCCAGTACATTTCGTGTTGTTGTTATGACACGTATTTATATATCAATTTATTTTGTTTGAATACTTTCTCTCGCTAAATTCTCCTTTATGAACGATATCTCATCCAGCAAATTCCGTGTTGTTTTTATGACACGTATTTACATATCAATTTATTTTGTTTGAATACTTTCTCACTTGCCATAATCTGCTTTATGAAGGATATCTCATCCACCACTTTTCGTGTTGTTTTTATGACACATGTATATATCAATCTATTATGTTTGAATACTTTAGGCATCTTTTCCACCGGTTACGGGAAACGCGACACCTCTTGCGCGAAAGGAATCGAGCAGACGGTTAACTACCCATTTATTGGATATCTATAACACCACACTACCCACCACGAGATATCAAAAGCCATCCTGGATATCATATTCCAAAATACTGTTTACCTGTTGGAAAAATAACCAGTACAGTGAAATAGCAAGCCGTCAACCGCGATCGCTCCCATTACGTCACAGAAATGGGCGGAGCTTAGAGGCCTGTCTCGCCTCCGATCACGAGACACTTTGTGTTTCGAGATAGGTGTCGCGGAGCACATTTCGTGTTGTTTTTATGACACGTATGTATATATCAATTTATTATGTTTGCGTACGTTTCGCGACACCCTAATTGCCACCGAAAGATGCCTTTTCTCTCTCTTCTTTATGAACGATATATCATCTATTTCGAGATAGGTGTCGCGGAGCACATTTCGTGTTGTTTTTATGACACGTATGTATATATCAATTTATTATGTTTGAATACACCAGGCATCTTTTCCGGTGGCAATTAGGGTGTCGCGAGACGTGACGCGACACCAAAAACTGTCTCGTGATCGGAGGCGAGACAGGCCTCTAAGCTCCGCCCATTTCTGTGACGTAATGGGAATGATCGCGGTTGACGGCTTGCTATTTTACTGTACTGGTTATTTTTCCGACAGGTAAACAGTATTTTGGAATATGATATTCAAAATGACTTGATATCTTATGGTGGGTAGTGCGGTGTTATAGATATCCAATATAAGTACGAATATGCATAAAATATCCGAAGTAGGAGGATTGCATCTAGCAACTCAATTAATGTTAACCGTCTGCTCGATTCCAGTCGGGCAAGAGGTGTCGCGTTTCCCGTAACCGCTGGAAAAGATGCCTTTTCTCTCTCGCCATAATCTGCTTTATGAACGATATCTCATCCAGCACATTTCGTGTTGTTTTATGACACGTATGTATATATATATTAATTTATTTTGTTTGGATACTTTTCTCCTCGCCATAATCACCTTTATGAACGATACCTCATCCAGCACAGTTCGTTGTGCTTTTATGGCACTTTTATATTTACGGATATATTTTCTACACTATGCGCGGTTCTCTTTCTCAATTATCTGCGATATATCTTGAGATGAAGGAGGAGGGGTAGGAAGAGGAGGAAGAGGAGCGAGAGGAGAGAGGAGGAGGAGGAGAAAGAGGAAGAGGAGGGGAGTGGAGGAAAAAAAGACGAGGCGGAGCGAGAGGAAGAGGAAGAGAAGAGAGAAGAGGAAGAGGGGAGTGAGAGGAAGAGAGGAGGAGGAGGAAGAAGAGGAGAAAAGGAGGAAAGAGAGGAAGAGGAGGAGAAAAAAAATGTAGGAAGAGGAAGGAGAAAGAACTGGGAGAGGAAAAAAGGGAATAAAAGAAGGGGAGGAGGAGGGAGAAGAGGAAAAAGTAAGAAGAGGGGAAGAGAAATGGGAGACGAAAAAGGAAGAGAAAGAGGAAGAGAGGAAGTGAAAGAGCAGAAGGAATGGAAAAGGAGGAAAAAAAAGGGAAAAGAGGTAAGTGAAAAAATAAAGAGAATAAGAAGGAGGGAGAGAAGATGGATAAAAAGAATGAGAAGATGGAGAAAAAGGAAAATAAGGAGAAGAAGAAAAAGAAAGAAAAGAAGGCAAGAGAAGGACAAAAATAAAGAAGAAGGAACAGAAAAAGATAATATAAGAAAAATAAAAAAGAAAGATAAGAAAAATGAAACAAATGCAGATGAAAAAAAATAAAGAAAAATGAAAAAAAAAAAATAGATAACATAAAAATGAAAGAGAAAAGTAAGAGAAAGGCAAAAAAATAAGATGAAAAAAAAATATAAATTAGAAAAAAAAAACAGGAAGATAAGAAAAAATAAATAAAAATCAACATTTTAAAAATAAGAAAAATGAGAAAGACCCAGCTTTCATATAAACAAACAAACAAACAAATAAAAAAACACATTCGTTCCCAAGACTCATAAACCTCCTCGACCATCTCAAAAAAAAAAAAAAAAAAGTACAAATCACCACAAAACACAATTGCAAAGAGACCTGAGATAACGCTGATAAATACGTGCATTGACTACTCTGCAACGTCAGGCTAAATCATAGTCTGGGAGCCTATTGTGGTGTGAAGTACCGGGGGGGGGAGGTAGGGGTCTCTGCTGCGTCAGGTATCTTTTTTTTTTCTGTTGTGTGGAACAATGGGAGGTTTCTCTCTCTCTCTCTCTCTATCTGTTCATCTATCTGTTTATCTTTTTCTGTCTTTATCTATCTATTAATTTATTAATCAATCTTTTTTATTTCTCTGTCTATCTATTTATCTACTTTTTCTGTCTATCTATTTATCTATTTACTTATTAATCTATTTTCTTTTATTTCTCTCTTTATCTATTCATCTATCTGGTTATCTTTTTCTGTCTGCTTATGTATCTATTTTCTTATTAATCTATCTTTTTTCTTTCTCAATCTATTTATCTATCGGGTTATCTTTTTCTGTCTATCTATCTATATATTTACCTATTAATCTATCTTTTTTTCTCTCTCTATTTATCTATCTGGTTATCTTTTTCTGTCTATCTATCTATTTACCTGTTAATCTATCTTATTTTTCTCTTTCTCTCTATCTATTTATCTATCTGGGTTATCTTTTTCTGTCTGTCTATCTATCTTTTTTATTTATTAATCTAACTTTTTTTCTTTCTCTATCTATTTATCTATCTGGTTATCTTTTTCTATCTTTCTATCTATCTATTTACTTATTAATCTATCTCTTTTCTCTTTCTCTATCTATCTATTTATCTACTTTTTCTGTCTATTTATCTATTTACTTATCAATCTATCTTTTTTTCTTTCTCCATCTATCTATTTATCTATATGGTTATCTTTTTCTGTCTATTTATCTATCTATTTATTCATTAATATATCTTTTTTTTCTCTATATATATTTATCTATCTGGTTATCTGTTTCTGTCTATTTATCTATCTATTTATTTATTAATCTATCTTTTTTTCTCTATATATTCTTTTATCTATCTGGTTACCTTTTTCTGTTATCTATTTACCTATTAATCTATCTTTTTTTTTTCTTTCTCTCTCTATCTATTTGTCTGTCGAGTTATCTTTTCTGTCTATCTATCTATTTACTTATTAATCTATATTTTTTTTGTCTTTCTCTGTCTATTTATCTGTCGGGTTATCTTTTTTCTGTCTATCTATCTACCTATTTACCAATTAATCTATCTTTTTTTCTTTCTCTATCTATCTTTTTATCTATTGGGTTATCTTTTTCTATCTTTCTATCTATCTATTTATTTACCTATCAAATCTATCTATCTATTTTTCTCTTTCTCTATCTATATGTTTGTCTGACTGTCTATCTATCTTTTTTCTCTATCTCGCTCTCTCTGTCTATATATCTATCTATCTATCTCATTTAATCATGATTATCATTATAATTAAATGTCTTTATTTTTGCTATCATTTTACAATCATTATCATTATCACTTTTATGATAAGGATCGATTATGCAATGATGATAATAACGATAATGATGAGATGACGATAACAATAATAATAACAATAACAACAACAGTAACAACAACAACAACAACAACAACAACAACACAACAAAAACAACAACAACAGCAAAAACAACAACAACAACGATCACACACCAACACCGAAACCTTTCTCTCTCTCTTTCACTTGTTTTCTCAACCTTTTTCGCTACTCCTGCAAGGTTTAAAAAAAACAAAAAAACACTCCTATTTGTCCAATATCATGGATTAGAGTCCGAGAAGATGATTGGCCGAGCGAAGGAGTCCGCTTCTAGAATTTTCTCACTCGGATCCCTCCCTTCGTGCGCTTTCTTAGCCGTTTTTGTTTTTTGGTCCCGTTTTCTCTTTTGGGTTTGGAGGGGTCACTTTTCTGTTCTGATGTCTTTCTTTTGTTGTCGTTTCTTGGTGCTAATATTGTTATTATTTTATTATTATAGTTGTTATTTTTATTGTTATTGTTATTATTATTATTATTATTATTATTATTATTATTATTATTATTATTATTTTATATTATATTATTATTATTATTATTATTATCATTATCATTATTATTACTATCAATATTGTTTTTATTGCTGTTATTATTATTATCTTTATCATCATTATCATTATCTTTGTTATTATCATTATTATTATTACCATTATCATCATTATTATCATAATCAATATCTTTATTACTATCATCGTTGTTATTATCATAATTATTATCGTCATTACCCAAATTGTTATCATCATTATTATAATTTTGAAATTACTACTTTCATTATGATAATCATTATCATCATTGTTATCATTATTACCATTATCATTGTTATTATTACCATTGTTATCATTATTATCTTACTATTACTATCATTATCATTGTTACTGTTATCTTTACCATCATCATTTTCTTTATTAATTTAGTTGTTATCATTGCTATCATCATTATCATCATAATTACAAGTAGTATTAGTACTATGATCATTAACATCATTATTAATATAGTTTTCTTTAATGCTGTTATTCTTATTATCATCATTAATATTACAGTTATTATTTTTAATATCATAATTCAATATCATAAACAGATCTCTCTCTCTCTCTCTCTCTCTCTCTCTCTCTCTCTCTCTCTCTCTCTCTCCTCTCTCTCTCTCTCTCTCTCTCTCTCTCTCTCTCTCTCTCTCTCTCTCTCTCTCTCTCTCTCTCTCTCTTTCTCGTATAGAAAATACACAAAATAGAAATAACAATAATGATGACGATAATGATAATAATGATAAGAAGGATAATAATGATAATAATAAGAACGATAATAATAACAATAATGATAATAACAAAACCAAGTATTAACACATTAAAATAAAAGAGTAATAAAAAGCAAAACAAAAACAAAGACAAGAAGTCACAGAACAAGTGAAAGGCGAGATGCGCACAGGAAGACGCACGGAGAAACACGAGAAAATCGGTGAGTGAAAAACAAAAGAACAGAGATTTGGTCG
>NW_020870707.1:20000-25000 GCF_003789085.1 Penaeus vannamei
TCGCCCGCCTCATTCCCGTCAACCGGCCGCTCATTCCCCTCCACCGTCAACCTGGCCCGCTCATGTTTCCTGTTCTTCAACCGGTCGCCTCATTCCCGGTCAAACCGCGTCGCTCATTCCCGTCAAACCCGGTTCGCTATTGCCCGTCAACCGGTCGCTCAATTTCCGGTCAAAACCAGGCCGTTCATTCCCCGGTCAACCCGGCGACCGCCTCGAATTCCCGTTCAAAACCGTGCGGCCTACCGTTACCGTCAACGGCGCCGCTCATTCCGCCTCTCAACCGCCTCCATTCTCCGCGTCAAAACCGGTCGCCTCCATTCCCGTTTCAACGGCCCGCTCAATTCCGTCACCGGATCCGCTCATTCCCGTCAAACCGGCCGCCTCAATTCTTTTTCCCGTGTCAACCGGCCGTCATTTTCCCGGTCAACCCGGCCTCCGCTCTATTCCCGTCAACACGCAGTTTCGCTCATATTCCCGTTCAACGCGCCTCGCTCATTCCCTGTCCAACCCGCCGGCCTGACCGCTCAATCTCCTCGCGTGTGTCAACCGGTCGTCTTTCCCGTCAACCGGCCGCTCATTTCCCGTTCAACCGGTCCCGCTCATTTCCCGGTTCAACGCCGCGACCGCTCATTACCCTGTCAACCGGCCCGCTCATTCCCGTTCAACCCGGCCGCTCATTTCCCGCCCGTCAACCGGTTCGCTCATTCCCGTAAGCCTCAACCCGCCGTCCCGCTCATTCTCCCGTGTCAACCGGCCGCTCATTCCCGTCAATCCGGCGCCGCTCATTCCCGTCTCAACCGGCCGCTCATATGGTCCCGGTCAACCGGCCGCTCATTCCCCGGTCAACCGCCCCGCTCATTCCCGTTCAACCGGCCGCTCATTCCCGTTCAACCGGCGCTCATTCCCGTTCAACCGGTCCGCCTCATTCCCGTCAACCGGCCGCCTCATTCCCGTCAACCGGGCCGCTTCATTCCCGTCAACGGTCCTCATTCCCGTCAACCCGGTTCGGCTCATTCCCTTCAACGGTCGCTCATTTCCCGTCAACGGTCGCCTCTCCATTTCCCCGTCAAACCGGCCGCTCATTCCCGTCAACCGGTTCGCTCATTCCCCGTCAACGGTCGCTCTTCCCCCATATATCAACCGGTCGCTCATTCCCGGTCAAAACCGGCGCTCATTCCCGGGTCCAACCGCGGCCGCTCATTTTCCCCGTCAACCGGCGCGTTCGATCATTACCGGTTCAACCGGCCGCTCCATTCCCAGCTTCAACCGGGTCGCTCATTCCCGTTCAACGGCCCGCGCTCATTCCCGTCAAACCTGGTCGCTCATTCCCATCAACTAACGGTCGCCATCATTCCCGTCAACCGGGTCGCTCGATTCCCGTCAACCCGGCCGCTCATTCCCAGTTCAACCAGGCCGTTCATTCCCGTCAACCGGAACGTTCCATTGACACAATTCAACACCGGTTCGCTCATTTCCCCGGTCAACCGGCCGCTCCATTTCCCCGTCACCGGTCGCTCATCCCGTTCAACGGTCGCTCATTCCCGTCAACCGGGCCGCTCATTTTCATTCCCGTCAACCGGTCGCTCATGTTCCCGTCAACCGGCCGACCGTTTTTCATTCCCGTCAACCTGCTAGTCGCTCATTCCCGATCAACCGGCCCCGCTCAATTCCTCCGCGTTCAAACCGGGCACACCGGCTCAGTCCGATCAACGCGGCCCGCCTCCATATTTCCCGGTCAACCGGTATCGGCTCTTCTCATTCCCAGGTCAACTCGCTGTGAACTAAGTCTCGACCTCGATTATCCCGTATCAACGCCGTCGCCTCGATTCCCGATCCTAAACCGGTCCTCATTCCCGTCAACCGGCGCCGCTCCATTCCGCGTTCAACCGGCGCACGCCTCTGAATTCTCCCGTCCAACCGGCCCATGCGCGCTCATTCCCGTTCTTCAACCGGCCGCTCTATTCCCCTTATTCCGCTCATTTCCCCGTCGTCAACCGGGCCGCTCATTCCCGTCAACCGGACCCGCTCATTCATTCCCGCCCAACCTGGCCGCTCCATCTTTTCCCTGTCAACGGCCGCTCATTCCCGTATCAACCGGCCGCTCATATCCCCGTGCATACGGCCGCTTCATTTCCCGGCCTCATTAGGCTCCTCAATCGTTTTCAAAGAAGATTATCATACAATTTGGTGCGAAACGTTTGTCGCTCGTCGATACGTTCGGGAATCGGCGAAATTTGTTCAAGGAGGGACCTGAGAAACCGAAAATAAGGGACGGGGGACAGAAAGACAAAAGGAGAGAGAACAACGCTCAGAATAGAGGAGAGAAAAAGAGAAAAAGGGAAAGAAAAAAGAAGAGAGGAAAGATAAGAAAGAAAGATAGAATAGATAGACTAGAACTTAGATAGAGTATTAGAGAGAGAAAGAGAGAAGGACGAGAGAGTCGAGAGAGAGACGAGAGAGCAGAGAGCAGACGGGGACGAGGATAGAGAAGTCGAAGAAGAGAGAGAGACGACGAGAGAGAGAGAGGCTGAGAGAGAGGAGGAGAAGAGAAAGAAAATGAGAAAAATAGAACGAAAGAGAAGAAGAGAGCGAGCAGAGAGAGCAGAGAGACTGACGAACGAGAGAGAGAAACGGACGACAGGAGACAGAGACGAGGGAGAGGAGAGAGAGAGAGAGAGAGAGAGATGTGATGTGAGAGAAAGAGAGAGAGCAGAAGAGAGAGAGAGAGAGAGAGAGAAGAGAGAGAAGAGAAGAGAGAAAGAGAAGAGAGAGAAGAGAGAGAGAGAGAGAGAGAGAGAGAGAGACGAGGAAGAGAGAGAGAGAGAGAAGAGAGAGAGAGAGAGAGAGAGAGAGAGAGAGAGAGAGAGAGAGAGAGAGAGAGAGAGAGAGAGAGAGGAGAGAGAGAGAGCAAGAGAAGCAGCGGACAAAAACAACGAAAGCATACAGAGAAATATATGAATAAATAACTAAAGAAAGAACAAAATAACCCCAGAAAACAACCTCACACCCTCACAGACCTCCTCCCTCACCCCCGCCCCGCCTTCTACACCTATCAAACCATCAGCCTTTTTCACTGAGCGAAAAAATATCACCCATACCACAGACGCCATAAAATATTAAAGTCTCCCCTGCATATCATCCCACATCACGCTGAACAAGAAATGCATTGGGCTCCGTTTTCTTTACGTTCCAGGGTCGCCAAATTAATGGATATTTCTAGTATCTCTATCTTTATCATCCTTATTATCATTATCGTTGCTACTGCTATCATTGTTACTATTCATTTTAATCATTTTCATTTTCATCATTATGATGATTAATATCTATATCATAATTGTTATCATTATTATTATTTAATCATCCTTATCATTATCAGTTTCATTATTTTATCATATCTTATCTTCTCCTTTTCTTCAGTACTACACTTTCATATTGTCTTTATTCATTTAACTTTTTTATCGATCAGACCGAGAAAGATCGAAAAACGAAAACGTATCAAGAATTAAGTAGACAACACAAAGAAAAAGGGGAAGAATAATAAAAAAGTAAAATATAATGAAAAAGAATACGACAAAAGAAAAGAGAGACAGAAGATATCGAAGGAGGTCCGAGGGCGAGGTCAGGAACCAAGGGGAGAGGAGAGGAGAAGGATGGAGGGAAAGAGAGGGAGAAGGAAGGGGAGGGGGGGAGGAGGGAAGAAACCAGGAGAGGGGATCGAAGAGGAGGGAAGGCGTAGCGAAGTGGGAGGGAGGCCCGCCCACTTCTGCTACTTCTTGCTGGCGTGTGGCGGGCGGTCGAGGCGGTAAGGCCGGAGTAATAAGTATTAAGTACTAAGGCACTGAGGTATTGGTGAGTTCCTCGAAGGTGGTTTGAAGGTAAACTTGTCGCGGATTTTAGCTTTATTTCTGCGGGAGTTGTGTAGGTGGCGCAGTAGTAAGTGGCGTAGTAGTAAGTAAGTAGTAGTAGTAAGGCGCCGAAGCACTGGTGAGTACTCTGAAGGCGTGGGTGAAGTCAGACGTCTCAGATCTTCGCTTTACTCTTCGGGGGTTGTGTCGGTGGCGCAGAGGGCGAGGGAGACGCCCGGGGAGGAGCGCGTCCTGCCGAGGCTCTCGAGGCGAGCGGTCGTCCCTCGATGGCAGAGGAATTGCCAAGGAACCAAAGTTCGGTTTAAACATACCATGATGGAAGACATGAAAGAATATGAAGTGAACACAAATCTAGAAACATATGGTCGTCGGCGATGAACAGGCGAGCACTGTCTGCTGTAGGAGGCCTAGGCTGAGGCGGAGGTGTGAGGTCAAAGAAAAGGAAGGAGGGAAGAAAGGAAGGGAGGAACCAGGCAAAGGGGGCGAGAAGGAAGGAAGGAAGGGGTGAGAGGAGGAGGAAGAGGAGGGAGAAGAAGAAGAAGAGAAGAAAGAAAAAAAAAGAAAGAAAAAAAGAGGAGAGGAAGGAAAGAGGAGGGGAGAGGAAGAATAAAAGGAAGAATGAAGAAGAGGAAGGAACGAAAGGAGGAAGAGGGAGGGAGGGAAGGAGAAGAAGGAGTTTGGGGTGGAGGGAAGGGGAGGAGGGAAAGGGTGGAAGGAAGGGGGAGGGGGGGAAGGTGGAAGGAAGGGGGGAGGGGGGAGCGGGAGGGACGGGGAAGGAAGAGGATAGGGGGGAGGAAGGGGATGCGGGAGGGGCGGAAGGGAGACGTTCGTGCCGGCAAGATTTCCGAGATAAGATGAACAAGAAAGTCTTCGGAGAAAATACGAGAGAGAGAGGAGGAGGGAAGGAGGTCGGCTGCGTCAGAGAGGAATAAAAAATTAGAACGAATGAGAGAGAGAGGGGGGGGGGAGATAGAGAGAAATAGATAGGTAGATAAGAGAGAGAGAGAGAGACAGGGGGAGGGGGAGATAGATAGATATATATATGAGAGAGGCGGGGGAGGGGGGAGGAGGAAGAAGATAGTGAGAGAGACAGAAAGACAAAAAGCAAAAGTAATAACAGAACGAAGACATAAA
>NW_020870707.1:30000-32500 GCF_003789085.1 Penaeus vannamei
GAGGAGGAGACTGAGGGAGGGAGGGGGAGGGGAGAGGAGACTGAAGGGAGGGAGGAGGGATAGGAGCGAAGGAAAGGAAAGAGGGGAGAGGAGGCGAGGAAAGGGGGAGGAAGGGAGAGGAGGAGGAGGGAGAGAGGGAGAGGATGTATGAAGTGGGAGGTGGAATTCTCCACTTCTTGCTGTTCTTCTTGGTGTGGTGATGGCGGTCGAAGCGGTAAGGCAGCAGTAATTGAGGCGCTGAGGCACTGGAGCGAGTAACCTCTGAAGAGGTGGAGCAGTTCAACTTGTCGCTGGTTTTGGCTTCATCCCGGGTGACTAGCACAGAGGGCGAGGCAGGGACGCCCAGGAGGAGCGCGTCCTGCCGAGGCCTCGAGGCGAGCGTCGGCCCGATGGCAGAGGAATTGCCATGAACAAATTTCGTTTTAAACATATCATAATGGAAAACATGAAAGAATATTGTAGTAAACAACCTGTTCGGTAGTTCACCGAGTGGGGCTGCTGGAAATCTTTTCTCACTGGAAATCACATTTAACGGGATGAACTAAAACACTCGTTCCATTTGCCGGGTTTATTAAAATATCACCTAAAAGACTAAAAATTAACACACAGAAAAATCGCAACTATAAAAACACGTAAAAGGCAGAAGGCCACACACGTCCAGCCAGCTCCGAGGGTCAAGGTGAACTCACTCGGTGAACTACCGAACAAGGTTCACTACAAACAGTGGTGGCAGCGGTGGGATTATTGCAATATGAATGAACGCAAATTTAGAAACATGGTCACATGGCTTCGTGATGAAGGAACAAGGGAGACCTTGTGTGCTCTGGGATGTGGGAAAAAGAGATGACGTTTACAAGACTAAAAGCTTCGTGACAAGGAATGTATTCGGTGGAATAATCGTGAACAATTGATAAACTAGAGTTTTGCACAATAATAATGATTTACAAAAGCAGTGTTATATAGATTGAGCATTTTCCTGAGGAATATTTTAAGTATAGCACAAGATATGAGTCTAGATTACTTATAAAGTAATCAGAGGGATTGTAATAAGGGTTGGAAATGGCTTTGTTGCGCCAGCGGTTCGTCGAGGCGGTCTCGCGAGAGCGCGTGACACCGGCGGCGTTCGGCGATGAAACAGCGAGCACTGTGTCCTGCTGAGGAGGCCCTAGGCTGAGGCGGAGTGTGAAGGTCACTGGGAGAGATAGGAGGTGGAAGGGAGGGAGAGGAGGAAAATGAGGGGAGAGACAGGGAAAAGGAGGGAAGAAGGGGGGAGAGGGAAAGGGAAGAGGAGGGAAGAGGGAAGGGAAGAGGAAAGAGGAGAAAAGGTAGAGAGGGTGGGGAAAGGAGGGGTACTGAGAGGTATACAAATGGCGAAGATGAAATAGACGTATGAAACGGAGAGAAAAAGATAAATAGATAGATAGATAGAGGACTAAGAGGGGAAGAAAAGGAGGGAGGGAAGGAGGGAAAAGGGAGGGAAGGAGGGAGAGGGAGGGAGGGAAGAGGAGAGGAGGCCAAGGGGAACGAAGTGAAGGGCGTTTAATCAGAATTTGACCCGAAGAGAGAATCGAATCCCTTTCCCCGCACAAGATGGGGCTGACACCAGGTTATATGTGGGATTGGATCTCGCGAGGGAGAGAGGGAGAGGAAGAGGGAGAGCGGTCGGACCTTCATTGGCTTTCTTCCTTTTTCTGTTTTCCTTTTGCTTAATTTTTTTTGAATAGATTTGTAGATAGAGAGGAGGTATATAGATTTGATAGAGATAGATTGATAGAGTAGAAGATAGAGGAGAGAGAGATAGAGATAGAGATAGAGAAGAGAGAGAGAAGAGAGAGAGAGAGAGAGAGAGAGAGAGAGAGAGAGAGAGAGAGAGAGGAGAGAGAGAGAGAGAGAGAGAGAGAGAGAGAGTAGAGTGAGTAAGTATATATAGTATATATAGTATATATATATATATATATATATACTATATATATATATATATATATATATAATATATATGTGTGTGTGTGTGTGTGTGTGTGTGTGTGTGTGTGTGTGTTGTGTGTGTGTGTGTGTGTGTGTGTGTGTGTGTGGTGTGTGAACNAGCACGCCGTCGGTGAGGAGCGTGCGGCAGTGCAGATCGTGGAGGCCGCGAAATGGGCCACGAGCATCGGGCCGTTCACGTACATTTGTAATGCAGCTTCCTTTTTGTCGCGAGAATGATCGTCTACTCTCAATTCTATCATTATAATTTGCCTTCACCTATGGCCGATTGGCGAAAAAATCATCGGACTTTCAATTTTCCTACGAGGACTCTCGAAGTTGCGCAGCAGAGCGGAAGTGAGATTAGGTGTATTCTACCGCCAAGTTCTGGCCGTGATGGAGTGCCTGGAAGCGTCGCGAGTTTGGGGCCCCGATCTCATTATATCTGGCCAATTGGATATGTTGAAACGCATATCTTAAACCTATACGACGCGCAGACAACAACGACAAAAACAGGGAGAAGAGAGGGAAGAGAGAG
>NW_020870707.1:37500-40000 GCF_003789085.1 Penaeus vannamei
GCAGAGGAATGGGTGTCCATATTTCACTCTCTGCATGCCTGTGTATTAATTCATTTATGAAAATTTTGCTCTATTTTCCACTCTCGTTTGCTTTTTGCTTCTGTAAGAATTTCCTTCTTTTCGTGCATGTCCCTCCCTTTATCCTCTCGGTCTGTTTTTTGTTTTGTTTGTTTGTTTATCAGATTGTCTATCTGTCTGTTTGTTTATCTGTTTGTCTGTCTGTCTACATCTCTTACTCCCCCCCCCCTCTCTCTTTTTTCTTCCTTTCCCTCCCCCATCTCTCTTTCCTCTCCATCTCTCTTTCTCCTTCCCCCTCCTCTCTCTCTCTCCTCCCCCCCCCCCTCCCCTCACCTTTTCCTCGAAGCAAGTTACCATTTGAAAGAAAGAAGATAAAAGGCAGAGAAAAGGTCTATCTGAATAACACCATATTTTAAATGACCTTCACACCCAACTCAGCATTTATTAAATCACCCTCATCACAAATCTTGTCACTGTTATTAGCCGCCTGCCAAGTGCACCTCCGCCTCGGTAAAAGAACGAGAAAAAGAGAAAAAGTTAAAAAATGAATAATTAAATAGATAAAAGCATCAAGGCCAAGTGTGGATCTTTGATGTGAGATTTGTCTATTTCTGTACATTATGTTCTTCTTCTTTTTATTTGTCTCTCTCACTCTCTCCCAACTTTTATTAGATTTTTTTTCCAGGAATCCTTTCACTCTCGCCTTGATTCATATTCACTCCTCTCCTCCTTTTCCTCTCCTCCTCCCTCGATTCCCCTCCCCTTGCCCCCCCCCTTCCCTAGCCTCGCCATTAGCTCCTCCCTTACCTTGCCCCCCTCCCTCTATGCACCCCTCCCCTCCATGCCCCCTCCCCTCCATACCCCCCCGCTTCTCCATGTCCTCCTCCCTCCATACCCTCCTCCTCTCCATACCTCCCTCTTCTCCATGCTCCCTACCCTCCATAACCTCCTCCCCTCCATACCCCCCTCCCCTCCATACCCTCCTCCCCTTCATCTTTCCGTCCCCCGCTCCCTCCTCACCTCCATCCGTCAAGTATTCCGACCCCTCACTTCTGTTTCTCCCTATCCTCACCCCCTCCCCCCCACTCCCTCACTCCAACCTCCCTATATCCCATTTATCCTCAACCGTTCCCTCTCTTCCCACTCTCTCTTCCATCCTCCCTGCTTTCCCATCCTGTCTTCCGTTTCTTCTCGTCTTCCCACCGTCCCCTACTTCCCACCCTCTAATCTAACCTTCTCGTCTTACAATTCTCCCCTAAGCCCCCCCCCCCCACCCCACCCTCCCTCCATCCTCTCCTACTCTTCACACTCTCCTTCTCCTTTCCCCCCGTCTTCCCACCCTCTCCTCCATTCTTCTCGTCTTCCTCTCCCTTCATCCTCCCCCACTTCCACCCTCTCTCCCCATCCTTCTCGTCTTCCCACCCTCCCTCCATCCTCCCCCACTCGCCATCCTTTCCCCCGTCTCCCCCGCTCCCTCTCCCTCTCCATCTCTCTTTCTCCTTCCTCCCCCCCCCCCCAAATCGCGTTACGAGGCCCCTCCATCATGCTCCGTTTCCCATTGGCTGCCGGAGCGCCCGTGGCACCTGTTGAATCCAGATCTCGGAGTGTGTGCGGCGCCCCTCCAGCGGGTAAACAGGCTTCCAGGAATTAAACATCGTCTCTGGAGGTTTTGCTGTGAGTCGGTCGTCACTTGCGTGCTTTTACTGGTGATTTGTTTCCCTCTTCTTTTGGGTTTCTGTTTTCAAGGCGTTGTTTCCTCATGCAAAGATGTTTGTGTGTATAAACTAACACACACTCGCACACACACACACACACACATACACCATAAATCTGCCCCCTGTCCGTGGTGTGTTCGCCTTCCCTTGCATTCCGACCTACAGATCCTCGCGCCCGCACATTTATGCCCTTAACTTTTGCCACAGAGAAATGCCGTTTGCACAAAGACCTTCCACAAGCGGCGGTCTCTTTTGTTAAACTTATCCTGACCTGAATAACCAAGCTGCGCATAAGCTTTAACAATATCCTGGACTCTAACCGTTCTTGTTTTATTTTTCTGTATTTTTACGTAGGAGGATATTCTATTCAGTTTCTTTTATTCACTTTATTTCACCTTTTTTCACTTGCTCTTTTATATTCTGTGTGTAGGCTTTGCTTCCTCTCTTTTCCTCTCGTTTATTCGTCACTGTCGACACTATTTCCTTTTTCTTGTCGTTTATGTGGAAGTTTCAATCTTCGTTCCTTACTGCGGCCGTTCTCAGGTACCCATAACTTCTCTCGTTTACTCTCCTCCTCCTCTCTTTCTCTCTCTCTCACTCACTTCTCCTCTCATCTCTCTCTCTCTCTTCTCTCTCTCTCTCTTCTCTCTCTCTCTCTCTCCATTCTCTCTCTCTCTCTCTTCTCTCTCCTCTCTCTCTCTCTTCTCTCTCTATAATCTCTATTCTCTTCTCTCTTTTCTTCTCTCTCTCTCTCTATCTATCTATCT
>NW_020870707.1:62500-65000 GCF_003789085.1 Penaeus vannamei
TTTTCATTAGTATCATTTCTGATTTAATAATGATTATCATCACTTAGATCATTACTACCAATAATGTTATCATCACTGTTATCATTATCATTATTGCCATTATCATCCTTCACATTATTGTCACCATCGCCATCATTATTGTTCTTATTATGATGACTGATATTATCGCTATTGTTATTATAACAAATATCATTTGTACTGTTACCTGTATTGTTTTTTACTATCTTTACTAATATTACCATTATTATTGTTACTATTTATTATTTACTATTTACTATTTACTTATATTGTTACCATTATACTTTACTATTGTCAATATCAAGACCTTTATCATTTCTATCATTGACATCATTATTACCATTATTATTCATATCATTATTATCATTATCATTCATATCATTATTGTTTGTCATCATTGTTATTATCATCATCATTATCAGTATTATCATTATTACTATTACTATTACTATCATCATTATCATTACTATCATTCGTTCATTATTATCATTTTTGTTATTCTTTATCATTCTTTCATGATTCTTATCATTATCATAATCACTATCCCCTTCTCATACTTATGAATATCACCAACTAATCTTATTTCATGAAAAAAGTCTAAGCGAATAATTGTTTGCCAAAAGCATGTTTGTTGCTACTGTTGGACGTATTTATCATTACTATTATTCATTTCATTTATTTATCTGTTTTATCCTTATTATTATTTATTTCATTTATTTATCTATTTTATCATTATTATTATTTATTTCATTTATTTATCTATTTTATCATTATTATCATTTATTTCATTTATTTATCTATTTTATCATTATTATTATTATTTTCATTTATTTATCTATTTTATCATTATTATATTTATTTCATTTATTTATCTATTTCATTATTATTAATTTATTTCATTTATTTATCTATTTATCATTATTATCATTTATTTCATTTATTTATCTATTTTATCATTATCTTTATTATCTATTTTATTTATCATTATTCTATTTATCTATTTCATTATTATTATCTATTTCATTTATTTATCATTATTATTATTTATTTCATTTATTTATCTATTTTATCATTATTATTATTTATTTCATTTATTTATCTATTTTATCATTATTATTATTTATTTCATTTATTTATCTATTTATCTTATTATTATTTATTTTCATTTATCTATTTTTTATCATATTATTATATGTTTCATTTATTTATTTATTTATCATTATTATCATTTATTTCATTTATATATCTATGTTATCCTTATTATTATTTATTTTCATTTAATTATCTATTTTATCATTATTATTATTTGTTTATTTATTTATCTATTTTATCATTATTAATTTTATTATATTTTTATTTATCTATTTTATTATTATTTTGTTTATTTATCTTTTTATTTATCATTATTAATTATTTTTTTTTCTTTTTTTTGTTATTTCATCTTTTTTCGTTTTTACTTTTCGTGTGTCTGCATGCACATCCCTTACTAATTGCATCATTAAAAGTTTTGGAATTGCCTCGTTAATGTCCCTCCTTCCGTAATTGCCTTTTTCACTTTTTTTCTTTCTTTTTTTATGGGAAACATCTTGCTGACCTACTATTTTCGTTTTATTTTTTCATTTTTATTTATTTATTTATTTATTTATTTTTTATGGGAAACATCTTGTTGACCTATTGTCTCTTTTTTTCTTTTTTCCTTTTGTTTTTTTGTTTTTGTTTTTATGGGAAACACCTTGAACTATTAATTTTCGTTTTTTTTTTTTTTTTGTGGGAAACTTGTTCATCTCTTCTTTCCGTTTTCTTTCGTTCCGTTTTTGTCGTGTTTTTTGTGTCTTTTTTCGCTTTTTGTATTTTTTAATGGGTAACATCTTGCTGACCTCTTCTTTTCGTTTTTGTTTTTTATTTATTTATTTTTATTTATTTATTTATTTTTTTTTTTATGGGAAACATCTTTCTGACCTCTTGGTTACTGCAACTTTTGAGATCCTCGTTTCCTCTTGGTCCAGTGAACGGAGAGAATTAATGTATAAAAAAATAATGTATACACATACATTAGGGATGCGGAAATGCGGATGTATACACTCGCAGAAGAAGTACGTTGTTGACATCCTTCCGAAATATTATTGAGTAATGTTTATAAGAAAGGGATCGTGTTATAATTCTCCTGAAGCATTTTTCGACATGTTTACTTCGCGGGTCTTCGAGAAAACAAACTCCCCGCTAGACATGTTGGACCATCTTACCGCCCCTTCTCCTCTTTCCCCTTCCGACGCCTCCCCCAATCCCCCCCCCCCACCCCTCCACACACCCTCCCGCACTCAATGAAGCTCGCCCTTTACCCAAAAGATTTAAAAAAAAAAAAAAGAAAATGAATAAAAAAAATGCTCGCCCTTTACCCCCCCCCCTCAAACCTCGCAAAAAGATAGAAAATAGATTTAAAAAGATAAAAGAAAAAATAGATAAAAAAAGAAATATAAATAAA
>NW_020870707.1:77500-78577 GCF_003789085.1 Penaeus vannamei
AGAAAGAGAATGAGAGAATGATAGAGAAAGTGGAGGAACGAGGGAAAAGATAGAAAGAGGAAGTGAAGAGTGGGGAAAGGAGGAGGGAGGATATCAATGTAGGAAAAGAAAAAGCGAAAAATGAGAGAAATTCCTCTTCCTTTTTCTTTCTTTTGACTAAAATACTTACCTTTAGCTAAAGTTTCTCCTTTTCCACAGGTGAGGCGCTTCGGGTGTCGATTGGGTGAAGCAACAGGCCAGCCGGAAAAGTTTCTTTTTCCTCCCCACTGATTTCCTCTGTGGGTTTATTTGTACTGCGAGTTTGTTTGTTTCATTTGCTATTTGTTTCTTTTGGCATTGTGTGTATGTGTGTGTTTCGAAAAGATAATTTTTGGGGATGGGGGAAATTTCTGTCGAATTTTGTATAGGTCACACTTTTTTCTCTCTCTCTGGTTTGACTAAATAATCCAAAATACCATACTTGTCTGTTTCCTGTGCAGAAAAAAGAATTAGCGGCCCTTTTTCTCTACATTCTCATAAAGATCTCTCGCCTCCAGAATAAGAACTCGCGAGGTCAAAGGGCGCGACAATATACCGCAGCGAGCGAGAGGCAGCCGGTCAGCCAGCGAGCCAGCGAGGGAGCCAGAGCGGGCCGGGTGTGTGAGCGGGAAGGAGCCACACGACAAACTGGCAGAGCTCAGCCACTGTCTCTCGCTCGCCCGCCCTGCACGGGGGAGGGGACGCACGCACGCACGCACGCACGCACGCACCGAAGAGGCACTTACACCTTGGCTTCGAAACTTTCAGTCGCTCGCTTGTTTCTCTCTTCATCTCTCTCTGTGTCTTTCTATCTACTCTATTTCTCTCTTTCTATCACCTGCTCTCTCTCTCTCTCTCTCTCTCTCTCGCTTTCTCTCTCTCTCTCTCTCTCTCTCTCTCTCTCTCTCTCTCTCTCTCTCTCTCTCTCTCTCTCTCTCTCTCTCTCTCATCTCTCCTCTCTCTCCTTCTTCTTCTTCTTAATCTTCCGCTTTCCCTCTGTCTTTCTATATCTGTATACCCTTGATGGCACGCTGTACCTCTACTCTCTACTCCTACTAA
>NW_020870707.1:93104-95604 GCF_003789085.1 Penaeus vannamei
GTCTTCAACAACTAAAGAGAAAAAATCTAGATGTGCGCATCAATAAAACACAAACCTGAAAATAATATAGTCATTAAAAACATAAAACACATCAAAAGCACAATGAACAAGGATGCATGTTCATGTTTTCTCCAATTAAATCCGAAGATAGATCCAATAATGACCCGGTAACGCCTATTAGCTGACGTGCTCTTCGTGCACGAGACATAAGGTTAAGAGTGCTCAAGACCGCACCCTTTATGAGGGATGCCGCACTGCCTGTGTCACCAAAACATCTTATGCCTTTCTCCCATTTCGCTAGATTACAGCGGGCGCCCGGGCAAAACCTCTGCTCAGGATGCGCTTCCTCTGACAAAGGTAACTGGCCAAGACGACGCAGTGTAAACCAAGCGGTACACGACGCTAACAATCTATTCATTTATGTTAAGAAAACAATAACAAACAAACATTGCTTCATGTTTACAATTCGGAATGTTGCGTTACCGAGAAAATAGTTCATATCCTAAATACATAGTATGTGGATGTATGAAATACGTCATAAACGAAATACACAACTGTGTGACACGCTGCACACCTTTATAGCTTACAGTGAATAGACGAGTGCATGTGGTAAATATGTAGGCATGTAACATACAAGTAAATGGTTACGATCAGGGTTTACACATGAACGGTCGAGAAAGCGCGCAAGCATAGACATGTCACCATAACCTTTACCTGACTTCGGTCCGTAATAAAGTAACAGTTCGACCATGATACCTATCACGGTTCGGTGAATAGTGAATTGATTAGCGTCACTATATACCACCGCACAGGCACCATTATTTTATGCCGCTGCAGTGATTCCCAGCACTCAGCAACGTAGTTTTCCGGTAAAAATCCTTGATTATATGCTATGCTTTTGATTGGTTTCCGCTGCCACCACGAGCTATTCATTGCCTTGACCGATCTGGGAGCGGTATTGTGCTCACTGGAGGCTTGATTAATATCACAGGGATCATGTAACACAACCGTCGAACTGCTAGTTTTATTCATTAAAACAACACAGACATGTAAAATCAAAGACAAGAATACTAATAAAGAAACATTCATGAATGCGGTAAAACTACAAATACAAACAAACAAAACATGAAAGTTAAAACTATGAAAACACTAAAGGTAAAAACACGTGGCACGTAACAAGGAACAAATACGTGGCACATGACACTAAAACATGTTAAAACACGTAACACAGGACACCGCTAAAACACGTAACAAAGCACAACGCTAAATGCCAGAACACATGACAACGCTAATACATGTATCACATGACAACATTAATGCATGTAACACATGACGTTAAAACACACGACACTGAATGCGTAACTAACACTGGACACGTAATGGTAACTGAACACGTAACTAACACTAGACACGCAACGGCAACATTGACCACGTAATTACGTACCCTGCCCAACCTAAGCTAATCTAAACACCTTGCATGGGTGAAACGGAGTACCAGAACGCCCACCACGAGGTCAAGTCATGAGCACAAGGGAAAAGTATGGCGGCCAGCAGGTGGAGTGACTCAGGTCCCGGCAACCGTCTCCTCCAAAAGCCCGTGTCTCTCTCTGCTTCCTTGGCTTGTCTACCTGCCAAAAGTTCTGCCAAGGAGGACGTGGGCACACTCGAATGTCTTGAAGATGGAGCGAGACGGTTGTTTTCGCGCGGGGCAAGGGAAAACAAAGGCAAGACGCGGCACAGTGGCGGGGCGTCGTGCCATCGTGCTATGCGCCTTTCGATGGATTCGATGTTCCTCCTTTTTTTTGTATATTTCGGCTTCGCTTTCAGCATCTTAAAGGAATGTCAACAATAATGTAAAATGATAATCTTATTTAAAATAGTATAAATGTTCCGGATATACAGAGAAAAAAGCAGCTATTTATTCATATGGAGTAGAGAAATTTTTAAAATTGGTCAATGTAGGCCTATAGATACCCAAAGTCAGAGCTACCCTACCACAACATACAAAGGTCCTTGAGACTTTGTTACGTGCTAGTGATGTCCGGCGTACTTCAGAGTACAGGTAGATGGTACATGATTATGTAATAGCAAGATTATTTTTATATTTTATTTTGTTAAATGTAAATGTAAAAGAACATTCATTTGCTGATATATCTCGAAATCTTTAATGGAAGGGGGGTGGGGGGGGGCAAACCCTCTCAGGCGCTTTTTTTGGATGATAATTAAAAACAGGCTAGGGTCTAAATAAAAGGATGCAAGTTTCATCCAAATCGGCAAGACGGTTCCCAGAAATGAATATATGTTCATATATATATATATATATATATATATATATATATATATATATATATATATATATATATATATATATATATATATATACATATATCTATTTAATTAAATATAACACAATTTTAAGATATAATTATTATTAATCAATTTTCACAATGACCTGCAATAAGATCTTTTCAAGTAATGTACTTAGAGGATCAAATTTTCT
>NW_020870707.1:124934-129870 GCF_003789085.1 Penaeus vannamei
TGTGTGTGTGTGTGTGTGGTGTGTGTGTGTGTGTGTGTGTACGTTTATATATATATATATATATATATATATATATATATATATATATATATATATAATATATATATATATATATATATATATATATATATATATATATATATATATAATACATATATGTGTATATATGTATATGTATATCCATATATCATCCAATGTATCCATCTATATCTATATATATATATATATATATATATATATATATATATATATATATATATATATATATATATATATATATATATATATAATATATATATATATATATATATATATATATATATATATATATATATATATATATATATATATATATATGCACTAATATTGTCACTATCATTGAAAATACCAAGAGAAAAGGAAAATAACGGAAGAAAAATATTTTCAAACTTCAGAGAGAATATGTTGTGAATCATTAAGAGCGACACGGATCCCTGGCCTCCTGCGCCGGCGGAGGTGTTTTTTGGCCGATCAAAGACTCCCTTAACGACAGGAGGGAGGGAGTCTGATTGATAAGGAGGGGGGGGGGAGGCGGGGAGAATGAGGGAGTGAGGGTGGAGGGGGTGGGGTGGAAAGAGAGAGAGGAGGAGGAGTGGAGAATGGGGGTTGGGGTGGGGTGGGGGTGGGGGTGGAAAGAGAGAGAGAGGAGAGAGAATGGGGGTGGGGGTTGGGTGGTGGGGGGTGGGGGTGGAAAGAGAGAGATGGAGAGGAGTGGAGAATGGGGGTTGGGGTGGGGTGGGGGTGGAAAGAGAAGAGAGAGGAGAGGAGGAGTGGAGAATGGGGGTTGGGGTGGGGGGTGGGGGTGGGAGAGAGAGAGAGGAGAGAGGAGTGGAGAATGGGGGTTGGGGGGGTGGGGGGTGGGGGTGGAAAGAGAGAGAGAGGAGAGGAGTGGAGAATGGGGGTTGGGGTGGGTGGGGGGTGGGGTGGAAGAGAGAGAGAGAGAGGAGGAGTGGAGACTGGGGGTTTGGGTGGGGTGGGGGTGGAAAGAGAGAGATGGGAGAGGAGAGTGGAGAATGGGGGTTGGGGTGGGGTGGGGTGGGGGTGGAAAGAGAGAGAGAGGAGAGGAGGAGTGGAGAATGGGGTTGGGGTGGGGGGTGGGGGTGGAAAGAGAGAGAGAGGAGAGGAGGAGTGGAGAATGGGGGTTGGGTGGGGTGGGGGGTGGGGGTGGAAAGAGAGAGAGAGGAGAGGAGGAGTGGAGAATGGGGTTGGGGTGGGGGGTGGGGGTGGAAGAGAGATTGGGTGGAGAGGGGTTGGGGTGGGGTGGAAAGAGAGAGAGGAGGAGGAGGAGTGGAGAATGGGGGTTGGGGTGGGGTGGGGGGTGGGGGTGGAAAGAGAGAGAGAGGAGAGGAGGAGTGGAGAATGGGGGTTGGGGTTGGGGGTGGGGGTGGAAAGAGAGAGAGGGAGAGGAGGAGTGGAGAATGGGGGTTGGGTGGGGTGGGGTGGAAAGAGAGAGAAGAGAGAGGAGTGGAGAATGGGGGTTGGGGTGGGTGGGGTGGGGGTGGAAAGAGAGAGGAGGGAGGAGTGGGAGAATGGGGTTGGGGTGGGTGGGGTGGGGTGGAAAGAGAAGGAGGAGAGGAGGAGTGGAGAATGGGGGTGGGGTGGGGGGGTGGGGGTGGAAAGAGAGAGAGAGGAGAGGAGGAGTGGAGAATGGGGGTTGGGGTGGGGTGGGGGGGGTGGGGGTGGAAAGAGAGAGAGAGGAGGAGGAGTGGAGAATGGGGGTTGGGGTGGGTGGGGGGGGGGGTGGAAAGAGAGAGGAGAGGAGGAGTGGAGAATGGGGGTTGGGGTTGGGTGGGGGTGGAAAGAGAGAGAGAGGAGAGAGGAGTGGAGAATGGGGGTTTGGGGTGGGGTGGGGGGTGGGGGTGGAAAGAGAGAGAGAGGAGAGGAGGGAGTGGAGAATGGGGTTGGGGTGGGGTGGGGTGGAAAGAGAGAGAGAGGAGAAGGAGTGGAGAATGGGGGTTGGGGTTGGGGGGGGGTGGGGGGGTGGGGTGGAAAGAGAGAGAGAGAGAGGAGAGAGGAGTGGAGAATGGGGGTTGGGGTGGGGGTGGGGGTGGAAAGAGAGAGGGGAGAGGAGGAGTGGGAGAATGGGGGTTGGGGTGGGGTGGTGGTGGGGTGGAAAAGAGAGATGGAGGAGGAGGAGTGGAGAATGGGGGTGGGGTGGGGTGGGGGGTGGGGGTGGAAAGAGAGAGAGAGGAGAGGAGGAGTGGAGAATGGGGGTTGGGGTGGGGTGGGGGTGGGGGTGGAAAAGAGAGAGAGGAGAGGAGGAGTGGAAATGGGGGTTGGGGTGGTGGGGGTGGGGGTGGAAAGGAGAGGAGGGAGAGGAGGAGTGGAGAATGGGGGTTGGGGTGGGGTGGGGTGGGGGTGGAGAAGGAGTGGGAGAATGAAAGAGAGAGAGAGGAGAGGAGGAGTGGAGAATGGGGGTTGGGGTGGGGGGTGGGGGGTGGAAAAGAGAAGAGGAGAGGAGGAGTGGAGAATGGGGGTTGGGGTGGGGTGGGGGGTGGGGGTGGAAAGAGAGAGAGAGGAGAGGAGTGGAGAATGGGGGTTGGGTGGGGTGGGGGGTGGGGGTGGAAAGAGAGAGAGGAGAGGAGGAGTGGAGAATGGGGGTGGGGGTGGGGTGGGGGTGGAAAGAGAGAGAGAGGAGAAGAGGATGGAGAATGGGGGTTGGGGTGGGGGGTGGGGGTGGAAAGAGAGAGAGGAGAGGAGGAGTGGAGAATGGGGGTTGGGGTGGGGTGGGGGGTGGGGGTGGAAAAGAGAGAGAGAGGAGAGGAGAGTGGAGAAATGGGGGTTGGGGTGGGGTGGGGGGTGGGGGTGGAAAGAGAGAGAGAGGAGAGGAGGAGTGGAGAATGGGGTGGGGTGGGGGTGGGGGTGGAAAGAGAGAGATGGAGAGGAAGGAGTGGAGAAATGGGGGTTGGGGTGGGGTGGGGGGGGGGGTGAAAGAGAGAGGAGGAGAGGAGGAGTGGAGAATGGGGGTTGGGTGGGGTGGGGGGGGGGTGGAAAGAGAGAGGAGGAGAGGAGGAGTGGAGAATGGGGTTGGGGTGGGGGGTGGGGGTGGAAGAGAGAGAGGGAGAGGATGGAAGATGGGGGTTGGGGTGGGGTGGGGGGTGGGGTGGAAGAGAGAGAGGAGAGGAGGAGCAGGAGTGGAGAATGGGGGGGTGGGGTGGGGGTGGGGGTGGAAAGAGAGAGATGGGAGAGGAGGAGTGGAGAATGGGGTTGGGGTTGGGGGGTGGGGGTGGAAAGAGAGAGATAGGAGAGGAGGAGTGGAGAATGGGGGTTGGGGTGGGGTGGGGGAATGGGTGGAAAGAAGAGAGAGAAGAGAGGAGGAGGTGGAGAATGGGGGTTGGGGTGGTGTGGGGGGGTAGATGAAGAGTGAGTGTTGGAAGGGAGTGGTGGAGGTGTCAGGGGGGTAGGGGTGGGGGAGGAGAGTGAGAGGGAGGGGAGGGGAGGAAGGGAGGAATGTGGAGGAGCTGAAAAGAGGGGAAGAGGGAAGTTGAGGGAGAAGCATGTAGGATATGAAGTGGGAGGAAGGAGGCGTCCCACCCCCCACTATGTTTACTTGTTTGGTAGGTCGTGGCTGAGCGGTAAGGCAGTAGTAAGTAAGTAAGATACTGACGTACTCTGAAGATGTTGGTCTGAAGTTAAACTTGTCGCAGTTTTCTTGTCTTTATTCTGGGTAACTGGTGCAGAGGGCAAGGCAGAGGCCCAGGGAAGGGCGCGTCCTGCCGAGCCAGCGAGGGCGAGCGGTCTGAGGTAGATGGCACAGGAATTGCCATGAACGAAGTTCGTTTTGAGACAATATACAATGGAAAAACATGAAAGTATATGAAAGAACATAAATTCAGAAACATCGGTTCACATGACCGTTTCGTGGAGAGGAACAAGGGTATGGTTGACATGATATCGGTATGGTTTTACAATCCAAACATTGTGGTTATGAGACAGACTGGCTGACTATACATGAAACATAGAACATTTGAATATCAATGGTAAAATCTGTTACATACATCGTGATTCAGAATAAGCATTTTATAAGAAACATTTTGAGTATAAACATGACATATTTATACTTGAAGACAACAGAATAAATGCATGGAAAATGTATAAGAGTAATAAGGGTCAGATTAGCGTGTTCTGCGGTCACAGGGCACTCTGGAATCTCGTACAATAAACAACACATGGCTTTCGTGGTCTGCGAGGGCGCGAGCAGCGAGGGAGCAGGTCACTAGAAAGCATGTGGGAGGAAGGGAGGATAAAGAGGAGATGGGATGGTAGGATGAGGATAGAGACGAAAGGGGGGAGGGGGGGAGCAGAGGGTTGAAGGTGAGGAGAGGAAAATGAGAGTGGAGGTGAAGGGGTTACAAGGAAAAATGAGAAAAGGAATGGAATAATAAAAGCGGAGAATAGATGGCAGGGGAAGGGTTAGCGAGGACGGAGATGAAAAAAGTAATAATAATAATAAAAGAGAAAGGAAAAACTGATGGAAAAAAGGGAGAGGAAGGTGAAACGAAAGTGAAAAGAAAAATAGATAAGCGAAAATCACGATAGATAGAAAAAGAAATGAACTAAGGAAACGAAGGCATGGAGAGAAAGGGAAAGGCAACCAAACAAGGAAATACACACGTGAAGAATCCTCAAAGGCCAGAAGGAGCGAAGGGGAAGACGGAAAGCAAATGGAGAAACAAGGCAACCAAAGGAAGCGAAAACAGAGGGTGAAAGTCTGACGGATAAACGTAGAAAGGAAAGAGAAAAATTAAATCAGTTAAGAACAAAGTAAAAAAAAAGGAAAAAAAAAGAAAGATGCGCTTCACCCAAAAAACAGGATTTTTTTCCTCTCTGATTATCTATTACATCTATCTTATTTCTCTCTCTATATCTGCTCTCTCTCTTTATATACACACACATA
>NW_020870707.1:144562-150445 GCF_003789085.1 Penaeus vannamei
AATGATGATATTGATAATATTAATGACAATAGTAATAATAATGATAATGATAATGATAATAATAATGATAATAATAATGATGATGATCATGATGATGATGATGATGATAATAGTAATAATAATAATAATAATAATAATAATAATAATAATAATAATAATAATAATAATAATTCTTATCATCATCATCATTATCATTATTATCATTATTATTAACATTATCATTATCATTATCATTATCATTATAGTGATCACCATGATGATGATGGTATGTTATTTTCATTATCATTATGATCAGTATTATAATCATTATTATCAATATTATGATTATCTTTTTTAATGCTACTATCATTATCGTAACTATAACTGCCATTATCATCATTATCGTAGTCATTATAATCATCATGTTCTTGCTTTTGTTTTTGCTGTCGTTATCATTATCATAGTTATAAGTATTACTAAAGTCACCAACCTCATCCTTATCATTAGCTTACTTTCATTATGTTTCTTTTTTTAAACATATCAGATCAAAGGATGAAATATACTGTAGTCAACAATGGGTTAAGCAATGAGTTTCATCCTTTCTGAAGTAATGAGAAATCTGTTAGAAAGAGTCATTCATATGCAGATGATGAATATATCACTACGATTTTGTTCAATTCATGAATATGCAAAATACCCGGAGACTGTTTCAGAAATTAAAGGGAAAACTGAGTTATTCATTGTTATTGAACTTCTGTACATAAGATACAGCGATATTTCATCAATTTAGCACGGCGTTATTTTGAAGAGAACATGTGCTAAAATTCTACATATAAAGATATTATCAGATCTTAATTGTTCTTAATTCTGAAACATATCTCTATACTACACAGCGGGAGTATATCCCAGCATAAAACATGCAGTGGTTTTACTATCAGCATGTAATGATATGCGGAATAGTGGAAAAAATTAACACTTGATTAGTAAAGAAATATCCAAGTACTATTTTTAGCATATGCATATATAATGGAAAAACCTAGTTGAATTGTTTTCGTCCTTACATACTTTATATTTGTGTCCCCTTTAATCAACACAAATTTTAAAATATCTGAAATGAAGAAAGCATAACACATGATAATTTCTCTTCTCATCTTGTTCCTCTTTTCCCTCTTCCTTCTTTCTATCTTATCTTCTTCCTGCTTTAACTCCTCCAATTTTGTTTATTTGTTTTTTCTTTCCCTCTTCCCTTCTCTTACTCCCCGTAATCTTTTTCTTTTTTCTCTTCCCTCCACCCCTTTGTTTTTTTCCTTCATTCCTCTTCCTTTTTCATTTCCTTATTACTTCTTTCTCCATCCTTTTACCCTTTCCTATCTTCGGTTTTTCCCCAATCCTCCCTTTCTCCCGTTTCTTTTCCGCCTATCCCCTGTTTCAAAATTATTTCCTCTCTCTCTCTCTCTCTCTCTCTCTCTCTCTCTCTCTCTCTCTCTCTCTCTCTCTCTCTCTCTCTCTCTCTCTCTCTCTCTCTCTCTCTCTCTCTCTCACTCTCTCCTCTCTCCTCTCTCTCTCTCTCTCTCTCTCTCTCTCTCTCTCTCTCTCTCTCTCTCTCTCTCTCTCCTCTCTCTCTCTCTCTCTCTCTCTATCTTTAGTGACCTGCTCCCCTCGTCGCTCACCCCTCGCATACCACGAAAGCCATGTGTTCTTATTTCACAAGTACTTCAACCTGCCCTGTGCCCGACATTGACGAAGTGACCGTAGAACACGCTAATCTGACCCTTACTACTCTCATACATTTTCCATGCATTTATTCTCTTGTCTTCATGTATAAATATGTCATGTTTATACTCAAAATGTTTCTTATAAAATGCTTATTCTGAATCACGATGTATGTAACTGATTTTACCACTGATATTCAAATGTTCTATGTTTCATGTATAGTCAGCCAGTCTGCCCCCATAACCACAATGTTTGGATTGTAAAAACATACTGATATCATGTCAACCATACCCTTGTTCCTCTCCACGAAACGGTCATGTGAACCGATGTTTCTGAATTTATGTTCTTTCATATTCTTTCATGTTTTTCCATTGTATATTGTCTCAAAACGAACTTCGTTCATGGCAATTCCTGTGCCATCTACCTCAGACCGCTCGCCCCCGCGGGCTTGGCAGGACGCGCCCTTCCCTGGGCCTCTGCCTTGCCCTCTGTACCAGTTATCCAGAATAAAGACAAGAAAACTGCGACAAGTTTAACTGCACCAACATCTTCAGAGTACTCCAGTACGTCAGTACTTTACATACTACTGCCTTACCGCTCAGCCACGACCTACCAAACAACAAGTACTAATAGTGGGGTGGGACGCCTCTTCCTCCCACTACACACATTACAAGTTACAAGTGGTGCATCACGCTGGATTACCGCACCACGCCCTCCGAAGATTACCACGCGCCCCTCCGACGCCGCACACGCGCCCTCCGAAGATTGCCGCACCACGCGCCCTCCCGCACCACAAGATAACGCACCATACGAAGCCCTCCGAAGACATCGTACAAGTACTCTGAAGATAACCTTCACAAGAAGTTACAAGTCCCCATGAAGATAATTTATCGACTCCTGCAAGCAAAGAAACTCTCATCGAAGTCTGTCACTTCAAGACTTCCGACACGAAGCCAGTCTTCCCTGCTGTCGCTACTCCCTCTGCGCACCTGCCGCAGTCCTCAACGGTTACTGCAGTCGCCTGATGCAGCAACCTCAATCTACACTGCCCTGCCAGTACCTCAAGGTGAGTTTCTTTTATCCTCGCTGTTCTCATTTGCTTAGGAAATCCCCTGTGAAGTGAAGTGTCTGATTCCTCTCGCTCTCGCGAACACCTGTGTTCCTCCCCGCATAGAAAACGAGATCTCCCCTCACTGGCATCTGTCTCCCCTCACTCCGAGCGCGCCTCACTCATGCCCTGTGGTTAGCATGATTACGCTAATTTCCCTGTAGTTCTGTCTACCTATGAGTACTTAGTTCGTTTTCCTTTACTCTAAGTCGTGATGATTTCTGAATCTCCACGATGCTAAGTTCCAGTTCATTCATAATGAGCTATTTTTCCAGGAAATTCTTCCTGCATTTTTGCACGCAACTACTCTCATTCCCCTGAAGAAATGTTTTTTATGATTTATCTACCCACTTTTACAAGTATATCTGTTGCCCTCTGATCTTGCACGTGAATTCTACATATGACATGGAGAATCATTCTTTTATCTTGCATGGCTCTATAAACTCGCAATTTCCACGAGATTTTGTCCTACAATTTCGTTTGTTTGTTACTGCCTCCTATCTCTCAGGTAAATGTTGCAATTAACACCCTCTGTTCCCAATACTTGACACGTTGCTTCCAGTTATTTCCTAATCACTATGAGTTCGTGTTGATATTGTAACTCCCTGAGATACTGAGATATGGCATTATGTCTTCTGTCGCCAAGACATGGTACTGTTGTTCCCGTCTGTTGTCCCCAGAGCCAGACGCCCGTGCTGAAACGCCACTGCTGACCTTGACTCTCGGATCACCACGTCGTCCCCTCGCCGCCGTGCCCTGACGCACAAGTTTCGCTCGCCCGTTAACGAGCCCTCTCACGGACGTCCTCGCCGCCGTATCACCTGCCGACGCTCCCATGTTCTCTACTGTACGTCGCTGCAACTCCGGCCGTGTCCGCCGCCTCGTCCGCTGGTGACTACCGCGAACGTCCTCACCGCCGCATCACTGCCGACGCTCTCCTGTTCTCGCGTTGCTACTCCGGCCATGTCCGCCGCCCCGACCCGTCCGCTGGTGATCGCCGCCCACGTTCCTCGTGCATCTCGCTACGCTCTCACCACACACCCGCTGCCGTGCTGGTGACCTGGCAAGAACTGTCCCTCCTTGCCTGCCGACCCGTGACGCCGTCACATGTTGTTCCTCTCCCGAGATGACGAATCCTTCCGCCGACGTGATCCTCAAGACCTCGCTCTCAAGATTCTCCGCTCAACCTTCGACTCTTCGACGATTACTGGTCTCCCAGAATCTTCTAGACCCGGTGTGCGTGTCATTTACGACTGACACGGCGCTTGACAAGTTAACTGTGTCTTCCAGTGATCCTGTGTGGAACGATTGACGAGCTCCGTGACTGATCATCACTGCCGCTCCCGTCAAGACCACCTGCACCCCGAACAGTGACCTGTGCAAACAAGCACCCTAGGCCGCCGACCTTAGAAATACCTGTACGACCGTTCCTCCTCAACTGCACGATCGAGACTCCCTGTGTCTGTTACCTCCGTCACCTGTCACCTGTCATCTACCTGCATCGTCTACTCAAGAATCGAGGACGATTCTTTTCTAGTGGCCGAGCGATTTAGTGACCTCTCACCTCGACCTCGCCATCACCTCGCATAGGCCCGCAGTATATATGGACTCTACTGTTTATCCCCGGCGCCAACGTGTCCCTGCGCCCCTCGCGAGACGACCGAGACAAATTACCACCAGAACAAGCAATTCCGACCCTTACTGACAATACTTCTGATTACCTTATAACTACTTGCAAACTTATGTATTATGTATGCTCATAATGTTCCCTAGTTATTGCACTGTATATATCACTACTTTTGTAATAATTTTCATTGTATTACTCTGTTATCAATTGTTCACGAATATTCTACGACATACTTTCATTATCAACGATACGCTTTTAGTTGTACAAAACACCTCCATGTGAACCGATGTTTCTGAATTCATGTTCTTTCATATTCTTTCATGTTTTTCCATTGTATATTGTCTCAAAACGAACTTCGTTCATGGCAATTCCTGTGCCATCTACAGCAGACCGCTCGCCCCCGCGGGCTTGGCAGGACGCGCCCTTCCCTGGGCCTCTGCCTTGCCCTCTGTACCAGTTACCCAGAATAAAGACAAGAAAACTGCGACAAGTTTAACTTCAGACCAACATCTTCAGAGTACGTCAGTACTTACTTACTACTGCCTTACCACTCAGCCACGACCTACCAAACAACAGTAATAATAGTGGGGTGGGGACGCCTCCTTCCTCCCACTACAATACATTAAGCGTAGAGAGAGAACAGAGGAAAGAGAAAAGGAGAGAGAGAGAGAGAGAGAGCGAGAGAGAGAGAGGAGAGAGAGATAGAGAGAGAGAGAGAGAGGGAGGAGGGAGGGAGGAGGAGGGAGGGAGGGGAGAGGGAGAGGGGAGAAGGGAGGAGAGAGAGAGAGAGAGAGAGAGAGAGAGAGAGAGAGAGAGAGCGAGATGAGAGAGATACGATGACAGAGCAGGACAGACAGAACAGACAGACAGACAGACAAAGAAGAAAGAGAAAGAAAGACCGACAGAGAAAGAAAAGAAAAGAAGAAGCGGACATTATAAACAGAGACAGAAATAAAGAGACAAATAAATGGAGAGCAGACAAAACAGCAGAGGAAAAAGAACCAAAGAAAACAGCCACCCAGGGACGAGAAGGCAATCCATAGACAGAAGGAGCAGAGATGAAAAAAAAAAGATAAAAAGAAGAAAAGAGCACCAAAATCCCTCTCCAATCTGCCAGGTCCCGGCGAGCCCTCGCCAGCCCACGGTCCCATAGAAACAGAAATGTTGCACAAGACCCATTCTCCTCGCTCCTCTCCTGCCTACCTAACCCTTTAGGAAACGCTCCTAAAAAAAAAAAAAAAAAAAAAAAAAAAAAAAAAAAAAAAAAAAAAAAACAAGAAGACAATCGGACGCCTCGTCACGAACACTTGTCAAGAGGACCTAAAAGAGAGGGGAGAGAAGGGGGGGGGGAGGAGAGGGAGAGGAGGGGAGGGAGGAGGGAGAGAGGGGTGAGGAGGAGGGAGAGGAGGGGGAGGAGAGGAGGGAGAAGGGGGAGGAGGAGGAGGAGGAGAAGCTA
>NW_020870707.1:165545-173045 GCF_003789085.1 Penaeus vannamei
GATTCTTTGATTTGCTTAGTTGTTTGCTAGTGTTTATGCGCGTTTTCAGAAGTAATATGAGAAGCAAAGACTGGGAGGAGGAGGAAGAGGACGAACAAGTGCTGAAGAGAAAAATAAAAATCAAGTAGGAAAGGTGGAAGGAAGGAAAGAGGCAAAAGAAGCAACTTTTGTTTTATCTTGATTAGTGTTATCTTTGTTCCACTGTGCCTGCTTCAGATAAAAAATACGATTTCATAGGAGAGAAGATTTTTTTTTTCTTATACAGTAGCTTGATAATTACCTATAAAATATGAAAGTAGACACACCAGATAGCATAGCTACCAAGGTGTGAAATACTATTTATATGTCACTGTTGAATTATGACAACTGGATCCTGTGTTAACCATATATCTTTTATTTTGCTCCGTATGATGTGTAATTCTTGTTTTATATCATTCTTTTTCTATTTGTACCATACGAGATGAGCTGTTGTAATTCACCTTATAAGATTTCTTGTCCACCTTTCATTTTATCCTCTCTTCCCATGAAGCTATTTTATCAGTTATATATTGTTTATATTGATGCATTTGATATATTAATTCTCTTTTCGAGGTTTATTAAAATGAGTCTTCTTTTAAACATACACTACTGAGAAAGTATCTAATTTCATAGCGACAGTTGTATATTGATTTATATATGTCTTCGAAAACATTATTTCATCTGACAGGAATTCGAATGTACACCAATGACTGCGAAATTATTTGTTGATCGTTGACATGGAATGTTAACTAAAGCTACTTTCAAGACGATCGTAGTATCAAATCTACAAAATGCCTCAAAATTTCAATTTCTACTTCGAGCTGTATAATCTACTGTGAGGATCCAGATGGACTTTTCAGTAATTTGACCAGCAGCGCCGACGCTTGTGAGCCCAGTCTCAGCACCGCCGCGGGCGACTTCCTTTGAGTTCACAGCTGGATGACTGAACTCACGCGCCTGTTGCCCCCAAGGGAGGCCTTGAGTCGCTGACTGCTTCACACAGGCAAGGGAACGCAGGAGGGGGTCAGCTGTGGAGGGTTGTCCTCTCTAGATCAGTTCTTCCCTGTTTCTACATATTCTACAGGCACTGTAGTGAGAGGAGACACGCCCTTCCATTGATATATTTAGTTATAGAGAATATATAATTAGAGTCACAGATGATTAGTGTTAAAGCCGCTTAGTGTGGTTTCGCTCGTTAACCCTGCCAGTTCTTTTTTGGCCTCTGACATACGCCATTAGTTTGTGACGTCATAAAACCGTCGCATTCTGACTGCTCGCGCACACTTTTTCACGGAAGGGCGATAGGATAAAGATTTTTTTTTTCTTTTTACCATACACATGTTTTGTGTTCATCGCAACTGTACAATCAGAGAGTCTTACTTTGATATTTTGGATTTTTTATTAATAGAGAAAAAGGGAGAGGGAGAGACAGAGACAGACGATGCGAGAAACTTGTCATTGATATGAAATTCGTACTATTAGCTGTCAGCTTACAAAACTGATTTACAAACTTTGTTTACAATCGTCACCAAATGATTTTCTTTTCAATCCACACATATCTCTCTTATATTATTTTCCCTCATTTTCCTGCATTACCTTTGTTATCATAGTTGATAAACCCATCATAAGCATCATTATGAAGAATGGGAGGAATAGATTTAGAGAGAGTGGAAAATATTCAGAGATTGACCATCATCATTAAATGTTACCCTTATCGTTTTCATCATAGTCTTTATACGTAATACTGTTATCTCTTTTATAATAAGTATACACTATCCCAACCATGACGGCAATTGCCTTTATTACTGTTGTTCTAAATATCATCATTATCATCGCATCATCATCACCATATTTAATCATCGTTTTAATTATCAATATCCTTTGTATTACTATTATTATCATTAATATCAGTGTTATCTTTATTAGTAATAGTAATGTATGTTATTAGTAGCAGTACAGCTACTACTGTCATTGTTATTATCATTATCATTTTAATTACTATTAGTATTACGGTTATTACAATTACTATTATTATCATCACTGTTGTTGATTACACTTATCATTACCACTATTTATATCATTACCTCTTGTAGTTGTACTCTCATCAGTTTTAGCATTAGTATCTATTATGTTTCATAATTGTATTATAATTAATGATATTTACTGTTATAACTATTATTATTATTATTATTATTATTTTATTTATTTCATTCATTTTACCTCAAATTCTTATTATTATCATGGCAAACCAGCTGAAACATTCTTTAATTGTGGACAAATATTGAAGGTTGCAAAAAGTAGGGAGTTGGGAGAAATGCCATNTACCCTGAGCAATGGAAGTAACCAGAAACACATAGTAGGAATGAGTCACCTTGTCCAGGAATAAGCACTGGCAGTCGATCAGGAGTCTTTCGTGTTACTGAATTAGTGAAGCAAAGCCATTGATTTCTTTATAAAGAGGGTGTATTATAAAGATCCTAAGCGGGATTTTCGAACAAGAATATCCATTCAATGTAAGCAAATTACATTATTTTACAGTAACATATTACAAATTACAAGTATAAACACATAACGTGGTATACAAAGATAAAAAGGAAAACAGCCACCAAAAAAAATCTTAAAGTGGTGTATTCCTTTTCATTAGGTATCCTCTTTTTAACTATCGCGTGTAATTGATGTCTGCCTACTCGAGGTTACGGAAGTTTAGGGAAAAGAACCTATAAGGGTAAGGGCAACTCAACTGAGTGTATGGATTTACTTCACACTGACGTTATTTACATAAGATTTTAGAATAGTGTTTCGCCAATCATTATTCTGATATTGCAGAGATTTGAGATCAATGTTGGTGAAATAAACACGTAATATGGGTGATACAAATCGTGTAATTAGTGCTTCATATCTTCTGTTCCCACCGAGAAAAGATAATGATAATGATTATTATGAATGGTAATATACAAATTATTATATAAATAAGAAATACATCTTTTCAGAACGAAAAGCTTACGTTAAAAAAGTGCCGCCTGTTTCAAAACAAAATTAGATTTAACTGTTTTTTATTAGCATATTAGCATATCGGTTTTAGCGATAAGAGCTCACCATTGTGTATACTCTACGATACATACATCGTAAATACTAATAAATTACTATTTGTTAATAATAACTATAAATATGATTTTAAACAAACATAACATAGATGACGCTAATACTTTAGATATTGATAACAGATGAGATAGAGGCGACGATGAGCGAATAAAACTAATAAATGAAGGATTTGATGATAATAAATGATAGTAATAATGGTAATGAAAAAAATTATGGTAATGATAATGATATAAATAACTAGCGAGACCTGTAGAAATTCCACAGCACAAGAACAAAATAAATACAATGAATGATGTAATAATACTCTCTTTCCCTCTTTCACCTCCCCTTCTACCTTTCGCCTCCCCTCTCCCTTCCTTTCTCCTTTCACTCTCTCGCCACCCCTCTCAATCCAAATCTTCCTTAAGTTCACTGCCCCTCCAACTTTAAGTCCTCCATCTGGCCCGTCCCATTCCCTCCTCTCCTTCTTTTAAATTCCCCACCTCCTAAGCTCCCTTATCCCCCTCCTCCCTTTCCATTTCCCTTATTTACCGAAATCCCCAGTCCCCCTCTCCTCTTTCAGGCCCTTCCGTTTCCCCTTCCTCACTTCCTTTCATCTTCCAACCATATCTCCCTTCTCTCTCTCTTCTTTCTCTCCTCTCTATCTTCTCATATCTCTCTTTATTCTCTCTTCTCCCCTTCCCGTCATAACCTTCCTTCTCAACTCCCTTCAAGAGTTGTGTAAATAACTAGTGATGCATACCAACTGACCAGCTGTCTAATCTCAAGAAGTGTTCTCCAACTTATTGGTTAGTGGCGCACTAATGATACCTGGACTTTGACGGACACGCCACTAATGATAGCGGACTTTGACGACGCTATAATTGATTAGCTGGACTTCTGGACGGCGCACTAATGCATACTAGTCGGACTTTGACGGCGCCACTAATGAGGTATTCAGCATGGCTTGAACGGGCACTAATATATAGCCTGGACCTTTACGAGCACTAATATTAGTCTGGACTTTGACGGCGCACTAATGATATAGCCTGACTTTGACGCGCACTAATGATCATAGCCGCGACTTTGACGGTCGCCATCTAATGATTATCAGACTAGACTCTTGACGGTACCCACAATGATATAGCCTGACTTTGTACGCGCCGCGCTATGTTATAGCCTTAGACTTTGACGGCGCACTATTATAGTTATTTGAACGCGCGACTAGTGATTCGCCCGTGACTTTGACGACGCCTAATGATAAAGCCTGGACTTTGGGGCCACATAATGATTGCCTGGCACTTTGAACCAGCATAATGATAATAGGCCTGGACTTTGCATGGCCGAAACTTATTGCATGGACTTGACCGGCCAACTAATGAAAACAGCCTGGACTTTGACGCGCCTACTACATGATATGCCTCGACCTTTGCGGCCGCACTAACTGGCAGATATAGCTGAACTTGACGGCGCACTATTATGCGGACTTTGCGGCGCGCTAAATGATTAGCCTGGCTTTGACAGGCATTAATGATATAGCCCTAGATATTGACGGCGCCAATGATATAGCGCTAGACTTTGACTGGCGAACTAATGAATAGCTGGACTTTGGCGTCTCACTAATAGTATGCCTGACTTTCCGGACAAGCACTAAAGTCGACTATTGCCTGGACTTGACGAGGCGAATAATTAATAGCCTTGGCGCTTTGACGGCGGCACCTAATCGACAAATAGCCTGACTGCTCGGCCCTATAATATAAGCCTGAGACTTTGACCTAATAAGACTTAAGCCTGGACATTTGACGCCGCACTAATGATATAACCTGGACTCTTCGACGCGCGCATATGGATATAGCTGGACTTGAGCGGCCGCACTAATGATATGCCTAGACTTGGACGACCGACGACTATTTGAATATAGCATGACTTTGACGGCGCACAATCATTAGCTGGACTTGGACGGCGCACTAATGATTAGCCTGGAACTTGACGATGCACTAATGATAATAGGCCTGCTTTTGATGGCCAATGTATAGCCGTGACTCTTGACGCCACTAATGATTATGCCATCCTGGACTTGACGGCGCTGCCTGTTAGATATAGCCTGGACTGTTGACGCCACTAATGATATGCTAGCTTTGCGCGCACTAATGAATTAGCCTGGATTGACGGCGCGCACTATGATATGCCTAGACTTGCGGCGCACTAATGAGGTATAGCCTGGATTTGACGGTCACTAATGATACTAGGCCATGGACTTTGCGGGGCGACTAATGAGTATATTTAGCTGGACTTTGACGGCCCGCTATGATATAGCTGGACTTTGACTGGGTGCACTAATGATAGGCACTCAGGCACTCTGTGGCATATATGTATAGCCTTTAGACTTTGACGGCGCATAAATAGATGATAGCCTGGACTTTTGACGGCGCGTATTGATTTAGAAGCCTGGACTTTGACGGCACTAAGAATATAGCTGCTATTGACGGTCGCACTGTGAATAAAAGCTGGACTTTGACGGCCTCACTACATGAATGTCCGAACTTAGCGCATACACGCCCAAAGTAATCGAGTATAGTCTGGCCTTGACGGACTCTAGCCTGCACTATGCATAGCCTGGACTGGACGTTGCGACTAATGACTATAGCCTAGACTTTCGGCAATCTCCTTAATATATGTCTGGCTCGTGACGGCGCTACTAATTATATAGCTGGACTTTGACGGCGCGCTAATGTATAGCCGGAACTTTGACGGCCGCACTAAGAATAAGCTGTACTTTGACCGCGCGCCAGCTAACTAATGAATTATAGCCCTGGACTCTGATGGGGCAATAATGGACTATGCCTGGACTTGACCCGCACTAATGATATAGCTGGACTTGACGGCGCGACTAAAATGATTATAGCCTGACTTTTACGGGCGCACTAATGATATAGCCGGATCTTTGACGCACAGCACAATGGATATGTCTGGACTTTACGCGCACTAATGATTATAGCGTGCTTTGCGGCGCTACTAAATGACAACGCACTGGACTTTGACGGCCACTACATGATATAGCCTGACTTTGACGGACGCACTAATGATATAGCCTGACTTTGACGGCGCACACTAATGATACGTAGCCTGCGATTTTGACGCGCGCACTACTGATATGTTGGACTTTGACGGCGCACTAATCTGAATATGCCCAGACTGTTGACGGCGCACAACCTAATGACTATAGCTGGACTTTGACGGCCCTCACTAATGCACTAGCCTGACTTTGGACGGCGCCATAATGAATATAGCCAGACTTTGACCAGGGCACTAATGATATAGCCTGAGACTGTGACAGCTCATAATGATAACAGTCTGGACTTTGACGGCGCACTAATCGATACACCTGGACCTTGACGGCGCACTCAATGAATATGCCTAGACTTTGATGGCGCATACTAATGATATAGGCCGGACTTTGACGGGCGCACTACATCGATTAGCTTGGACTTTGGCGGCGCACTAATCGATTAAGCTGGACTTTGACAGCACGAATGAGATATTAGCCTAGAGCTTTTACGGCACTAATGATATAGCCCTGGTTTTGACGGCGACGCATAATGAATATAGCCATGGACTTTGACCGGGCACGCACTAATGCATATAGCTACGACTTTGACGGACGCCACGGAATGATTAGCCTGAACTTTGACGGCTCACTAATGGATATAGCCTGGACTTATGACGGCGGCTCATAATGATAATAGTCTGGACTATGGACGACGCAACTAATGATAAAGGCCTGGCTTTACGCCGCACTAATGTATAGCCTGACTTGACGCGCCACTAATGTATAGGTCGGACTTGACGCGCGCACTAATGATATAGCATGGACTTTGACGGCGCAACTAATGATATGCTGGACTCTGAAGGCGCACTAAGATATACCTGGACTTGAACGCTTCAACTAATGATCATAGCCTGAGATCTTGACGGCGCCCACTAATGTTTAGCCTGGACTGACGGCGCAACTCATGTATAGCCTAGACTATGACGGCTCTGACTATGATATTAGTTCTGCGGACTTTGACGCTGCCCTCACTAATGATATTAGCCTGGACTTGATGGCGCTAAACTAAATGATATAGCCTGGACGTTGACGGCGCCAATTCACTAACTACTATAGCCTGGACCTTCTGACTGCGCTCCGCACTATAATCGATTATAGCCTGGACATTTTGACAGCGCACTAATGATAAAGCCTGGCACTTTACGGGCGCACTAAAGAATATAGCCCTAGACTCTTGACGGCGCCCAAATAATGATATACCTTGACCTTTGGAGCGCCGCCACAATGATATAGGCCTGCTTGACAGAGCCCGCGACTAATGATCCATAGCAAGACTTGACCGAGCGCACTAA
>NW_020870707.1:180545-188045 GCF_003789085.1 Penaeus vannamei
TTACTACTGTCTCTGCTTCCTTGTTGGGTAAAGGTACGAGCTGTAGGTACCTTGTCAACTGATCTACCATTACCAGGACATAGCGATTCCCACTCGAAGAGCTGTGCAAGTCCACCAAATCAGCACTGACACGCTCCATGGGATGCACAGCTTCAGGTGCATGCTGCAAAGGGGCACGCCTACCTATGCCCTTCCTCTTCTGACAAGTTTTACAGGACGATACGTACTTACGAGTCTCTCCCAGCATGTTAGGGAAGTAGAACAAATCACGTAGCTTATTGTAAGTACGGTAAATGCCATGATGTGCTGCAATAGGGGATGCATGAGCAATTTTTATCGCATCCTTACGTAGAGTCCTTGGCACAACGAGCTGCTCGACAATTCGTTCTGGGAGATGCCTTAATCTATACAGGACTCCATTTCTTAGTTCAAACTCGTCCAGGGGCAATGGCGGTCGTTGCTGGGCACCGCTCTTTCTTCCAAGAACATTACATTTCGTGCAACAAGGGGTCCTTTAGTTGCTCAACCCTCATTGCATAAGGATCTGGAGAAGAAAGGGATATGGGTGCAACATCACGTGAGAGCATATCAGGGACATAATTGATTCGACCCTGCTTATATTTAATCTGGAAGTTATGGTCTGCCAGTTCTGCACTCCAGCGGCTCATCCGTGGACTTTTAGTTCTTCTAGAGAATACATACGTGAGGGGACGATGATCAGTAAGCACCGTGAAGCGTCGTCCGTACAGGTAAGCATCAAAATGCCTCACGCTTTCCACAACTGCAAGTGCTTCAAGGTCGGTGGCACTATACCTGGTTTCTGCACCACGTAGTTTGCGGCTGAAGTAGGCTATAGGATGAAGCTCATTTTGGTCATCAGTCTGCATAAGACATGCACCTATAGCTACCTGTGATGCATCTGTATGCAATTCAAAATTTTTTCTCAAAGTCAGGTTTGGCTAAAACTGGAGCAGTTATTAGAAGATCTTTCAGTTTAATAAAAGCATCCCTTTGGTCTGGTCCCCACACAAACCGCACATCCTTTCTGGTTAGTCTGGTGAGGGGTGCTGCAATCTTTGCATATTTCGGTACAAATTTCCTAAAAAATCCAGCAGCACCAAGGAATCTGCGTACCCCTTTCTGATTCTTAGGAGGCAGCATTTCTTCAATGGATTTCACCTTCTCAGGGTCTGGCAGGAAACCCTTTGGAGTGACGCGGTAGCCAAGAAATCTGAAATTACTCACGGCAAAATCACATTTTTCCAGATTTAATTTAAACCCTGCCTTATCCAACAGTAGCAGAGTCTCATTAAGGTGTTTAATGTGTTCCTCAAAAGTGGCACTATGCACAACTATATCATCCAAATATGCAATGGTGTGCTTACCTAGAACAGGTGACAAAACAAGGTTGACTGTCCTTTGGAATGTAGATGGAGCTGTACATAATCCAAATGGCATGCGACGGAACTGGTATAGCCGATGTCCATCTGAAAATGCGGTTTTTGGACGATCTTCAGGCTTCACCGGGATGGACCAGTAGGCGGAGCGAGAGTCCAGTAAAGTGAATACACTAGTTCCTCCTAGTTCATCCAGAAGTTCATCCATCCGGGTAGTGGGTAGCTGTCAGCTATAGTAACAGAATTCAGGTTCCTGTAGTCCACACAGAACCTCAATGTGCCATCCTTTTTCTTCACAAGGACTACAGGTGACAGCCACGGGGACGAAGAAGGTTCAATCACTCCGGCCTTGAGCATTTGTTCACACTCCTCACGAATGTGCCTTTTAGCTGCTTCAGGAAGACGCCACTGACGCTGACACAAAGGATGCTTCTCTTGTGTTGGGATCTCATGTACAATGTCTGGAACTTCCCCAATAGCAAACTTATCACCTGAAAAGAGTCGTGGGTATTGGGCAAGAACCTTACACACCTGAGACTTACGGTGATCAGACAGATGTTGGAGAGAAATCTTTTCCAAGGCACTTGTAGGTACGGCTGCCACAGGAGTGTCTGCAATGGATGCAACATTGCCAGGTGCTTCAGGTGTGTCACACATTTCCTCAACCTCATGAAGTTCGACCAGGTGCGTTCCATTTCTCAGCTTGACTGGATTGAGTGTCGGATTAACAACCCATACCACGGCTTCTTTAGACGAGGGCTTAATAACTTCGCGTGGCAAGATCACAGAATATCCAAGTCCCTCAACAAGCAATTGTTTTCCAATTATGCATCTGGAACACGTATAGGCACGTCTTATCGCATCTTGCAGGTGGCACTGGCACTGACATACCCTTCATCTTCATCACGACTGCTGTGAGCTCCAGTGAATCCTTGTTCACATACCTTACTGTAAATGCCTTCCCTCTAAGGCGGAGGTACGAGTTATTGGTTCGTGAATCATAGCCGAGGCGGAAGTCAAGCCTCTTCAGGAGATCAATACCAATTAAGATATCTCCTGGAAATCAACTCCATCAACAATGCAGACTCGATGAGTAACTATATTTTTATCATTAATCTGCAATATGACATCACGCTCACCTGTGATTGCAAGCGATGCTCCTGAGGCACCTTGAAGCCGCCTCCGAGGTTCAGAAGTTCGTGAAGGGGCGATCAAAGTCTGCGCACTATGTTTCAAAAGCGTTGCCTCCGAGCCCGTATCGATGAAGGCGTTAATCATCTTGCCTGAAATCATCAGCCTCACCATCGGTCGTCCTTGACGTGGGCTGCAGGTGGGGGTTGAGGGAATTGCGGCGATGGCTCCCGTGTCACTGGACTCGGGTATTGCAAGGGCTGGCCCCACCTAGTTCCTCCGGCGACAGGGGCGCTTCCGTCAGAGGGTGGCGGAAAGGGGCAATCCTTCACCAGGTGTCCCTCCTGTTGGACCGAAAACAGGCAAGACGACGCGGGCGATAGCGGCACTCTGTGTTGTCATGGCGCGAGGTTCGATGGTATGAGAGCACCAGCGAGTTCTGCGATGTTCGGGCGGCTCTTCTACAGGGGCTACAGCTCGAAGAGGTCGAGGAGGATGGCGATCGGCTAGTGGCTCCGTCCTTGCAACACCTGTACGAGTATTCCAGATCCGCTGCGCCGTTTCCACCAGTCGATCCAGAGGCAGCTCATCGATAATGGCAAGGTATTCACGGAGCCAGAGCGGAAGTCCTTGCAGGAAGAGCCTCTTCAAAAGGGGCTCAGGATTCCCAACAACATCAGGATAATCCCGCACTCCCTGGTAAACGATCCCCTCTAGCTGTTGAAAGAAATCTTGTGGTCCCTGTGTGGTGGTCATCCTGCACTCGTTCAGGATCGTGAAGAAATCTGTTGAGGAGCAAGTGCCGCGAAATTTCCTCCTTAACAGCGTTTTGAAAATGGCCCACTCACGAATACCATCGAACATAGGGGAGTTTACGATAAGGTCTGCCGGTCCCTTGCAAGATGCTCGCGCAGCCGAGATGAAGGTTGCATCTGTTGCTGGTTTCGCCACATTTTCAATGTGTCTTATCCAGGCCTCCACTTCCTGGTTGCGACGGAGAGGTTGCGCGGCAGGTGTATCTCCTCGAAAAGGTGGTATGGATTCCTTATCCACAACCACGTTAAAGATGGGGAGAGGAGCAGGCGGTGGCGGCGAGGCTGCAGGACGATCACGATCTTCAGCCGCCCTCAGACGAGCTTCGAGTTCCTGGTTCTTGGTCTTATATTCCCGCAACTTCAGAGTCACGTGATCCAGCCTCCTCATCAATTCATCATACATGGTGATCTCCTGATGCATTGATGCCCGCTCCAATCCGGTGGCACCAACAGGCTCTTGCTGCTGTTGCTGCTCCAGCTGTTCCTCCTGCGGTGACTCCTCTTATCACCTCTTCCTCTTACCATCTTGGCGAGTAATGGCTAAGATGCAAAGATATGCGTGTTATTATCGCTTATCACCTCCGGCACCTCAGGCAAGCACCACCTTGAAATGTTGCGCACTTGCAGTATCACTATGTTAGTTACCGTAGTCACGAACTGTCCTTGTAGGCACGATTGTTAATTACCACTAGGCGTCTCCACAATTCACAATCACGGTATACAGTACGAGAGCACATTAATTACACGAAGCACTAAAACGGCACTAAAAGCACTAAAAGCACGAAGCACTAAAAGCACGTTATACACACGAAGCACTAAAAGCACTAAAAGCACGTTAAACACACGAAGCACTAAAGCACTAAAAGCACGTTAACACACGAAGCACTAAAAGCACTAAAAGCACGTTAAACACACGAAGCACTAAAAGCACAAAGCACGTTAAACACATAAAGCACAAAGCACCACATAAAGCACAAATAAGCACATAAGCACATAAGCACATAAAGCACAAAGCACGGTAAGCACATAAAGCACAAAGCATAAGCACATAAAGCACAAAGCATAAGCACATAAAGCACAAAGCACGGTAAGCACATAAAGCACTAAGCACATAAAGCACAATTAAGGGTTTTGAACACTGATTACATCTTACCGTCAGCACAAAGTTAAATTCATATGCACGTACTTTAAATCACAACCTAACTTTAACAGAACACTTATCATTGGTTATGATGGACAAACTGCCGTATACACGTACTTGGCGGTTGTGAAAACACGATCACATAACATGAAATTGCTTTAAGCACAAGCACTATCACTGATCACATTTACAATTACTATGCAACCGAGCATTCAAATCACTGCATTTGAAACTGCGTAATCACAGGCACTGGTGGTTTAAACACACTAAGAATTAGCACTTGGGCACACAGGTCATTATACACTTCGTATGTTGAATTTTTACAAAGTACAGCCCTTTTCCATCTGTAAAACACTAAATAGTGTAGAAACATTTAATAAAAACACAAAACAGCTAGAAATTCAAAAATGCAAAGTAAAAATACAGAAAAACACTGCTTAAAATTAAATTTTAAAAGCCCAAAAAGTATAAAAACACCATTATGATAAAACAAACTAAACGAGCAAAACCCAATCAAGAAGCATGGACACATAAATCCCTTAAAGTCCTTTAGCATTGCTAATTGCATGCAATTGATCCTCACCGCGTATGCCACCATTTTACGTTGTAGTGTTTACCCCTGTGAGACACTTTCAAAACTACAACGCGGGTCTTGCAGAGTGCAACTTGCGAACAGGGGAGCTGCTTTCAAAAGGGTGGTAGCTGGCGTGTACTGCAGCATGACCCGCTCGTCACAACCCTGAAGCCCTTAACCCCGTAAGTAAGACTTACTATTATCTTTAAATTAATTATTTACTTTTTCCATCTTTTACAATTTTATTTCATTAATATCAACTGTGTCCATTCTCCTTTTAAAACCAAATAAAAAGTAAAATAAACAAACCAAGGATAAAACGAAACCAAAGCATAAAAAGGAAAACCTGAGATCCCCTCAGTCTGTATATTCTCAAAGGTTACAATGCGTATAACACATCCTAACTGGCCTCTTACAAAACATGAATATACTTATCTTTCTCTCTTGTAGGAAATCGAAGAAACAAACAACAAAACAGGAGACGTCCAGTGAGGCCGGGCGCTCCGTGAGCAGCACTGAACTGCCGAGCCAACAACCCAAGAGAGAGTCTAGCATAAACAGGCTCTTTATATAGGTTCTTATAAAAATGTGTAAATAATAAAAATGAGTGAAAATAAAAGAAGTTTACTTTACAAAATTAAAAGAAATTAAAATAAAACTAGAGGCCGTGAGAAAAAGCTAAAATAAATAGAACATAAAAATACGAAAAATAAAAGGCTCCAGGGACGCAAAACTGCAGCTGGCTACCGCCGATCCCCACAGATGGTGCTGGTGCTGGCTAGAAAAGGGGGGACTCGCCTAGTCTGGACTCCTGCTTAGTGGGGGTACCTCACGTCCACTACAACGCAATCGCCGTCGGGTCCTACAGTAAATATGATATCCTCTTCGAAGAGGAACATAAAGTCGCAGGGAGGAGAATAAATAGAAAACAAGGGAGGCTGGACATGACGATAAGCGACAGCAACAGGCCGACGAAAATCGTCAGGCTGCCCTTAAGCTCGCTTTGCTGCAGATGCAGACAGCCTTCCTTGGGAATGACAAAGAAATCCTGGTGGACAGGATCCTGCTGGCGGGGCCTGGCAACATGAAGGCCCTTCTCAAGATTCTGCCCCCGAATCTGGCCAAGGTCACCGAGAGCATGACTGTCAGTCGCTGGCAGGTCGGGGCTCTACGATCTAGCGAAGATGCTAGTGGCCGAAGAAGAGACGCGGCGGAAGGAGGCCATCAGGAGGGCTAAGCTGGAACGCGCTCAGCAGGTCAAGGCCATCTGTGCTCCGGCAGTTGACAACGGCAAGCAGAAGCACCAGCCGGGCCGGAGCAAGCATCGTCACGGCTAGCCCTTATTCCAGCTAACCTAAGCTGAGAAAAAGGCTCAGGCCGAGGAAAAGAAGCGGGCCAAGCTCGCTCAGGCGGCGCACAGTGGTCCCAAGCGCCAATTTCGTGGCCACTCGTGATTTGCGATCGTTAAACAATCATTTGTGCTTCCATCGTTATATATGATTACTATTAGTCCATTTCCATGAAAGAGTAGATGTATAATTAATATAGGATGCAATAGAAACCTTAGTTTCACTGGGGAAAATTAGTCATAAGTTCATACATCCTGATATATATTGTTTATCAGGGTACATACCCTACTTTAAAAAATGATTTTCAAACTTACACAAGAGCAAAAACAAACTTTTAATTAAGAAATACTACATGAAATCAGCTATTACCGAGTAAATATATAGTAATCAAATTACGTACATTATACAATAATGTATATCGTACTGATCTTGAGAGTGAATTAATCATACAGCATATGCTGTATCATACAACTATATGCTGTATGAATTAATAATACAGTATATAGTTAGCTTTCTTCCATCGCTTTTAAAAATCACACTGGAAAGCTACAATGTTTACTTTGTTCATAGTTTTCCTGATATTAACTTTTTGGTGTTTGATTTTGATGAATAAAACATGTTCGAATGAATGCATTGTTTTTGAAGAAATATAGCTGTCAATTACTGATTTCCTAGTACGACCTGTCATCTGCAATGAAAATAAAGACATCCAAATAATGACAAAGTTAAACATCAGTTTCCTCGTAAAATGACATTTTCTATGTTTTGAAAGGGGTAACTATTATAATAATTTGTACTAATTATTTCATCACGCATCAGTAGGGATCATCTTTACACTGTTTGTTATGTTCAACACATTATTCCACTATCCCTAACGTATATGTCAAATAATCAGGGATCCAAAACCACCTCGGAGAAAGTATTGTGATAATAAAGTTGTATAGAAAATGGAGGGCATTCCCATTTCTATGAATTACGCGCGCACATTACGAAAGAGCCGATAGTCAAAACGAGGACAAATCTGTTAGATTAATAGCTATTGCTACTTTTGGTGGAGCTCGGGGGATTTGATTCAAATTGCACATTGTTATTA
>NW_020870707.1:191992-209492 GCF_003789085.1 Penaeus vannamei
GGTCTTTGTTTTTATTGTTAAGATAGGCCGCTGGTAAGGAACGAAATAAATGTAAAGAATTCAGTAAGTCATCTTCGTCTTTGACATCGCTGTTCTGCCCTTTCGTAAACCGCTTGTTTTTTATAAATTGTTTATACGGGTGAAGCAGCTTTCATATAACATTTACATATTCCATGAATTATATAGGCGCTCAGCTATATCTTACATAATTCATTACTTCTCTTAGACAAACTAGCTCTTTTATAAATCGTTCTTCATCAACTGAAAACAGTAAGTCCAAATAAAAAAATAATTTAATTTCTCTCTCATAAAAGTACATGCATATGCATGTGTGTTATATATATATAACGTAGGAGAGACCCATCCCCTAGGAGCCGAGGGCGGATCGGTTATGCGGGCGAGAATGTCGTCTGACATTTGCGTCTGCCTCTGCTGTCAGAAAAGACGTCCTTTCATGCAAGGAAAGGACGAATGCTTGTTTACGCTGCAGAAGTGTCAAAAGGGAAAGGAGAGTGAATATATATATATATATATATATATATATATATATATATATATATATATATATATATAATACATGTATTAACCTCTCTGTTTGGGATTCGATCCTGCGCCGCCAGATTGTAACGCGGGCACACTATCCATTGGTCCACCACACCGCTAAAAACGATTGTGCAACCAGGTGCGACCTGGCACCATGGGGATTACCTAACTACTCATACGTGAGTAAGTACCCCAAATCAGATAACCTAAGGTATATTAATGAAAGATGGAAATAATGCACTAACCCATTTATATTATGAATATATTAACCTCTGTTCGGGATTCGATCCCATGCCGCCAGATTGTAAGGCGGGCAATCTGTTGTACTCAAAAGATGCCAATTCATTTACAATTCATTAAGCTTACTTGTTTGTAAAGCCTTCCCCAGACTACGACCTTGACCCTCCTCCTGAGACTTGATTCAGATCTTGTTCGTTAATTTTTTCTATCGCTATGTAAACTTATCCATTTTGGTTTATTATTTGTCTGAGGAGGAACTCGCGAAGAGTTTGAAACGTTACATATATTTTCAATTCTCTTTTTGACTGCTTTAATTTTCATTTTGTATTCATATTACAGTGTTTGTGCTGTTCATATGAGGTGCGTGGTGACATAGGGAGCTAAGCGCCACCCAGGTCGAAATTGAGTTAAGTACATCATGTTCTTCCCCAAAGCCTCTACTTTCCAAGGATGTAACTGCCAGAACCATCCGACAACTACAACATAGTCGAAAATCGCGGGAAAGAGAAGGGTATATCGCCCGCGGCGTATGAAGGTTTGTCATGGCGCGCCGGGTCTCAACCCAGGAACTAAACGCCAGATTTTCTCTTGTCCCACATTGAAGTGGGAAGCAGAACAAAGTACCATTATAGCATTATCTTCTCCCAAGCCTCTAGTTCCAGAGATTGTAACCGCCAGTACTAAACGCCGACACCAACAAGGTCGAAATGACGGAAAAGAGAAGGTAAAATCGCCCTTAACATGTGCGGGTCTGTCGCGTCCCCAGTGAGTCAGAGCGGGAACTAAGCGTCATGTTATTGTTATGGTGTTGGTGGTAAGGATGGCCGCCCGGGCTGACCAATGGCAGCCTGTCTACAGTACCGCCTCGACAAAATTGGGCTAATTAGAGCTCGCCATTCTTCCCTCACCCTCCCTCCTCTCTCCCAGCCAGTCTCCACGCTAAACCCACGCGGCGCGCCTGGATTATTCTTGTCCGTGTATTTTCCTTTTTTTTTTGTGTTTACGCTTGGATTATTACCTTCTACACTACAATGGCATCAACCAGCGGTGAGGGGGATGTGCAGGGCCATAACTTAGTGGTGAAAACAGGGCGTAATCCAAGTGAATGGAAGAAAAACACAGCAAAACGGAAGCGTAACAGTGGTGAAGAGTATGAGAGTAGCGTCACTAGAAAAGTGTGAAAAGAAGGAAATAGGAGCACCCTGTAGGGATGGTTGTTTTGAAAAGATGGGAATGAATAATATTAAGGCTATTCATGAGTCATTTTGGGGTTTGGGCGACTTTAATTTGCAGAATGCCTTTATTCAAAAGAATTATAGTGTCTGATATCAAGGAAGGTAATAAAATGTATAATTAAAAAAAGTTTCTGGGGATTAGGGACGTGTTATTAAGCGTTATAAAAAAAATATATATAAATAAAATAGGATAAAAACGCGTTCATAGTTTGCTCTTTCAGAAAGTGTTAAGATAACAAGCTAAATGTTATGGCAGACTTAAAGTAGACATCCTAAGCTTTCATTTAAGACATAAATGAGCTTTCTATCTTAATCCGTTCCGGAGATATCACATTCTGAAAGTCGCAAAACTTTGATCGCGTTTTTCTCCGTTTTTTATTTTCGGCGCTTAGCTCCCTATGTCACCACGCGCCTCATATATATATTGTTAGGTAATCCCCACGGTGCCAGGTGGCACCTGGTTGCACGATCCTTTTTAGCGGTGTGGGTGGACCAATGGATAGCGTGCCCGTGTTACAATCTGGCGGCGCAGGATCGAATCCCGAACAGAGAGGTTAATATATTCATGTGTAGTGTTTACCCCTTTGAGACACTTTCAAAACTACAACGCGGGTCTTGCAGAGTGCAACTTGCGAACAGGGGAGCTGCTTTCAAAAGGGTGGTAGCTGGCGTGTACTGCAGCATGACCCGCTCGTCACAACCTGAAGCCCTTAACCCCGTAAGTAAGACTTACTATTACATTAACTTTCTTTACAATTATTTCATTATCAACTGTGTCCATTCTCCTTTTAAAACCAAATAAAAAGTAAAATAAACAAACCAAGGATAAAACAAAACCAAAGCATAAAAAGGAAAACCTGAGATCCCCTCAGTCTGTATATTCACAAAAGTTACAATGCATATAACACATCCTAACTGGCCTCTTACAAAACATGAATATACTTATCTTTCTCTCTTGTAGGAAATCGAAGAAACAAACAAAAGGAGACGTCCAGTGAGGCCGGGCGCTCCGTGAGCAGCACTGAACTGCCGAGCCAACAACCCAAGAGAGAGTCTAGCATAAACAGGCTCTTTATATAGCTCTTATAAAATGTGTAAATAATAAAAATGAGTGAAAATAAAAGAAGTTTACTTTACAAAATTAAAAGAAATTAAATAAAAAGAGGCCGTGAGAAAAAGCTAAAATAAATAGAACATAAAAATACGAAAAATAAAAGGCTCCAGGGACGCAAAACTGCAGCTGGCTACCGCCGATCCCCACAGATGGTGCTGGTGCTGGCTAGAAAAGGGGGGACTCGCCTAGTCTGGACTCCTGCTTAGTGGGGGTACCTCACGTCCACTACAACCCCTCCCTCGCCCACCGAGCGGCCAGCACAGCTGAGCGAGAGGCTCCGCCAGGTGGAGAGCCAGGTCACAAGGCCTCCCTAGCCAGGCCTACGGGTCGCCGGGCGTGTGCCGACCTCAGACTGGCAGCCACGACGTCAAAGGGAGGTTGCTGGCTGTGCTGGGCGCTCAGGTCGAGGGGAACTCGAACTGTCGACAGACTAGCGAGTCAAAGCACAAAAAATCAGTCACATCTGAAAGGAGAGAGGATTAGTATATTCATCCTTTGCAAGAGACGGCAGGCGAGTACACGATTGCAAACCCCGGGAATATACAGAGAGAGGGATCACGACCTCCTAAAAAATAAAAAAAAAAAAAAAAGCTAAGAACGAAAACCAGGAAAGGAACTTAAAAATAACCCTTAAAACTAAATAAACCTAAACCTTAAAAACTAAAACTTAAAAACCTTAACCTAAATGAAACTTAAAATTAAAGAGACTTAAAAGTAATACCTTAAACTAAAACCAAACTTAAAACTATACTTAAAACGAAAGCTTACAACTAAAGAAATAAAATTAAATAAAAGAAACGCTGCCTGCTCCCTCTAAAACAATAAAAGCATTACAAACAAATAAAAATATTACAAATACAAAAAATAAATTACAAAATAAAGCGGGATCTCAGGCCAGCTAACTACAGAAGCGGTGGTCCTGGGCACTCCGGTAGTTCCAGGTATGGTTCGTCGTGCGAGCAACGTCAGTCTCGCTCGAGAGCCCACACGAAGTAGACGTATTGCTGTGGTCTGCAGGGAAGGATGTAATAAATGTGAATTTCTGATGGTGAAGTGATGATACCTTACCATACCCAGTCTTACCACGACTGAGGTGCATGTTGGGATGGACGTATTGCTGAAAGCAACATCGTTGCACCTGGCTCCGCGTCGTCAGGTAACCATGGGTCGACGTAATCAGGGTCATGGTATGGTGACGCATCTGGGAACGTCAGCTCTCCTCCAGCTTAAATGGGCGCAGCTGGTTAGCGTGGCAGTTACGCTCCGAAAACGGGGGAGACAGGTCCTGAACGACGTAATTAACAGGGCCCAACTTCTTCACGACCTTCGCAGGGCCTTGCCACCGGGGCCCTAAAGCACGATCAGGTCCTGTTTGCGTAGTCTTTATCTTGTAGAGGACCAGGGACCCAGCTTCTAAGGACCAGGGCGGCCTCAGGTTACGGTTGTGATATGCTGCGTATTCCTGACGAGCCTTACGGGATGCTTCCTGCGCTGCTTTCCTCGCAACATCCAAGGCCTCACGTAGCTTGCAATGAGCATCTTCTCCTGCTGTAACATGGTTGCTCAAACCAACCGGGAAATGGCCTGGCTGGCCTGTCAGCAAGTAAAGGGGCTGATCTCCGATAGCCCTGTGGATGGCAGAATTTATGGCAAAACGTACCTGGGGTATGTACCGATCCCAGTCTAGGGGTGGTCTTCTACCATGTTGCAAGAGCATCTTTTACAACCCGATTCGTTCTTTCTACAAGACCGTTTGCCTGTGGATGGAAAGCGGTTGTAACGTGAGTTTGAACGGTCAGGTCCTCACATACACTGCGAAAGAGGGCATTATTAAATTCAAGACCGCCGTCAGTCTGAAGCAATCGTGGTGGACCAAATAGAGTAATGAAATGATCAATTATTGCTCTTACTACTGTCTCTGCTTCCTTGTTGGGTAAAGGTACGAGCTGTAGGTACCTTGTCAACTGATCTACCATTACCAGGACATAGCGATTCCCACTCGAAGAGCTGTGCAAGTCCACCAAATCAGCACTGACACGCTCCATGGGATGCACAGCTTCAGGTGCATGCTGCAAAGGGGCACGCCTACCTATGCCCTTCCTCTTCTGACAAGTTTTACAGGACGATACGTACTTACGAGTCTCTCCCAGCATGTTAGGGAAGTAGAACAAATCACGTAGCTTATTGTAAGTACGGTAAATGCCATGATGTGCTGCAATAGGGGATGCATGAGCAATTTTTATCGCATCCTTACGTAGAGTCCTTGGCACAACGAGCTGCTCGACAATTCGTTCTGGGAGATGCCTTAATCTATACAGGACTCCATTTCTTAGTTCAAACTCGTCCAGGGGCAATGGCGGTCGTTGCTGGGGCACCGCTCTTTCTTCCAAGAACATTACAATTTCGTGCAACAAGGGGTCCTTTAGTTGCTCAACCCTCATTGCATAAGGATCTGGAGAAGAAAGGGATATGGGTGCAACATCACGTGAGAGCATATCAGGGACATAATTGATTCGACCCTGCTTATATTTAATCTGGAAGTTATGGTCTGCCAGTTCTGCACTCCAGCGGCTCATCCGTGGACTTTTAGTTCTTCTAGAGAATACATACGTGAGGGGACGATGATCAGTAAGCACCGTGAAGCGTCGTCCGTACAGGTAAGCATCAAAATGCCTCACGCTTTCCACAACTGCAAGTGCTTCAAGGTCGGTGGCACTATACCTGGTTTCTGCACCACGTAGTTTGCGGCTGAAGTAGGCTATAGGATGAAGCTCATTTTGGTCATCAGTCTGCATAAGACATGCACCTATAGCTACCTGTGATGCATCTGTATGCAATTCAAAATTTTTCTCAAAGTCAGGTTTGGCTAAAACTGGAGCAGTTATTAGAAGATCTTTCAGTTTAATAAAAGCATCCCTTTGGTCTGGTCCCCACACAAACCGCACATCCTTTCTGGTTAGTCTGGTGAGGGGTGCTGCAATCTTTGCATATTTCGGTACAAATTTCCTAAAAAATCCAGCAGCACCAAGGAATCTGCGTACCCCTTTCTGATTCTTAGGAGGCAGCATTTCTTCAATGGATTTCACCTTCTCAGGGTCTGGCAGGAAACCCTGTGGAGTGACGCGGTAGCCAAGAAATCTGAAATTACTCACGGCAAAATCACATTTTTCCAGATTTAATTTAAACCCTGCCTTATCCAACAGTAGCAGAGTCTCATTAAGGTGTTTAATGTGTTCCTCAAAAGTGGCACTATGCACAACTATATCATCCAAATATGCAATGGTGTGCTTACCTAGAACAGGTGACAAAACAAGGTTGACTGTCCTTTGGAATGTAGATGGAGCTGTACATAATCCAAATGGCATGCGACGGAACTGGTATAGCCGATGTCCATCTGAAAATGCGGTTTTTGGACGATCTTCAGGCTTCACCGGGATGGACCAGTAGGCGGAGCGAGAGTCCAGTAAAGTGAATACACTAGTTCCTCCTAGTTCATCCAGAAGTTCATCCATCCGGGGTAGTGGGTAGCTGTCAGCTATAGTAACAGAATTCAGGTTCCTGTAGTCCACACAGAACCTCAATGTGCCATCCTTTTTCTTCACAAGGACTACAGGTGACAGCCACGGGGACGAAGAAGGTTCAATCACTCCGGCCTTGAGCATTTGTTCACACTCCTCACGAATGTGCCTTTTAGCTGCTTCAGGAAGACGCCACTGACGCTGACACAAAGGATGCTTCTCTTGTGTTGGGATCTCATGTACAATGTCTGGAACTTCCCCAATAGCAAACTTATCACCTGAAAAGAGTCGTGGGTATTGGGCAAGAACCTTACACACCTGAGACTTACGGTGATCAGACAGATGTTGGAGAGAAATCTTTTCCAAGGCACTTGTAGGTACGGCTGCCACAGGAGTGTCTGCAATGGATGCAACATTGCCAGGTGCTTCAGGTGTGTCACACATTTCCTCAACCTCATGAAGTTCGACCAGGTGCGTTCCATTTTTCAGCTTGACTGGATTGAGTGTCGGATTAACAACCCATACCACGGCTTCTTTAGACGAGGGCTTAATAACTTCGCGTGGCAAGATCACAGAATATCCAAGTCCCTCAACAAGCAATTGTTTTCCAATTAATGCATCTGGAACACGTACAGGCACAAACCTTCCACTTTCTGGCGGGCAACTCACGGAACGTCTTATCGCAGCTCTTGCAGGTGGCACTGGCACTGACATACCCTTCATCTTCATCACGACTGCTGTGAGCTCCAGTGAATCCTTGTTCACATACCTTACTGTAAATGCCTTCCCTCTAAGGCGGAGGTACGAGTTATTGGTTCGTGAATCATAGCCGAGGCGGAAGTCAAGCCTCTTCAGGAGATCAAAAATATTTGATTAATCAATAATGCAATATGACATCACGCTCACCTGTGATTGCAAGCGATGCTCCCGAGGCACCTTGAAGCCGCCTCCGAGGTTCAGAAGTTCGTGAAGGGGCGATCAAAGTCTGCGCACTATGCTTCAAAAGCGTTGCCTCCGAGCCCGTATCGATGAAGGCGTTAATCATCTTGCCTGAAATCATCAGCCTCACCATCGGTCGTCCTTGACGTGGGCTGCAGGTGGGGGTTGAGGGAATTGCGGTCCCGTGTCACTGGACCTCGGGTATTGCAAGGGCTGGCCCCACCTAGTTCCTCCGGCGACAGGGGCGCTTCCGTCAGAGGGTGGCGGAAAGGGGCAATCCTTCACCAGGGGCGCGCTCCTGTGTGGCACCGAAAACAGGCAAGACGACGCGGGCGATAGCGGCACTCTGTGTTGTCATGGCGCGAGGTTCGATGGTATGAGCACCAGCGAGTTCTGCGATGTTCGGGCGGCTCTTCTACAGGGGCTACAGCTCGAAGAGGTCGAGGAGGATGGCGATCGGCTAGTGGCTCCGTCCTTGCAACACCTGTACGAGTATTCCAGATCCGCTGCGCCGTTTCCACCAGTCGATCCAGAGGCAGCTCATCGATAATGGCAAGGTATTCACGGAGCCAGAGCGGAAGTCCTTGCAGGAAGAGCCTCTTCAAAAGGGGCTCAGGATTCCCAACAACATCAGGATAATCCCGCACTCCCTGGTAAACGATCCCCTCTAGCTGTTGAAAGAAATCTTGTGGTCCCTGTGTGGTGGTCATCCTGCACTCGTTCAGGATCGTGAAGAAATCTGTTGAGGAGCAAGTGCCGCGAAATTTCCTCCTTAACAGCGTCTTGAAAATGGCCCACTCACGAATACCATCGAACATAGGGGAGTTTACGATAAGGTCTGCCGGTCCCTTGCAAGATGCTCGCGCAGCCGAGATGAAGGTTGCGTCTGTTGCTGGTTTCGCCACATTTTCAATGTGTCTTATCCAGGCCTCCACTTCCTGGTTGCGACGAAGAGGTTGCGCGGCAGGTGTATCTCCTCGAAAAGGTGGTATGGATTCCTTATCCACAACCACGTTAAAGATGGGGAGAGGAGCAGGCGGTGGCGGCGAGGCTGCAGGATGATCACGATCTTCAGCCGCCCTCAGACGAGCTTCGAGTTCCTGGTTCTTGGTCTTATATTCCCGCAACTTCAGAGTCACGTGATCCAGCCTCCTCATCAATTCATCATACATGGTGATCTCCTGATGCATTGATGCCCGCTCCAATCCGGTGGCACCAACAGGCTCTTCTTGCTGCTGTTGCTGCTCCAGCTGTTCCTCCTGCGGTGACTCCCTCTTATCACCTCTTCCTCTTACCATCTTGGCGAGTAATGGCTAAGATGCAAAGATATGCGTGTTATTTATCGCTTATCACCTCCGGCACCTCAGGCAAGCACCACCTTGAAATGTTGCGCACTTGCAGTATCACTATGTTAGTTACCGTAGTCACGAACTGTCCTTGTAGGCACGATTGTTAATTACCACTAGGCGTCTCCACAATTCACAATCACGGTATACAGTACGAGAGCACATTAATCACACGAAGCACTAAAAGCACTAAAACACGTTAAACACACGAAGCACTAAAAGCACGTTAAACACACGAAGCACTAAAAGCACTAAAGCGCACAAAGCAAAGCACATAAAGCACAAAGCACAAGCACACAAAGCACAAAGCACGGTAAGCACACACAAAAGCACAATTTAACATTTAATCATGAACACTGATTACATCTTACCGTCAGCACAAAGTTAAAATTCATATGCACGTACTTTAAATCACAACCTAACTTTAACAGAGCACTTATCACTGGTTATGATGGACAGACTGCCTATAGTATACACGTACTTGGCGGTTATGAAAACACGATCACATAACATGAAATTGCATTAAGCACAAGCACTATCACTGATCACATTTACAATTACTTTATGCAACCGAGCATTCAAATCACTCGATTTGAAACTGCGTAATCAGACACTGGTGGTTTAAACACCCTAAGAATTAGCACTTGGGCACACAGGTCATTATACACTTCGTATGTTGAATTCTCACAAAGTACAACCCTTTTCCATCTGTAAAACACTAAATAGTGTAGAAACATTTAATAAAACACAAATCAGCTAGAAACTCAAAAATGCAATGTAAAAATACACAAAACACTGCTTAAAATTAAATTTCAAAAGCCCAGAAAGCATAAAAACACACCATTATGATAAAACAAACTAAACGAGCAAAACCCAATCAAGAAGCATGGACACATTAATCCCTTAAAAGTCCTTTAGCATTGCTAATTGCATGCAATTGATCCTCACCGCGTATGCCACCATTTTACGTTGTAGTGTTTACCCCTTTGAGACACTTTCAAAACTACAACGCGGGTCTTGCAGAGTGCAACTTGCGAACAGGGGAGCTGCTTTCAAAGGGTGGTAGCTGGCGTGTACTGCAGCATGACCCGCTCGTCACAACCCTGAAGCCCTTAACCCCGTAAGTAAGACTTACTATTACATCTAACTTCATTTCATTATCAACTGTGTCCATTCTCCTTTTAAAACCAAATAAAAAGTAAAATAAACAAACCAAGGATAAAACAAAACCAAAGCATAAAAAGGAAAACCTGAGATCCCCTCAGTCTGTATATTCACAAAAGTTACAATGCATATAACACATCCTAACTGGCCTCTTACAAAACATGAATATACTTATCTTTCTCTCTTGTAGGAAATCGAAGAAACAAACAAAACAGGAGACGTCCAGTGAGGCCGGGCGCTCCGTGAGCAGCACTGAACTGCCGAGCCAACAACCCAAGAGAGAGTCTAGCATAAACAGGCTCTTTATATAGGCTCTTAAAAATGTGTAAATAATAAAAATGAGTGAAAATAAAAGAAGTTTACTTTACAAAATTAAAAGAAATTAAAATAAAACTAGAGGCCGTGAGAAAAAGCTAAAATAAATAGAACATAAAAATACGAAAAATAAAAGGCTCCAGGGACGCAAAACTGCAGCTGGCTACCGCCGATCCCCACAGATGGTGCTGGTGCTGGCTAGAAAAGGGGGGACTCGCCTAGTCTGGACTCCTGCTTAGTGGGGGTACCTCACGTCCACTACACATGATATAAATGCGGTAGTGCATTTTTTCCATCTTTCATTAATATACCTCAGGTTATCTGATTTGGGGTTTGATTTGCTTCCCATAAGTCCCGAATATATATATATATATATATATATATATATATATATATATATATATATATATATATATATATATATATATATATATGTATATATATATATATATATATATATATATATATATATATGGTGTGTGTGTGTGTGTGTGTGTGTGTGTGTGTGTGTGTGTGTGTGTGTGTGTGTGTGTGTGTGTGTGTGTGTGTGTGTGTGTGTGTGTGTATCCAAATATGTTTATATATATGTATGTATATGTGTATGTGTATATATATAAATATATATAATATATATATATATATATATATATATATATATATATATATATATAAACGGTAGATTTTCTTTCTTTGGATAATTTGTCTAAAATTTTCATGGATAGTATCCTGCTCTCATTTGATATACATTGCTCATTAGGACCTTAAAACTCCAACAAATTATTTGATAAAAAGTTCTAATTAGTCGATAATTTAAAATCTTGTTTTGATTGGCCGAATTTTGCACTTCATGCCGCTTATTTATCATCTGTATGTTATTCCATTTTCTTTTACTAAAAATCTTGTTATCGACTTATTACATTTTCCTTATTGAATAGTTTCTTTCTTTATGAAATATAAGTCTTCAACAATAATTGATAAATGTGAATAATTGGAAAATTATTTTTTTTTGTAGTTTGATTGTTTCTTCATATTTCAAACATTTTGTTGTCTTGGCATGCAATGTTTTGATTTTTTCTGCTTGTACATTGTTTTAATATGTGATATCAGGTTGATTCCAAGATATAATTAGCTCTTCAATTAACTGACTTTTTACGTGTAGCATTTGCGTCAAAATTATGATACTTTTAAAACAATAATATCATAATCCTACTACGTTCACCTCCTCCAAAATTATATATTTTGTGTAGTTGAAGATATTTATGGGTATATCTATTGATATGGGCTTGCGACTTGAAATTATTCTTCAGTGATGATACTATGTGATTGACTGCAATGGTTCCATCCCTAATGCTTGAAAATATAAGTTTTGGCAAAGTCTGTCAGTTACCATTATTGAAGAATTTACAGCATATTTTGTGCATGGCAAAAGTCGATAAACTGAAAGATCTTAAAAAGAAAGAAAGAAAAAAAAAGTGCCGAGATTTAGGGGACCTTTACTTATGGCCGGGATAGATAGAAAGAGAACGAGGTGTGTGTGTGTGTTTGTTTGTTAACCATACGCACGCATTCTACCCAACACACACACGTACATTATTGCAATACTCCCCTTCCTCGACACACACACACACACACACACACACACACGCGCGCGCGCGCGCGCGCGCATGCATGCATGAAACGCGACACACCTGGCTCATTTTTTAAGATATTGGATGATGAGATTAACATTTTTTGATTACTCTGGGTTAATACAGCTGCTGCTCGTGAAGATATTGTTTATCGTTGTTCCCTCCCCAAAGGAGGTAACCACCAGTTAGTTGGTTAGTTGAATTCTTTGTTGGTTGGTTAACAGGATAATTCAAAAAGTTATGAACAATTTTTATTAGGTGTGTCTTAGCCCGACTTTGATGCGGCTCATGATCCAGATCCAAGATTTTTTTAAAGATTCGTAGGCATTGCAAGATTGGGAAACACGGACATTGCATCAGTGACTTAACTGACAGGATGAAGGTCACTCCCACGGCAGCCTAGGGAGTGACTGCTCCCCCACCCAGGGTATTGGGTGCGTCAGTGAAGACAGTGCAAGCAGTGAAGACACTGAAAGCAAAACTGAAAAAAACAAACGATCTATCAAATAAGCAATTAATTAATAGTGGTGAACACCATCTTATGCATTGTTGCCACGAAAAAAAAAAAACGTTGGCTAGATTGCTTCTCTGTGATCAGATTTACTAGCCAATTATGATTCTCAGTCATTATGCCAACTCGAAAAAGCCAAAGAATCAGTTTTTTTTTTAGAAATTTTGCAAACAGAGAACATATAAATGTGTTCACAGAAGTGATCAGTGATAGTATAGATGCAGTTTTAAGATTTGAAATTACAATTAATTTTGCTCGTACAGTTTTAAACTAATATCCTAGACCACTTAATAATAATTCTCATCAAGAGAAAGATGAACATAAGATTAAAGTTCTGATTTAGCTGAGCAAGGTTAATTGTAACATGGGGGCCTGTCCTAACTTTATTAAATATATTGTATGCAGAAAAGGTTGTGGAAAATTTATTGATGCATCATACTTGAAAGTTTGTAGTATAGATTAATAGAGATTGTCGCAATGCCTGCTTTTGATCTAACTGGGTTTATTAATGAGCCTTCAGTAGAATTGTTGCGTGAAGAAAAAAAAAAAAAAAAAAAAAAAAAAAAAAAAAAAGTGGATTTAAATTGCAAATTATTATAAAATTAATATTGATATTTCTTGAAGAAAAGCTGGAATTAAGGAGACAGTGTTAAACTATTTAGTTTCCCAGGGGTATTTGAAGGGTAAGGAAGTTTTGCCTCTTCATGAATCAAAAGGGATTTTTGATAAAGAATTAAGGCTTAAAGAGATAGAGTTGGAAAATGCTAAATTGGAAGATAGAAGATTAGAGAGAGAAGAAAGAGAAAAAGAACGTAAATTTCAATTGGAACTTTTAGAACGGCAGTCAGCTGCTGCCATGCCAAGTGAACATGTTCTTTCCTTTGCCATAGCTAAAGTAAATTTGTACCTGCTTTTAATTAATATGATCCACAGGAATTTTTCCTCCAGTTTGAGCAAGTTGCAACTAGTCTCTCATGGCCAGCCCAATTTTGGTCATTATTAGTACAGTCAGTATTAAAAGGGAAGGGACGTTCCACTTACCTAGCATTAGAAAATTCACAACAGAGAGATTATGATATAGTCAACGAAGCAGTGTTAAAGTCCTATAGACTTGCCCCAGAATTTTACAGAAATAATTTCAGACATTGTAATAAAGAATCCAGTCAATCTTTTGTAGAGTATTCTTACTTGTTAAAGAAATTATTTAATCGTTCGATGTCTGCAAGTAAAGCTTACAAGTATGATGGTGTATGTGAAATAATCATGTTGGAACAATATCTTAGAGGAGTACCACAAGATGTGCGTATTTATCTTCTTGAGAAAGAGGTAGATTCTGTTGATAGAGCCGCATGTTTAGCGGAAAATTATAGTTCAGTTCACACACCAAAGAAAATTGGTTATGTTAAACCTCACCACGTCCCAAACGTTTCATATAATCAAGAGTCAGACGAGACCTGATTTTGTTAAGAATGGTTCAGCCAGTAAAGGCTTTCGTGTGTCTAGTAGTCCAAAATCAAGTAAATTTGATGGGACTTGTTGTTATTGTAAATCTTTTGATCATAGAATAAGAGTTGTTCCAAACTTAAACATAAGGAATAAAAGCCAGTAGCTAGTAATGCTATTTTGTCAGAACTTAATAGGAGGTTGCCTGACGTTAGTGATTCACGTGATTTGTGTGCACTGTATAAATTTCAGGGATCGGTTTCAGTTTAATCTGATGGAGTTCCAAATACTGTTCTCATTATAAGGGATACTGCTGGTGTGATGAGTATGGCATTGAAAAGTGCGGCACCATTTTGGGAGGATGTACTTACAGGCCAGTATGCTTTAGTTAAAGGGATTGGAGATGTTGAGAGGTTACCTTTGTGTAAGGTGTACTTGAAGTTAGAGTTTGTGGAAAAGTTACCTCATGAGGGGGTGAACTTCCTGCTGTGCAATGATATTGCAGGTGATCGCTGGGGTCGTAATATCATTGTGTGTTCTAAACCTTTGAAAGCTGATCCAGTTGAGTGTGAATCTAGAGATAATTCTGTTATTTCCTGTCTGTGCAGTAACCAGAAGTAAAGCTAAGAATTTAGTTTTGGAGAAGTAAGTTGATAATTTGGCTACTAATCCTTCTGAAAAGGAACAGGATGAAATTTGTTTGAAAGATATTTATGAATGTGACACGGTGAATGACGTTAACAACGTGGAGTCAAGTAGTATAGGTTCAAGTGCTATATGTCAACATGAGTGGGGGAGATGGATGCTCTGATGCGCATTTGACTTATAAAAATTTGATTGAAGTCCAAAAATTAGACCATACCATAAATCACATTCAAATTGGCTTTGAGTGAAGAAGGGATTGCAAAATAACAAACACGATATTATATGAAAAATGGGATTTTAATGTGCAAATACCGTCCTTCAGACGAGCCTGCTTGTAATACCTGGAGTGTACTATATCAACTAGTTGTACCAAAATGTTGGCCAAGTATATCTTCTGATGTTGCTAAATTCTGTAAATCATGTGCTATATGTCAGTTAGTTGACAAGCCAAATCAGATAATTCCTCCTGCCCCTTTGGAACCTATTCCAGTAATGAATGATCCTTTCAGCAAAGTTATTATTGACTGTGTTGGGCCTATGCCAAAAACCACGCCAGGAAATCATCTTATTAACTATTATGTGTTGTAGTACTCGGTATCCAGAAGCAATTCCTCTACGCAGTATCTCGGCAAAAACTGTTGTTCCAGCCCTGATTAAGTTTTTCACTATACTTGGATTCCCAAAGGTATTGCAATCTGACCAAGGATCAAATTTCACTTCTAAATTATTCAAGAATGTCATGAATGACAGGGGAGCGATGCAACAGTTTTCAACCATATATCATCCTGAAAGTCAAGGTGCTCTTGAACGTTTTCACCAAACCTTGAAGTGTATGTTAACTAAATTTTGTAAAGAGAATAACAAGGATTGGGATGACAGTGTGCCTTTTGTGTTGTATGCTGCTAGGTCAGTAAAACAAGAAAGTTTGTGGTCCCACAGATATGTTGTAGAAGAGTTTGATTAATGAAGAAAGTGAATATAACCTTTGTGAATATGTAACAAAATTAAGAGAAAGGTTGTATCAGGTGCGTGAGTTTGCATAAAAAATTTAAATGTATCACAGACAAAGATGAAAAAGGTTCATGATAAGAATGCTAAGTTTAGGCATTTTGAGGAAGGTGAAGAAGTGCTTTTATTCTTGCCTTGTAGAAAACAACTTCTTCAAGCTAAATTTGAAGGTCTTTATAAAGTCCTTAAAAAGGTAAATTATTTAAATTATATAATTGGTACACCAGACCGTAGGAAAAAGAGAAAAGAATGGTGCACATAAACTTGAAACATTTTGAAGGAAGGAAAATGCCAGTATGTGCAAGTGTTTTAGAGGAATTGTGCATTAAAGATGATAATTTTGTGATTTAAGATGCTGAAAGGGAAAACCATGACTTGTGATTGAGGATGTTGAAGTAAAGTTAAAGGACAGTGACATTTTAGGTAATCCTTACAGTAAGACCTCACATCTTTCCTCTGATCAGGAAGAGGATGTACTAAAATTGCTACAAGACATTTCAGATCTTTTTACAAACACACCAAGAGTCACAACACTGGTCAAGCATGATGTGGTTAGTTCCTGGATCAACACCTGTGAAACAAACCCCATACAGAATGCCTCCAGTGAAATCTCAAATACTGAAGACTGAGATAGAATACCTCTTAGCTGCTGGAATTATAGAACCAATAAAAGTCAATGGACGTCACCCTGTGTGTTAGTGAAGAAAGATTCTACATGGAGATTTTGTATAGACTACAGGAATATGAATGCTGTAACAATTGCAGATTCTTTCCCTCTTGCTAGGATTGACGACATTATTGACTCCGATTGTCCGAGCATATTTAGATGATTTAGTGGTGTTTACGACAACGTGGTCTGAACATGTGCAGGTACTGAAACAGTTATTTGAAAGATTAAGACAATCAAATCTGACAGTGAATTTAAACAAGTGTGAATTTGCTCATGCACAGCTGAAGTTTCTAGGACATGAGATGGATGCAAGTGATGAGGCTGCTGGAGCTGTTCTGTTGCAGTTATCAGATGATGATGTGCTCCATACTATCTGTTATGCCAGTGCCAAGTTTAAGAGTTATCAGCGTGCCTATAGTACAGTGGAAAAGGAGGCATTAGCTTTCTTGATGGCATTGGATAAATTTGAAGCCTATTTGGATAATACTGGTAATGAAATTATCGTATTTAGTGACCATAACCCCCTTCAGTTTGTGAATAGTATGGAAAATAGAAATCAGAGATTGACTAGGTGGTTCCTAGCCATGCAGCCATACAATCTAACAATTAAACATATAAAAGGTCATGAAAATTTGATTGCAGATGCATTGTCACGTCCTGCTTAAGACATTTTTGTACTGAATGCAAGCTTCACATGAAATTAACTAGTTAAAAAACCCTTCGTGTTTTTGTTTTAAGGGTGTGGGTGTTAAGTAGTTAATAAGGATTTCATATTAAAGGAAACACTATTTTTCTGAATCTGTTAATGAATGTGGATCTTGCATTTGTAGTAGTATTTATGTAATATATATATATATATATATATATATATATATATATATATATATATATATATATATATTATGTGAATTAATAATTATTGATAATTCTGACGATCTCAGATGAGTTTAAAACTATATTTTTTGATAATGAGATAAGAGACGTCAGATGTAAATAGTGTCGACCCGGCGGACTCGAACGGATTTTGGTGAAGGTGAGACGCTCGGTCTTGTGGTATTTGTTTTTTTTATGACTTACTCCTAAGTTTAACGTTGTTGAAGTTTAAATTGTTCCAGTATGATTATTTGAGGTTATATACAAATGCAGATATATAAGAATCCGTATAAGATTATTGATTTTAT
>NW_020870707.1:226992-229492 GCF_003789085.1 Penaeus vannamei
TGTAATACCAATTGGTTCTATGTTTATAACTTATATCTATATGTACTGCAGATTCACTCTCTCTTCTCTCTCTCTCTCTTCTCTTCTCTCTCTCTCTCTCTCTCTCTCTCTTTCTTCTCTCTCTCTCTCTCTCCTCTTCATCTATATTTTATTATTATCTCCTCTCTCTAATAACTCTATATTTATATTATATATATTATATATATATATATATATATTTCTATATATATATCTCTCTCTATATATATTATACATATATATACAGTATATTACTATTTATATATTAATACACACACACACACACCACACACACACACACACACACACACACACACACACACATCACACACACCACACACACATATATATATATATATTATATATATTATATATACATATATATATATACATATATATATATATATATTTATTTATTATATATTATATATATATACATATATATATATATTATATATATAATATATATACACACACACACACACACACACACACACACACACACACACACACACACACACACACACACACACACACACACACACATATATAGCTATATATATATATATATATATATTATATTAATATATTATATATATATACTATATATATATATATATGTATATATATATATACATATATATATATATATATATATATATATATATATATATATATATATATATATATTATATCATCCCTTTCCTCTCCCCTCTCCCTCCCCCTCCACTCTCCCTGCCTCTCCCTCTCACCTTCCTGAGCCTCGCCAGCACCTCCTCCTCGCTGGCGTCCACACGGTTCATCCTCGCAATCCTTAGTAAGACCTTCGCCGCCTCATCCATCCTTCCCCTCGAGACCAGCCAGCGAGGGGACTCCTCAATCACCCTGCGAAAGAGGGGAGAGAGAACGGGGAATAAACCAAGGGGGAAGGGAACGGCGGATAAAGAAGGGAGAGCTTTTCGGGGAAGAAATATAAGGGTAGGGGAACGGGGGATAAAGAAGGGAGAGAGAACGGGTAATAAATATAGGGGGAAGGAAACGGGGATGGAGAAGGGAGAGAGAATGGGGGTTAAAAGAAGGGAGAGAGAACGGGGGAGACGGATATAAGAGCATGGGAAATGGGGATGAAGAAGAGAGAGAGAACCGGGGGGGGGGGGTTATAAGGGCAAGGGAAAGAGGAATAAAGAAGGGAGAGTGTGAACGGGGGAGATGTTTAAGGGCATGAGGGATGAAGAGGAGAGAAGAAAAAAAAAAGAAATGGAGAGGGGGAAAGAACAAAAAAGACGGCTAGAGACGAGAAATAGAAAAGAAATAGAATTAAAGAAAATGGAGCAACTGAAATAGTGAGAAAACATTATGGCTAGTCATAGAGTCATAAAAAAACTACAAGATTTAGCTCATTCTAAACACAACAGCGTGTAAGTAAGACAATTACAGTATTAAACAAGCTCAACTTTAACATTAAAACCAAAACCTTTCAAATTCTCATAATATGCACTGGATACTCATTTCCTGAAAGAGTCAAACCGAACTCTTATTTGCAAAATACTAATTTACTCTTAATTAACTTGTATTCTATGCTTATCTCTCTCTCTCTCTCTCTCTCTCTCTCTCTCTCACACACACACTCTCTCTCTCTCTCTCTCTCGCTTTCCATCTATCTACCTATCTATCCCTATCATAATAAGCCCATTTACCTATCTATCAATCTCTCTTTCACTGCCCACAAAGACCCACCGCTCATCACTCAACCTACTTGACATAGACGAGTGCCAGGAAGGCGGGCAGGCTCGTGATGAGGCCCAGCTTGACCCAGTCGCCGGTCAGCCACGCCACGAGGGCCATGAGGCACTGACCCAGCGAGAAGAACACGGAGGAGAGGGCGGTGACCGGACCTCGCCTCTCGTCGCGAACCTGCTCTGACGCTGCGGGGAAGAAGGGTGGAGGCCGGGGAGGAAGAGAAGGGAGAAGGAAGAGGAGGAGAAGAGGGAAGGGGAGGAGGAGGAGGAGGAGGAGGAAAATATACAGGAGGGGGGGGGGGGAGGAGGAGGAGATATAGGGGGAAGGAGAAGGAGAAGGTGGAAGAGGAGGAAACGAAGATAGGAGGAGGAGGAAATGAAGAAAGGAAGTCCAAGGAGCAGGAAGAGAAGGAGAAAGACGAGAAGGTCGAGTTGAATGACGAGGAGTTGAAGGAGAAGAAAGAGAAGGTGAAATAGGAGGTTGTTGTGCGTTTTAACAGAGGAGGTAAAAAAACATTAGTTTTTATTACCATGTTACTGTTACTATCGCGATCCCTAATATCATAATTACTGCGACCATCATCATTACTATCACTGTCATACTACAGCTGCTTTCATCAACATGGGTTTTACATTTACTATCGCTATTACTATCATTTGCACTCAGTAAGCGCTATCCTTGTTCCAGAAGGAATCGGCTCACTGTAAAATTTCCATATATCATAACGAATAATATTTTCCTA
>NW_020870707.1:244590-253069 GCF_003789085.1 Penaeus vannamei
TTAAAATTCTGTCCACAACATCGACCAAACTTGACCTTCTCATCTCAGAATCCCTGTACATCCACAAGATGAAACCTGATCTCAACAATAGCACAGCCATTCAGTTGTCTACGATGTAGTTCAACCATCGTAACTAGCAATTCCCACCTGTCTAGTATGTCTCATCCTCGCCCAGGTTTTACATTTTTTCACAATATTTCTGTTTCTTTTTTGTTCACTTGTTACCCATTTGATTTGTTGCTTATGTTATGAACAATTTTTGTCACTGTTCTTTTTATTTTATCTAATATTGTTCTTGTACTTTCTGTTTTAGTCTGATGATGGAGAGAGACCTCTTCGAAACGTTACGTAATAATAAAGATGTTCATCACAGGCATGGCTCTCCTTTTCCTTCTGATATTACGATTCCCGAATGGAAAATCAACTGCAGAAATTATATATGTACACACACACACACACACACATGTATATATATATATATATATATATATATATATATATATATATATATATATATATATATATATATATATATCATCATCATCTCTGCACAGAACGGAAACCATAAAACTAGAGCAAAAAGGAAAACCGTGACCTTGAAAGCATGCGTAATCACCGCCAATGAATGGCCTTCGCCGAGGATAAGATGCAGAGCAAAAAGACATATTGATTATGGAACGCCGCGGACGGCTCGGGCGGCGGACGTGCCAAGGCGCGAAGAGCTCCGCGGGGGCAAAGGATCTGTAGTGATTACCCCTTTGAGACACTTTCAAAACTACAACGCGGGTCTTGCAGAGTGCAACTTGCGAACAGGGGAGCTGCTTTCAAAAGGGTGGTAGCTGGCGTGTACTGCAGCATGACCCGCTCGTCACAACCCTGAAGCCCTTAACCCCGTAAGACTTACTATTACATTAACTTCATTATCAACTGTGTCCATTCTCCTTTTAAAACCAATAAAAAGTAAAATAAACAAACCAAGGATAAAAAAAAACCAAAGCATAAAAAGGAAAACCTGAGATCCCCTCAGTCTGTATATTCACAAAAGTTACAATGCATATAACACATCCTAACTGGCCTCTTACAAAACATGAATATACTTATCTTTCTCTCTTGTAGGAAATCGAAGAAACAAACAACAAAACAGGAGACGTCCAGTGAGGCCGGGCGCTCCGTGAGCAGCACTCACGAGCCAACAACCCAAGAGAGAGTCTAGCATAAACAGGCTCTTTATATAGGCTCTTATAAAATGCGTAAATAAAAATGAATGAAAATAAAAGGTTTTACTTTACATAATTAGAAGAAATTAAAATAAAACTAGAGGCCGTGAGAAAAACTAAAATAAATAAAACATAAAAATACGAAAAATAAAAGGCTCCAGGGACGCAAAACTGCAGCTGGCTACCGCCGATCCCCACAGATGGTGCTGGTGCTGGCTAGAAAAGGGGGGACTCGCCTAGTCTGGACTCCTGCTTAGTGGGGGTACCTCACGTCCACTACAACCCCTCCCTCGCCCACCGAGCGGCCAGCACAGCTGAGCGAGAGGCTCCGCCAGGTGGAGAGCCAGGTCACAAGGCCTCCCTAGCCAGGCCTACGGGTCGCCGGGCGTGTGCCGACCTCAGACTGGCAGCCACGACGTCAAAGGGAGGTTGCTGGCTGTGCTGGGCGCTCAGGTCGAGGGGAACTCGAACTGTCGACAGACTAGCGAGTCAAAGCACCATGAAAAAATCAGTCACATCTGAAAGGAGAGAGGATTAGTATATTCATCCTTTGCAAGAGACGGCAGGCGAGTACATGATTGCAAACCCCAGGAATATACAGAGAGAGGGATCACGACCTCCTAAAAAAAAAAAAAAAAAAAGCTAAGAACGAAAACCAGGAAAGGAACTTAAAAATAACCCTTAAAACTAAATAAACCTAAACCTTAAAAACTAAAACTGAAAAACCCTTAACCTAAATGAAACTTAAAATTAAAGAGACTTAAAAGTAATACCTTAAACTAAAACCAAACTTAAAACTATACTTAAAACGAAAGCTTACAACTAAAGAAAATAAAATTAAATAAAAGAAACGCTGCCTGCTCCCTCTAAAACAATAAAAGCATTACAAACAAATAAAAATATTACAAATACAAAAAATAAAAGTTACAAAATAAAAGCGGGATCTCAGGCCAGCTAACTACAGAAGCGGTGGTCCTGGGCACTCCGGTAGTTCCAGGTATGCAGAGTTCGTCGTGCGAGCAACGTCAGTCTCGCTCGAGAGCCCACACGAAGTAGACGTATTGCTGTGGTCTGCAGGGAAGGATGTAATAAATGTGAATTTCTGATGGTGAAGTGATGATACCTTACCATACCCAGTCTTACCACGACTGAGGTGCATGTTGGGATGGACGTATTGCTGAAAGCAACATCGTTGCACCTGGCTCCGCGTCGTCAGGTAACCATGGGTCGACGTAATCAGGGTCATGGTATGGTGACGCATCTGGGAACGTCAGCTCCTCCTCCAGCTTAAATGGGCGCAGCTGGTTAGCGTGGCAGTTACGCTCCGAAAACGGGGGAGACAGGTCCTGAACGACGTAATTAACAGGGCCCAACTTCTTCACGACCTTCGCAGGGCCTTGCCACCGGGGCCCTAAAGCACGATCAGGTCCTGTTTGCGTAGTCTTTATCTTGTAGAGGACCAGGGACCCAGCTTCTAAGGACCAGGGCGGCCTCAGGTTACGGTTGTGATATGCTGCATATTCCTGACGAGCCTTACGGGATGCTTCCTGCGCTGCTTTCCTCGCAACATCCAAGGCCTCACGTAGCTTGCAATGAGCATCTTCTCCTGCTGTAACATGGTTGCTCAAACCAACCGGGAAATGGCCTGGCTGGCCTGTCAGCAAGTAAAGGGGCTGATCTCCGATAGCCCTGTGGATGGCAGAATTTATGGCAAAACGTACCCTGGGGTATGTACCGATCCCAGTCTAGGGGTTGGTCTTCTACCAATGTTGCAAGAGCATCTTTTACAACCCGATTCGTTCTTTCTACAAGACCGTTTGCCTGTGGATGGAAAGCGGTTGTAACGTGAGTTTGAACGGTCAGGTCCTCACATACACTGCGAAAGAGGGCATTATTAAATTCAAGACCGCCGTCAGTCTGAAGCAATCGTGGTGGACCAAATAGAGTAATGAAATGATCAATTATTGCTCTTACTACTGTCTCTGCTTCCTTGTTGGGTAAAGGTACGAGCTGTAGGTACCTTGTCAACTGATCTACCATTACCAGGACATAGCGATTCCCACTCGAAGAGCTGTGCAAGTCCACCAAATCAGCACTGACACGCTCCATGGGATGCACAGCTTCAGGTGCATGCTGCAAAGGGGCACGCCTACCTATGCCCTTCCTCTTCTGACAAGTTTTACAGGACGATACGTACTTACGAGTCTCTCCCAGCATGTTAGGGAAGTAGAACAAATCACGTAGCTTATTGTAAGTACGGTAAATGCCATGATGTGCTGCAATAGGGGATGCATGAGCAATTTTTATCGCATCCTTACGTAGAGTCCTTGGCACAACGAGCTGCTCGACAATTCGTTCTGGGAGATGCCTTAATCTATACAGGACTCCATTTCTTAGTTCAAACTCGTCCAGGGGCAATGGCGGTCGTTGCTGGGCACCGCTCTTTCTTCCAAGAACATTACAATTTCGTGCAACAAGGGGTCCTTTAGTTGCTCAACCCTCATTGCATAAGGATCTGGAGAAGAAAGGGATATGGGTGCAACATCACGTGAGAGCATATCAGGGACATAATTGATTCGACCCTGCTTATATTTAATGGAAGTTATGGTCTGCCAGTTCTGCACTCCAGCGGCTCATCCGTGGACTTTTAGTTCTAGAGAATACATACGTGAGGGGACGATGATCAGTAAGCACCGTGAACCGTCGTCCGTACAGGTAAGCATCAAAATGCCTCACGCTTTCCACAACTGCAAGTGCTTCAAGGTCGGTGGCACTATACCTGGTTTCTGCACCACGTAGTTTGCGGCTGAAGTAGGCTATAGGATGAAGCTCATTTTGGTCATCAGTCTGCATAAGACATGCACCTATAGCTACCTGTGATGCATCTGTATGCAATTCAAAATTTTTCTCAAAGTCAGGTTTGGCTAAAACTGGAGCAGTTATTAGAAGATCTTTCAGTTTATAAAAGCATCCCTTTGGTCTGGTCCCCACAAAACCGCACATCCTTTCTGGTTAGTCTGGTGAGGGTGCTGCAATCTTTGCATATTTCGGTACAAATTTCCTAAAAAATCCAGCAGCACCAAGGAATCTGCGTACCCCTTTCTGATTCTTAGGAGGCAGCATTTCTTCAATGGATTTCACCTTCTCAGGGTCTGGCAGGAAACCCTTTGGAGTGACGCGGTAGCCAAGAAATCTGAAATTACTCACGGCAAAATCACATTTTTCCAGATTTAATTTAAACCCTGCCTTATCCAACAGTAGCAGAGTCTCATTAAGGTGTTTAATGTGTTCCTCAAAAGTGGCACTATGCACAACTATATCATCCAAATATGCAATGGTGTGCTTACCTAGAACAGGTGACAAAACAAGGTTGACTGTCCTTTGGAATGTAGATGGAGCTGTACATAATCCAAATGGCATGCGACGGAACTGGTATAGCCGATGTCCATCTGAAAATGCGGTTTTTGGACGATCTTCAGGCTTCACCGGGATGGACCAGTAGGCGGAGCGAGAGTCCAGTAAAGTGAATACACTAGTTCCTCCTAGTTCATCCAGAAGTTCATCCATCCGGGGTAGTGGGTAGCTGTCAGCTATAGTAACAGAATTCAGGTTCCTGTAGTCCACACAGAACCTCAATGTGCCATCCTTTTTCTTCACAAGGACTACAGGTGACAGCCACGGGGACGAAGAAGGTTCAATCACTCCGGCCTTGAGCATTTGTTCACACTCCTCACGAATGTGCCTTTTAGCTGCTTCAGGAAGACGCCACTGACGCTGACACAAAGGATGCTTCTCTTGTGTTGGGATCTCATGTACAATGTCTGGAACTTCCCCAATAGCAAACTTATCACCTGAAAAGAGTCGTGGGTATTGGGCAAGAACCTTACACACCTGAGACTTACGGTGATCAGACAGATGTTTGAGAGAAATCTTTTCCAAGGCACTTGTAGGTACGGCTGCCACAGGAGTGTCTGCAATGGATGCAACATTGCCAGGTGCTTCAGGTGTGTCACACATTTCCTCAACCTCATGAAGTTCGACCAGTGCGTTCCATTTCTCAGCTTGACTGGATTGAGTGTCGGATTAACAACCCATACCACGGCTTCTTTAGACGAGGGCTTAATAACTTCGCGTGGCAAGATCACAGAATATCCAAGTCCCTCAACAAGCAATTGTTTTCCAATTAATACATCTGGAACACGTATAGGCACAAACCTTCCACTTTCTGGTGGGCAACACAGAATGTCTTATCGCAGCTCTTGCAGGTGGCACTGGCACTGACATACCCTTCATCTTCATCACGACTGCTGTGAGCTCCAGTGAATCCTTGTTCACATACCTTACTGTAAATGCCTTCCCTCTAAGCGGAGGTACGAGTTATTGGTTCGTGAATCATAGCCGAGGCGGAAGTCAAGCCTCTTCAGGAGATCAATACCAATTAAGATATCTCCTGGAAAATCAACTCCATCAACAATGCAGACTCGATGAGTAACTATATTTTTTATCATTAATCTGCAAATATGACATCACGCTCACCTGTGATTGCAAGCGATGCTCCTGAGGCACCTTGAAGCCGCCTCCGAGGTTCAGAAGTTCGTGAAGGGGCGATCAAAGTCTGCGCACTATGCTTCAAAAGCGTTGCCTCCAAGCCCGTATCGATGAAGGCGTTAATCATCTTGCCTGAAATCATCAGCCATCGGTCGTCCTTGACGTGGGCTGCAGGTGGGGGTTGAGGGAATTGCGGCCGATGGCTCCCGTGTCACTGGACCTCGGGTATTGCAAGGGCTGGCCCCACCTAGTTCCTCCGGCGACAGGGGCGCTTCCGTCAGAGGGTGGCGGAAAGGGGCAATCCTTCACCAGGTGTCCCTCCTGTTGGCACCGAAAACAGGCAAGACGACGCGGGCGATAGCGGCACTCTGTGTTGTCATGGCGCGAGGTTCGATGGTATGAGCACCAGCGAGTTCTGCGATGTTCGGGCGGCTCTTCTACAGGGGCTACAGCTCGAGAGGTCGAGGAGGATGGCGATCGGCTAGTGGCTCCGTCCTTGCAACACCTGTACGAGTATTCCAGATCCGCTGCGCCGTTTCCACCAGTCGATCCAGAGGCAGCTCATCGATAATGGCAAGGTATTCACGGAGCCAGAGCGGAAGTCCTTGCAGGAAGAGCCTCTTCAAAAGGGGCTCAGGATTCCCCAACATCAGGATAATCCCGCACTCCCTGGTAAACGATCCCCTCTAGCTGTTGAAAGAAATCTTGTGGTCCCTGTGTGGTGGTCATCCTGCACTCGTTCAGGATCGTGAAGAAATCTGTTGAGGAGCAAGTGCCGCGAAATTTCCTCCTTAACAGCGTCTTGAAAATGGCCCACTCACGAATACCATCGAACATAGGGGAGTTTACGATAAGGTCTGCCGGTCCCTTGCAAGATGCTCGCGCAGCCGAGATGAAGGTTGCGTCTGTTGCTGGTTTCGCCACATTTTCAATGTGTCTTATCCAGGCCTCCACTTCCTGGTTGCGACGGAGAGGTTGCGCGGCAGGTGTATCTCCTCGAAAAGGTGGTATGGATTCCTTATCCACAACCACGTTAAAGATGGGGAGAGGAGCAGGCGGTGGCGGCGAGGCTGCAGGACGATCACGATCTTCAGCCGCCCTCAGACGAGCTTCGAGTTCCTGGTTCTTGGTCTTATATTCCCGCAACTTCAGAGTCACGTGATCCAGCCTCCTCATCAATTCATCATACATGTGATCTCCTGATGCATTGATGCCCGCTCCAATCCGGTGGCACCAACAGGCTCTTCTTGCTGCTGTTGCTGCTCCAGCTGTTCCTCCTGCGGTGACTCCCTCTTATCACCTCTTCCTCTTACCATCTTGGCGAGTAATGGCTAAGATGCAAAGATATGCGTGTTATTTATCGCTTATCACCTCCGGCACCTCAGGCAAGCACCACCTTGAAATGTTGCGCACTTGCAGTATCACTATGTTAGTTACCGTAGTCACGAACTGTCCTTGTAGGCACGATTGTTAATTACCACTAGGCGTCCCCACAATTCACAATCACGGTATACAGTACGAGAGCACATTAACACACGAAGACTAAAAGCACTAAAAGCACGTTAAAACACACAAAGCACTAAAAGCACGTTAAACACATAAAAGCACTAAAAGCAAAGCACATAAAGCACAAAGCACGGTAAGCACATAAAGCACAAAGCACGGTAAGCACATAAAGCACAAAGCAAAGCACAAAAGCACAAAGCACGGTAAGCACACAAAGCACAGCACGGTAAAGCACAAAGCACGGTAAGCACAAAGCACGTAAAGCACAAAGCACGGTAAGCACAAAGCACAATTTAACATTTAATCACTGATTACATCTTACCGTCAGCACAAAGTTAAATTCATATGCACGTACTTTAAATCACAACCTAACTTTAACAGAGCACTTATCACTGGTTATGATGGACAGACTGCCTATAGTATACACGTACTTGGCGGTTATGAAAACACGATCACATAACATGAAATTGCATTAAGCACAAGCACTATCACTGATCACATTTACAATTACTTTATGCAACCGAGCATTCAAATCACTTTTGAAACTGCGTAATCACACACTGGTGGGGCTTCGTATGTTGCAAAGTTGTTTTTCCAAAAAACAAATAGTGTAGAAACATTTAATAAAAACACAAATCAGCTAGAACTCAAAAAATGCAAAAAAAAATACACAAAACACTGCTTAAAATTAAATTTCAAAAGCCCAGAAAGCATAAAAACACCATTATGATAAAAACAAACTAAACGAGCAAAACCCAATCAAGAAGCATGGACACATTAATCCCTTAAAAGTCCTTTAGCATTGCTAATTGCATGCAATTGATCCTCACCGCGTATGCCACCATTTTACGTTGTAGTGTTTACCCCTTTGAGACACTTTCAAAACTACAACGCGGGTCTTGCAGAGTGCAACTTGCGAACAGGGGAGCTGCTTTCAAAAGGGTGGTAGCTGGCGTGTACTGCAGCATGACCCGCTCGTCACAACCCTGAAGCCCTTAACCCGTAAGTAAGACTTACTATTACATTAACTTCATTATCAACTGTGTCCTTTTAAAAAGATAAAAAAAAAAAATAACAAACCAAGGATAAAACAAAACCAAAGCATAAAAAGGAAAACCTGAGATCCCCTCAGTCTGTATATTCACAAAAGTTACAATGCATATGACACATCCTAACTGGCCTTCTTACAAAACATGAATATACTTATC
>NW_020870707.1:268169-270669 GCF_003789085.1 Penaeus vannamei
AGGAAGGGTGGGTGGAATGAAGTGGAAGGAGGAATAAGGTAGATGATGGCATGTGGAGGAGCGGCAAGCAGGTAAGGAGTATAAAGGAGCGGGTAATGGTAATGAAGCAGCGAGAACAAAAGGTAATTTGTGATAAACGAACAGACACTGGCAGGCGCGCTGGAAGATGATATGGCTAATGTAGAATGGGGATTATCTGATTGATACATATAGATTTTTTCTCTTACATGTCGTATTGGTATACATATGTTCATACATATATATGTTCGTCTCGTTATATTCTCCCTGAAAGCATTATGATTCCGCACACATCTCCTGACATTGAATAAATCCAGATATTTTCCCGGGTCGCTTTTGTCACAGAGATGAGGAGGGAAAGGACGTTATGAAATGCGCGGTTTAGTTCACTACCTTTTCGTATTTCTCATAATATAATTTCAAGCGTGGCTGTTTAATGTAAGTACAGCATAGTCTATACTTCCTTATTCATGAGCGTTCATAATTGATTTTTTCCTCACTTCCTGCAGCTCATATTAATTATTTGTGAAGTTATTAGTTCGTTTCCTAAGGCTTTCACAGTTTCTCAACTATTGCGAGATCGAACTCCTTCTCCTGTTCGCCCCTTTCATGTAACTAAGTCAATTTGGTTCTAGCTTTTTCTTTCCTTCGCTGGCTTCTATATCTATGTTTTATTTCTTATCAGGATATTATGTTTTTTTTATATATATATATTAACAGTTGCGTATCAACGATACAACTGTCATCATTGCTTGTATATAATTTTACATATATTTTTCTATTGTTATTTATAATCGATTTTGTGTGTGTGTGTGTGTGTGTGTGTGTGTGTGTGTGTGTGTGTGTGTGTGTGTGTGTGTGTGTGTGTGTGTGTGTGTGTGTGCGTGTGCGTGTGCGTGTGCGTGTGCGTGTGCGTGTGCGTGTGTTACATAAAGAAAGTTTATGTAACACAGTATTGTTGCCGGGGCAACTTGAAACCATAGGTGACAGTTACATAACGGTCGCTTCAGTTCACTCTCCTCCGCGACAACTGTCACTCTTTTGTGAAGAAATGATAACCCAACTGCAAGTCCGTAGAGAAAAAATACTAATGAGGGTAATGTGAACATGCAGTGGGTGTAACATGGACTCGTTGACGTCACTGTAACATCATTCACTCCATATACAGATAAGTTTATTTTTTCTTTTATATCTACATGCAAATATACACGCATGCATATGGTTTGCCATTCTCTTATATATTAGTATATACATGAATTTTTCTTATGCATTACGACTGAATAAATGGCAGAGGTATTTCTCTATATTGCAAGGAACTGCAAACAAAGAAATAATTTGTTGGGTCTCTATCTCCTTATATCTTTACCTTGGCCATTTTTTTAATCAGTGGCAGTGTAACAGGTTAGAAGGGCCATGGCTGTCCACCAGTATGAACTATCTATATGATGAGGATGAGTCTTTTTCATACTTTACCAGTAAGAAACATTCAACAGCCATTAATAATTATGCTTAATTAGACATTCCTCTTACATATGGATCCCAGAAAAAACACCTCGGGTGAATGGTTGACCTATTAGTCGCGTTATTATTATTATTACTTTATTACTGTTACTATTATCATTATCATCTTGGCTATTAACATTATTTATTATCAATTTATCATCAATATTATCAAATATTTAGCATTAATATTATCAAATATTTAGCATTTTTATCAATATTATTAAGTATTTATGATTGTTACTAATATTTATCAATGGCACTATTATTATTACTATTATAATTATTATCATTATTATTATTGTCAATGCTATTGTTATCATCATCATCATCATTATTATTATAATAATAATAATTATTATTATTATTATTATTATTATTATTATTATTATTATCATTATTATTATTATTATTATTATCATCATCATCATCATCATCATTATTATGATGTTGTTATTATTCATATTATCATGGTCGTTATTATTATTATTATTACTATTATTATTATTATCATTATTATCATCATCATCATTATTATCATTAATAGTTTGTTGTTCATTATTGTTCAAATCATTATCATCATCCTTATATTTATTGTTGTTGTTATTATTGTTACTATTATCATTATCATGATCATTAGCATTATTAATGTCATTCTTCCTAATGTTACTGTTATCATATTATCATTATTATTAATTATCACCATCATTATTATCATTATCATTAGTACCAGCATTTCTCTTCTTTATATTGACTAAAACTGCCTGTCGATTTTAAGAGTTCTGTATTTCTCGGAACATAATTCATAAATACCCAGCAGCGATAGTAGTGATATTTCTGCAGTTCCTATCTTTTTGCATCTGGTGAATACTTCCATTTTATCATTTGTGGTATTCCTACATTTCCTTCATCCCCTTCTTTCGCAATCTTGGACCAGGAGAAGAAAAATTGGTCTTTCTCACCTTCTTCCTCTTACTCTTAC
>NW_020870707.1:275669-280669 GCF_003789085.1 Penaeus vannamei
CTTTTGATGTCTCTCTCTCTCGTCTTGACTTCTCTACACTCGAACAATTCGGCTCTCCGTCTCCCTCTCTCTCTCTCTCTCTCTCTCTCTCTCTAACATCTCTGCGTCTCGTCTGCTCTCTCTCATCTCTCTACTGAGATCTTTCTCCACTTACTGCTGCTCTCTATGTCTTCCATATCTCTAAATCCAAAATAATCTTCTTCTACAACCGTATTATCACGCTGTGAATCATTAGTATCTATACTGCAGTCTCTTGACGTAATTCGTCTCTCTTAAGGCTTCTTTCGCTCCTCTCTCTCTCTCTCATTCTTCTTCTACATCTGGCTCATGCTCTCCCTTCTACTGACTTAACTCATGCCTATCTCTCTATTGTGAAGAAAAGCTATAAGTATTCTCTATACTAACCTCTGCCTAACTTCAATTTCTTAAGCTTTCGTATCTCATCATTCCCTTCTTTCCATAATCAATCGTCTCTTCTCTTATGATACTGATCATATCTACTCATCCTCTTCACATTAGCTTCCCATCATCATCTACTCTTCACAACTAATCGTCCAAATAACTGACCCACCATCCTATCTATCTGTCGCAACCGACAAAGAAGCATCAAATAACACTGGAACTATCTCTAACAAATCACTCCTCACTCGTCACTTCCTCGATATCTATACCCTATATATACACGAGTACACTCTAATCGAACAAATACCGTGCTCCAGAACTCTGCTACACTCTCCTATACACTAACACTTAACAAATCATCTCACCTCCTACCTACTATACTCAGTATCCCCTCCACAACACAGCTCAAAACCTCTCTCTAACCCCGACGCGGACTCTAACTCTTACTCTCATCCTTGCATAAGCTCAACTCTTAACTCTCTCTCTCTCTCTACGTTATTGCTAAACTACTCTGCTCGTACTCCATACAGTCTCTTACTCTCTGCTTCTCTTTCTTCGTCGCATCATCTCTCTCTGCTCTCTCCCACTCTCTCTCTCTCTCCCCGCTCTCTCCACATCTCTCTCTCTCTCTCTCTCTCTCTCTCTTCGCTCTCTCTCTCCTCTCTCTTCTCTCTCACCTCTCTCTCTCTCTCTGCTTCTCTCTCTCTTCTCTCTCCACTTTCTCTCTCTCGTATCGTCTCCACTTTCTCTCTCTCTAACTTTCTTCTCTCTCTCTGTAAGCCTTCTCTCGACTGACCTACTACTCTCCACTTCCGTCACCTACTACTTTGACTGCGTACTCTTCTTACCTCTTGCTGCTCTCTCCTCTCAAATCTAGGCTACTCGCATCCTCCCATTCCTCCGGGTGATTTCTCTCCTCATCTCACGCTCCAACTGGTCTCACTCTCTCTGATGAGCGATACTCAGGTTCTCGATCCTTCGGTATATACCTCTATCTAAGTCTATCTGATCTTAAATCTTATTTCTAATCTATCTTATCTCTCTTCTCTTTCTCTAGTTAATCGTACCGCAGATCACAATGTCTCTCTCTCACGGAGAGTAGGTCTCTCTCTTACCTTTCTTCCATCGCTCTTGCTTCTCTCGCTCTACTTACTCTCGCTCTTTCTCATCGATCTGCGTCCAGAGCTTGTCTCGGCTCTGCTCATCGCATCTCGCTTGTCTCGCTCTCTCTCCTTCTCTCTCTCTTCTCTCTCTCTCTCTCTCTCTCTCTCAACTCTCTTCTCTCCATTCTCCTCTCTCTCTCTCTACTCTCTCTCTCTCCTCTCTTCTCCTCTTCTCTCTCTTCTCTCTCTCTCTCACTTCTCTCCTCTCTCTCATTCCTTCCAATCTCCCTCTTCATTTTTGTAAAAAATCTAACTTCACAAAATTTTACAAATTATAGTTATTTCAAAAGTATCTTAAACTGCTTTTAATATTCACGATGATCTTTCAATAATACTTTTATCAAAACAACAACTCAGCCGCTGCCGTTATCACCATGGCCAGGCTCATTCCTCTGCCACAATCTCCCTTCTCCTCCATCGTGAAGAAGAGGAGCGAGAAGAAAAGAGGGTGAGGGGAAATTGAAGAGAAAGGCTCCAGAACCCAGGTCGTGTTAGAAAGTTTTATGTTCACCAGCCCACGTTTATATTCTACATATGCCTCCTCTTTATTCCGATTTATATATCTTGTCATAGACATGAAGATAACATTTCCTTTCAAGTAAAAACAAATGTCATCGCCACTCCACAAATATACCTAATATGCGAGTAATATAAATATATATATTGTATATATATATGATATATATATGTTAAGATATATATAAGTATAGTATATAATATATATTGACCCCTATATAATTATTATATATACATATAAAAAATATCTAACAAGTATTGCAATTTATACTTATATATATATATAGTATATAGTATAGTAAGGGTATTAGTACTTTATAGATAATATATATAATATTATATATATATAAAAAAATAAACCACATACCTGTATAGCCTCATAGTCTATATATATAGTATATATAAATACTTATATTAATATACTATATATATATGAAACATTGTCTACGTAGCATAAAACAGTATTCTGCTATAAAAATATAATTATATATAATATGGTAATATGATATATATTATATACGTTATATATTATATATATGAATATATATATATCATAAATTACTGAATATACTATATATAATACTATGTATATACATAATACCAGATTATGAAGTGCAGGATTAGGGCTATACCTATAATAAACTTATATATACTGTCTATATATTATATACATATTATTATATATATATATATATAAATATGATATATCTATCTATCTATCTATCTATTCTATCTATTTATCTATCTATCTATTCTATCTATCATCTATCTATATATATTAATTAATTATAAATATAAATATTATATATATATATATAAATAGTAGGTATATATATTAATACACAAATAACGACCCAACACACGACACAAACACTACACACACACACATCACAGGCACACACATTATTACTATTATAATATATCATAACCACCTAGTATATATAGTATTATTATACATAGTAATTATATATAATATATAGATTATATATATATACTATTAGATTATATATTAATGATTATACAGGTTTATATAGAGACTAAATATTTAACGTAACTTAATAATGATTAATATAATATCTACTATATAATGATAATATCTATTAATACCTATATCATTATACATACATACATATTCACCATACTTATAAGAATACCATATAATACGTACGATTATATAAATATTAGGGTTATATATATATATATATAGCTAATATTACATTTATATAATAATATACCTATATAAAGATAGTATAATAAATCATGCATAGTTAATTATAATATAATATTCCTATAAAATATAAATAATTAATATAGTATATAGTAATATATATCATACATTATAATTATATAAAATATTGCATCTACCTATATAGATAACTATATATATACTTAATATATATTACTATATATATATCCTTACATAGTATTATAATTTAATATATTAATATAAATATGATATCTCGATACATAATTATATTATTATATATGTATAGTATAATGTATATGGATAAGAATATATTAATATAGATAGTAATATTAATATAGTAAATAACTATATATGATATGTTAGAAGTACTATACATATATTGAAGAAATATACTAATAAATATTATATATATATATAATTAGGTAATATTGGAAATATAGTGAATAATATATAACAGACACCACAGTATCATATTACTATATATATTATATGTAATAGATATATAGATAATAATAATTATATTTATTACCACCATTTAGTATTTATACAGAAATTATATAAATTAAATACATATATATGTTATATACATCATAAATGATAATATATCATATAATACTATATTACCAGTAGTATATATACATGATATATATACGAATATAATATAATATATATATACTATATTATACATATGTATGCATGTATATAATACAATAACTATATAGTAGCATATAAATTATAAATATATAATAATCATATGTATATATAATTATAATACCACACACATACACACACACAACATACACACATATTCTATCATACACACACACACACACAACCACACACACAACACACACACACACACACAACATAGTTTTATATAGCATTAGTATATTTCATAGTACGCCTTATACCTATTACACCTTAGTATACCCCCTAGTATAATATAATATATAATTACGCTTTCTAATTCGTCTGATATATATATATTATACAAAAAATTCTATATATGCAGCGCATATAATAATATGATATAGACACACACACACACCACACACGACGACACACATCTCACCACGCCACAATGATTGAATAATAGTATTCATATACGTTACCTTATCAAGGTACTACTAATAAGTATATTATATAGGTGTATATTAACTATATCGTCACTTCCGACTCATGTTCTTATTAGTGACCTATCTATAATTATATTACTATATGAACGTATAGACTCTACTCTCTTAACTGCACTTACACCTACAATCTATATATTATGATAGCCTATATATATAATATATCAAATCATATACATGTCAATATATATGTGTTCTATAAATATATATTTATATATATCATATACACACACACAACACACACACACACACACACACAACACATATATCTATCTAGCATATTATTTATAAAGTTTATACTATATATAGTAATACTATATGTCAATACTATTCTCATATCATAATCCGATTTTTATAAAGGATCTACTATATATTGTATATGTCACCCTAGGCTTATTTTACTCGATAAATAATATGTCCACTCTATATATAAAAAAAAACAAAAAAATTATATACTATATATCCATATAATTATAACATGCTTAATACTATATTATATAGTTATAATATCTATTATATATATTTACATCTATACTAATAGTATATATATATATAAATATAGTAATACCTATATATATA
>NW_020870707.1:295669-298169 GCF_003789085.1 Penaeus vannamei
GCTTTTGCAAAGCGATGTAACATGATATCAACTTGTTTAATGTCAAATCTGACTAAATGACGAGCAGTGTCTTTACAGGCTGTGATTATCAGCTGTATAGTCGCTTCGTATCCGACTTTCGGGTATTTGGTATTTTTAAACTAACGACTATCTTTCACTTCACGCAATTCGGGAAAGGTTTCGGAAGGAAGGAAGGAATGGCCGCATAGTTCTTGCTGGTGAATTATTATAAATGCAGAAATACAGAAATTGTCTGTCTATCTGTCTATCAATAAGTCGATTTATCTGTCTTTTTACTACTGTATGCTTCAGAGCAATTGTAAGTTTCTGGTCATTCGCTAGTGGTGAAATTTCGCCATATGGCCAGCATCTACAAATAAATAAACCGGCCTCATTCCATTTGCTTATTGGTAAAAAAAAAAATACCTAGGCAGGAGTTGTTCCGAAAATAAGGAACCTACAGTTCTGATTCATTTATCAATAGTGAACTTTCCATGACGATTGAAGGTCTTGGGAACGACTGTGGTTACAAGCTGCAAATGACATCTGACATTCCAATAGTTGCGCTCAACATTAACTTTCCCAAAACGCAGCGGCCGTGTATCACATGAAGGATACGGGGAAGGGAGAGGAGGCGGAGAAGAAGATAAGGAGGAAGGAGGAGGTGAGGAGATAGAGGAGAGATGTGGTGGTGGAAGAAGGGGGAAATAGGTTTAAGGAAAGGGAGGAGTGAAGCAGAGGGACAGGTGCGGGAGGAGGACGGTGCGGGAGTCGGGGCGAGCGGAGAGGAAGGACCAGTGTGAGATGAGCGAGTTTGGATCCGAGGGTCAAATATTGTTATTATTGTTATTATTATCATTGCTATTACCATTATTAGTATTATTATTATGGGTAGTAGTAGTGTGTTGCTATTATCGTTATTATTATCACTATAACTAATTATATTATTATTACCTCCGCCAAGAAGGTTATGTTTCTGTAACGTTGTTATGTTTGTTGATTGATCAGCAGGATAACAAAAAGTTATGAAAAGATATTTATGTTTTTTTCTAGAGGTGTGTCATAGCCTAACTTAGATGCCATTGATGGTGATCTGGATCTAGGATTTTTTTTTTTAATGATTCCCAAGTTACTTCTGCCTTTACGGACGTCACCACTGGATTTGAGAAAGAGAAAGAGGGGATTTTATCAATTCTTCACGTGTGAACATTTTTATTGCCTATTGCCTTGGCGGAGGTATGCGCTCTATGAGTGTTTTAAGTTGATACTATTTTGTAACTTATAATTAATATTATTCTTACAACTTTTAATTAATCTTATTGTGACTATAATTAATATTAATGTAATCCATATGATTCTTATTGTCACTGTTACTACAATTACCATTATTACTAATAGTAGTAGTAGAGTATCAGTATTGTTACCATTATTATAATTATCTTTAGTTCTCGTTATCATCATCATCATCTCCGTCTCAAAAATTCATCCTTTTCATCTGAGTAATACTGAGGATCACATGTGGTACAAATTTCTTTGTTGAGAGATTTCACGGGCAAATAGAAATACATGAATGTGCGAAAACATCATCCAATTTACGGAACAGAAGAGGAATTAATAATCGAGCGTTTTGTTTCTAGTGAAGAGAATAAGCTGGGACTAACGCACATTTTCTGCGACAGCAAGTCATTTAATTTTCCATAAATGGAGCACAGCAAATATTTTGCTGTGCCAGCATTTTTAGCTAGTTTTTTTTTTATGGAAGGAAACAACCAGTTCTTGTCGTTGGTAATAGTTGCATGTAATTAAATTGCTCACTTGGACACAGTCGGGCGTTTTTCGATGTGAATCCAAAATCACAAACATATTTCTGAAGTCTAAAAGCAACTTCCTATCCTGGCTGAAAATTATTTATTTTTCCTGAAACACTGACTGGCATACGCAGCAATGAAATTTATAAAACGTTGCAAACAAAGTCGTATAAGGTATTTCGACGTAATCTACAATCTTTGATTATATAAGTAAATTACTCTCTAATTATGTAGTGATAATCATGAGTTTCACATTTCATGTTTTATTTTTTAATATGGGGAAGGCTGATACACGCTTCTTGTAAGTAAACCCCATTCTTCTGAATTAGAGTCCATATCTTCTGGGATTTCATCTTCAATTCTCTTCTGAATTAGCACGTTTCAGCAGCCATAGTAACCCAAGAAATTATTATAATATACCATTCCATTATGAACTCAGCCAAGAGATCAGTCTAAAGTGGGGAGTCCTGTATCTGGGCCGAGACGGGGATCACTGAAAGGACACCCGATACACAAGTGACGTCATATGGGTTTGAGTGTTGCTTTTCAGACCACTGGATTAGATGGAAATAATAATTGTAATAAACAATAAATTATAATGATAATATAGTCATCATCATCATAATGATAATAATTGTTATTTTTTTTTTTTTTTTTGCGTTTACTTTTATTATTTTTATTACCATTATTAT
>NW_020870707.1:308169-314188 GCF_003789085.1 Penaeus vannamei
CACTACAACCCCTCCCTCGCCCACCGAGCGGCCAGCACAGCTGAGCGAGAGGCTCCGCCAGGTGGAGAGCCAGGTCACAAGGCCTCCCTAGTCAGGCCTACGGGTCGCCGGGCGTGTGCCGACCTCAGACTGGCAGCCATGACGTCAAACGGAGGTTGCTGGCTGTGCTGGGCGCTCAGGTCGAGGGGAACTCGAACTGTCGACAGACTAGCGAGTCAAAGCACCATAAAAAATCACTCAGATCTGAAAGGAGAGAAGATTAGTATATTCATCCTTTGCAAGAGACGGCAGGCGAGTACATGATTGCAAACCCCAGGAATATACAGAGAGAGGGATCACGACCTCCTAAAAAAAAAAAAAAAAAAAAAAAAAAAAAAACAAAGGAAAACGAAAAACCAGGAAAGGAACTAAAATAACCCTTAAAAACTAAATAAACCTAAACCTTAAAACTAAAACTTGAAAAACCCTTAATCTAAATGAAAACTTAAAATAAAGAGTAAAAAATGCTTAAACTAAAAACCAACTAAAGCTTACAACTAAAGGAAATAAAATTAAATAAAAGAAACGCTGCCTGCTCCCTCTAAAACAATAAAAGCATTACAAACAAATAAAATTACAAATACAAAACATAAAAATAACTTTACAAAAATAAAGCGGGATCTCAGGCCAGCTAACTACAGAAGCGGTGGTCCTGGGCACTCCGGTAGTTCCAGGTATGGGCGAGCAGAGTTCGTCGTGCGAGCAACGTCAGTCTCGCTCGAGAGCCCACACGAAGTAGACGTATTGCTGTGGTCTGCAGGGAAGGATGTAATAAATGTGAATTTCTGATGGTGAAGTGACGATACCTTACCATACCCAGTCTTACCACGACTGAGGTGCATGTTGGGATGGACATATTGCTGAAAGCAACATCGTTGCACCTGGCTCCGCGTCGTCAGGTAACCATGGGTCGACGTAATCAGGGTCATGGTATGGTGACGCATCTGGGAACGTCAGCTCTTCCTCCAGCTTAAATGGGCGCAGCTGGTTAGCGTGGCAGTTACGCTCCGAAAACGGGGGAGACAGGTCCTGAACGACGTAATTAACAGGGCCCAACTTCTTCACGACCTTCGCAGGGCCTTGCCACCGGGCCCTAAAGCACGATCAGGTCCTGTTTGCGTAGTCTTTATCTTGTAGAGGACCAGGGACCCAGCTTCTAAGGACCAGGGCGGCCTCAGGTTATTGTGATATGCTGCGTATTCCTGACGAGCCTTACGGGATGCTTCCTGCGCTGCTTTCCTCGCAACATCCAAGGCCTCACGTAGCTTGCAATGAGCATCTTCTCCTGCTGTAACATGGTTGCTCAAACCAACCGGGAAATGGCCTGGCTGGCCTGTCAGCAAGTAAAGGGGCTGATCTCCGATAGCCCTGTGGATGGCAGAATTTATGGCAAAACGTACCTGGGTATGTACCGATCCCAGTCTAGGGGTTGGTCTTCTACCAATGTTGCAAGAGCATCTTTTACAACCCGATTCGTTCTTTCTACAAGACCGTTTGCCTGTGGATGGAAAGCGGTTGTAACGTGAGTTTGAACGGTCAGGTCCTCACATACACTGCGAAAGAGGGCATTATTAAATTCAAGACCGCCGTCAGTCTGAAGCAATCGTGGTGGACCAAATAGAGTAATGAAATGATCAATTTAGCTCTACTACTGTCTCTGCTTCCTTGTGGTAAAGGTACGAGCTAGGTACTTGTCAACTGATCTACCATTACCCGATTCCCACTCGCAGCTGCCACCAAAAGCACACTGACACGCTCCATGGGATGCACAGCTTCAGGTGCATGCTGCAAAGGGGCACGCCTACCTATGCCCTTCCTCTTCTGACAAGTTTTACAGGACGATACGTACTTACGAGTCTCTCCCAGCATGTTAGGGAAGTAGAACAAATCACGTAGCTTATTGTAAGTACGGTAAATGCCATGATGTGCTGCAATAGGGGATGCATGAGCAATTTTTATCGCATCCTTACGTAGAGTCCTTGGCACAACGAGCTGCTCGACAATTCGTTCTGGGAGATGCCTTAATCTATACAGGACTCCATTTCTTAGTTCAAACTCGTCCAGGGGCAATGGCGGTCGTTGCTGGGGCACCGCTCTTTCTTCCAAGAACATTACAATTTCGTGCAACAAGGGGTCCTTTAGTTGCTCAACCCTCATTGCATAAGGATCTGGAGAAGAAAGGGATATGGGTGCAACATCACGTGAGAGCATATCAGGGACATAATTGATTCGACCCTGCTTATATTTAATCTGGAAGTTATGGTCTGCCAGTTCTGCACTCCAGCGGCTCATCGTGGACTTTTAGTTCTTCTAGAGAATACATACGTGAGGGGACGATGATCAGTAAGCACCGTGAAGCGTCGTCCGTACAGGTAAGCATCAAAATGCCTCACGCTTTCCACAACTGCAAGTGCTTCAAGGTCGGTGGCACTATACCTGGTTTCTGCACCACGTAGTTTGCGGCTGAAGTAGGCTATAGGATGAAGCTCATTTTGGTCATCAGTCTGCATAAGACATGCACCTATAGCTACCTGTGATGCATCTGTATGCAATTCAAAAATTTTTCTCAAAGTCAGGTTTGGCTAAAACTGGAGCAGTTATTAGAAGATCTTTCAGTTTAATAAAAGCATCCCTTTGGTCTGGTCCCCACACAAACCGCACATCCTTTCTGGTTAGTCTGGTGAGGGGTGCTGCAATCTTTGCATATTTCGGTACAAATTCCTAAAAAAATCCAGCAGCACCAAGGAATCTGCGTACCCCTTTCTGATTCTTAGGAGGCAGCATTTCTTCAATGGATTTCACCTTCTCAGGGTCTGGCAGGAAACCCTGTGGAGTGACGCGGTAGCCAAGAAATCTGAAATTACTCACGGCAAAATCACATTTTTCCAGATTTAATTTAAACCCTGCCTTATCCAACAGTAGCAGAGTCTCATTAAGGTGTTTAATGTGTTCCTCAAAAGTGGCACTATGCACAACTATATCATCCAAATATGCAATGGTGTGCTTACCTAGAACAGGTGACAAAACAAGGTTGACTGTCCTTTGGAATGTAGATGGAGCTGTACATAATCCAAATGGCATGCGACGGAACTGGTATAGCCGATGTCCATCTGAAAATGCGGTTTTTGGACGATCTTCAGGCTTCACCGGGATGGACCAGTAGGCGGAGCGAGAGTCCAGTAAAGTGAATACACTAGTTCCTCCTAGTTCATCCAGAAGTTCATCCATCCGGGTAGTGGGTAGCTGTCAGCTATAGTAACAGAATTCAGGTTCCTGTAGTCCACACAGAACCTCAATGTGCCATCCTTTTTCTTCACAAGGACTACAGGTGACAGCCACGGGGACGAAGAAGGTTCAATCACTCCGGCCTTGAGCATTTGTTCACACTCCTCACGAATGTGCCTTTTAGCTGCTTCAGGAAGACGCCACTGACGCTGACACAAAGGATGCTTCTCTTGTGTTGGGATCTCATGTACAATGTCTGGAACTTCCCCAATAGCAAACTTATCACCTGAAAAGAGTCGTGGGTATTGGGCAAGAACCTTACACACCTGAGACTTACGGTGATCAGACAGATGTTGGAGAGAAATCTTTTCCAAGGCACTTGTAGGTACGGCTGCCACAGGAGTGTCTGCAATGGATGCAACATTGCCAGGTGCTTCAGGTGTGTCACACATTTCCTCAACCTCATGAAGTTCGACCAGGTGCGTTCCATTTCTCAGCTTGACTGGATTGAGTGTCGGATTAACAACCCATACCACGGCTTCTTTAGACGAGGGCTTAATAACTTCGCGTGGCAAGATCACAGAATATCCAAGTCCCTCAACAAGCAATTGTTTTCCAATTAATGCATCTGGAACACGTACAGGCACAAACCTTCCACTTTCTGGCGGGCAACTCACGGAACGTCTTATCGCAGCTCTTGCAGGTGGCACTGGCACTGACATACCCTTCATCTTCATCACGACTGCTGTGAGCTCCAGTGAATCCTTGTTCACATACCTTACTGTAAATGCCTTCCCTCTAAGGCGGAGGTACGAGTTATTGGTTCGTGAATCATAGCCGAGGCGGAAGTCAAGCCTCTTCAGGAGATCAATACCAATAAGATATCTCCTGGAAAATCAACTCCATCAACAATGCAGACTCGATGAGTAACTATATTTTTATCATTAATCTGCAATATGACATCACGCTCACCTGTGATTGCAAGCGATGCTCCCGAGGCACCTTGAAGCCGCCTCCGAGGTTCAGAAGTTCGTGAAGGGGCGATCAAAGTCTGCGCACTATGCTTCAAAAGCGTTGCCTCCGAGCCCGTATCGATGAAGGCGTTAATCATCTTGCCTGAAATCATCAGCCTCACCATCGGTCGTCCTTGACGTGGGCTGCAGGTGGGGGTTGAGGGAATTGCGGCCGATGGCTCCCGTGTCACTGGACCTCGGGTATTGCAAGGGCTGGCCCCACCTAGTTCCTCCGGCGACAGGGGCGCTTCCGTCAGAGGGTGGCGGAAAGGGGCAATCCTTCACCAGGTGTCCCTCCTGTTGGCACCGAAAACAGGCAAGACGACGCGGGCGATAGCGGCACTCTGTGTTGTCATGGCGCGAGGTTCGATGGTATGAGCACCAGCGAGTTCTGCGATGTTCGGGCGGCTCTTCTACAGGGGCTACAGCTCGAAGAGGTCGAGGAGGATGGCGATCGGCTAGTGGCTCCGTCCTTGCAACACCTGTACGAGTATTCCAGATCCGCTGCGCCGTTTCCACCAGTCGATCCAGAGGCAGCTCATCGATAATGGCAAGGTATTCACGGAGCCAGAGCGGAAGTCCTTGCAGGAAGAGCCTCTTCAAAAGGGGCTCAGGATTCCCAACAACATCAGGATAATCCCGCACTCCCTGGTAAACGATCCCCTCTAGCTGTTGAAAGAAATCTTGTGGTCCCTGTGTGGTGGTCATCCTGCACTCGTTCAGGATCGTGAAGAAATCTGTTGAGGAGCAAGTGCCGCGAAATTTCCTCCTTAACAGCGTCTTGAAAATGGCCCACTCACGAATACCATCGAACATAGGGGAGTTTATAAGGTCTGCCGGTCCCTTGCAAGATGCTCGCGCAGCCGAGATGAAGGTTGCGTCTGTTGCTGGTTTCGCCACATTTTCAATGTGTCTTATCCAGGCCTCCACTTCCTGGTTGCGACGAAGAGGTTGCGCGGCAGGTGTATCTCCTCGAAAAGGTGGTATGGATTCCTTATCCACAACCACGTTAAAGATGGGGAGAGGAGCAGGCGGTGGCGGCGAGGCTGCAGGACGATCACGATCTTCAGCCGCCCTCAGACGAGCTTCGAGTTCCTGGTTCTTGGTCTTATATTCCCGCAACTTCAGAGTCACGTGATCCAGCCTCCTCATCAATTCATCATACATGGTGATCTCCTGATGCATTGATGCCCGCTCCAATCCGGTGGCACCAACAGGCTCTTCTTGCTGCTGTTGCTGCTCCAGCTGTTCCTCCTGCGGTGACTCCCTCTTATCACCTCTTCCTCTTACCATCTTGGCGAGTAATGGCTAAGATGCAAAGATATGCGTGTTATTTATCGCTTATCACCTCCGGCACCTCAGGCAAGCACCACCTTGAAATGTTGCGCACTTGCAGTATCACTATGTTAGTTACCGTAGTCACGAACTGTCCTTGTAGGCACGATTGTTAATTACCACTAGGCGTTTCCACAATTCACAATCACGGTATACAGTACGAGAGCACTTTAAACACACGAAGCACTAAAAGCACGTTAAACGCACGAGCACGTTAAAACACACAAAGCACAGCACGTTAAACACACAAAGCACATAGCACGTTAAACACAGCACATAGCACCACATAGCACGTTAAACACACAAAGCACATAGCACGTTAAACACACAAAGCACATAGCACGTTAAACACACAAAGCACATAGCACGCACGTAAACACACAAAGCACATAGCACGGTAAACACAC
>NW_020870707.1:314288-316788 GCF_003789085.1 Penaeus vannamei
ATATATATATATATATATATATATATATATATATATATGTATGTATGTATGTATGTATACACACACACAAACACACACACGCACAATTAAATAAACACACCCGCACATCTGCCGTAAAAAGGTATAACATATCAACTCCAAAAATGTGATTTCCTCGATTTTGGTCTCTATGGCATCAGTAGAAAGAGACGACCATCGTGATCACAGTGGTTTAAGCCTCTCTGTCCATCATATCGGGATCTTCATAAGCAGATCGCATTAATGCCACAGGCTTTCTACTGTATTAGAAAGCATATAGCATTATGACTTTGTTTACATGTCTTTAAGCATGAACTCCCTGCTGGTAAGGATATGATTATGTCTGGAACTGTGATAAGTGCGTGGCTAAATTGATGTTTTTTTTATCACGAACTCAAATATGTTGTTTTATGGGTACATATTTTTTTTTTTTTTTTTTTTTTTGCCTCATGGATTGCCAAAATTTGATTTGGTGAGAGCAGATGTTTAGCAGTCTATTTTTAGCACTAACGTCAACTATCCAACAATCTCGCATCTGTAACCATTTTCTGAACCGGTATCTGACAGACACACACACACACGATAAATATATGAATTTTCTTTTATATCTATTCACACACATACGCACAAAAAAAAATAAAAAAAATAAAAATGACAAGAAAATCATAAACATTTACCATATGGACAAAAAGAAGAAAAAATGTTTCTAAGTTGATGCAAGGTCAGCCACTTCAAAAGCATCATTATTCCCGTATTGAATAGGTCACGAATCATTTTATTTTCTGTAATTCAAAATGCTTCTTTTCAAATGTAGGATCAGTAGAGGCCTCAATTCAGTTGACTTTTGGAGAGAGAGGAATGCGTGTGTAGAGAGAGAGAGAGAGGGAGAGAGAGAGAGAGAGAGAGAGAGAGAGAGAGAGAGAGAGAGAGGAGAGAGAGAGAGAGAGAGAGAGAGAGAGAGAGAGAGAGAGAGAGAGAGAGAGAGAGAGAGAGAGAGAGAGAGAGAGAGAGAGAGAGAGAGAGAGAGAGAGAGAGAGAGAGAGAGAGAGAGAGAGAGAGAGAGAGAGAGAGAGAGAGAGAGAGAGAGAGGGGGAGGAGAGAAGAGGGGGAGAGAGAGAGAGAGAGAGAGAGAGAGAGAGAGAGAGAGAGAGGGAGAGACAGAGAAAGAGAAGGAGGGAGGGAGGGAGCAAAACACACAGACTGGCAGAAAGAAATAGAAAAGGAATTTCATTGGATTGCTAACTTTGTTAAAACATTTATTCAGGAGCCCTTTCCAGGGAGAGTATTTGTATTCTCTCTCTCTCTCCTCCCTTTTTTCTCTATCTCTTCCCCCCCCCCATCCCTCCTTCCTCTCTTCCTCTCTCCACTTATCTATCTTTCTCTCTGTCTGTCTATCTTTCCGTCCTTCCGTCTGTCTGTCCGCCTATCAGTGTTTGTTTGTCTGTCTGTCTGCTCCTGTCTCTCTATCTCTCTCCCTTTGCCCCCTTTCGTTTGCCAAATCTTACCCTTTTACATTCTACTTCGCTAAATCTTTACCGTCGCTTTCCTTTTGTCTTCGTCTCGAGTCATTTTCTCTCTAAAGTAGCTATGAATGAAACAAAAGAAAAAGGGAGAGAGAAAAAAGAAGAACAGACTGTTTGCTAGAGTTTTTTAACCGCAACAAATTTTATAGAAAAAAAAATGCATATTACAAAAAGACATAAAAGATACACGTACATTATTCCCCTCCGAACAGCTGATGCTTTTTTATCCTCATCATTGAATATTTTTCGAGGAGAAAATAAAGAAAAACGAGAATCAACAGAAAAGAAGTGTTACAAAAATAGGAAACATTAAAAAAGTAAAAAAGATTAAGTGAAGACACAGAAACGCACATTAACTGTGACTGAGGAATGAATTTAGAAAGCACGTCATTAAAGGATGGAAATATTGGTCGATGTTGGAGAGCCCAGGACGTGGCTCCTTGGAAATGAGGAAAACCAAGTAAATTCTCTCTCTTTCTCTCTCTGTCTGTCTCCTTTCTCTACTTCGCTCTCTCCCCTCCCTATTTCTCTCTCTGTGTCTCCTTTCTCTACTTCTGTCTCTCCCCTCTCCCGTCCTCTCTCTTTTTTTTTTTTCTCTCTCTCTCTCTTTTTCTCTCCCCTCCCCCCCCCCTCTCTCTCTTTCTTTCTCTCTGCCTGAGTTGAAAAAGTGGAAAAGGAATAGGAAAGAGAACGATAAAGAAAAGGACGAAGTGGAGGAGAAGGTGGAGAAAGGAAAAATCTGAGGGAGTAAAGGAGGAAGATGAAGAGGAAAAAGAGATGAGGGGAAGAAGGAGGAGAGAGAGAGAGAGAGAAGGTGAGGAGTATGGGGAAGAGGATAGGGAATAAAAGGAGGGAGAAAGGGTTAAGAAGAGGGAGAAGGAGAAAGTGAAGAAAGAGAAAGATGATAGAGGGGGTCAAGGGAAGAAATGAAAGGGAGGAGGAGAAGGAAATGATAGGAA
>NW_020870707.1:336788-339288 GCF_003789085.1 Penaeus vannamei
GCAAGATCAGTATGAATCTTGTATGACCATCAGCTTAGAATTTCCCCTCACTCTTCCTGAATGTTCTCTTCATAAACTAGATCCTCCACACACACCAGCTGCGCGGTAAGCCACATGTGGGTGAGGCTTTGTTCATCGGTCCATACGTGTACAAAGTTCAAGTTAGACACACACACACACACACACACACACACACACACACACACACACACACACACACACAAAACAATTTTTCACCTTATTACATTTTTTCTTCTTTTCAGAACTAGAATTGGTCTGAAATCTCATGAGCACTAGTTTTTGGTTTGTATTTTTTTTTCCTAAGTTGCTCATTAAAAATCATCGCTTTAGAAAAAAAGAGAAGAGCACGAAAAAAGTCAAAAATAAATAAATAAATAAATAAATAAATAAATAAATAAAATAATAAAAAAAATAAATGACAATGTCAATAGTGAACTAAAGGTATCAAAGATAAGTCGTGCATCGATGTGTCCGCTTAACCTGATTGTCGTTTGTACTTTTATTTTTCATATTTGTATAAGAGGAATTCAGTATCAATTGGGTAGAATTTCATTTAATCGTGAAAGTATTTAGAGACCGGTTCTTCTCGGCGAGACATTTAGGTTTTTCTTTATTTGTTTTTTGCACCAAAAAAGTTATAGTAATAATAATAATAATGTTGTTGATGATGATAATATTGATAATGAAGATGATGATGATACTAATGATAATTATAATGAAAATAGTAGGAAATCAAATAATACATGAATGGAAAACTGTGAATTGGAATAGAACATCTAACTCCCACAGATTCCCTGACACCATATTATTTCCTAGAAAGAAATACATTGAAGTTGCATTTGCACTGAGGAATAACTTACATAATAAACAAATAATTGAGGAAATAAATAAATAAACAAATAAATGAGGAAATATATAAATAAACAAATAAATGAGGGAATAAATAAATAAACAAATAAATGAGGGAATAAATAAATAAACAAGTAAATACACAAATAGATAGAAAATTGAATAAGCAAATATATATCCAAATAGTTATTTTAAAAAATAAACATTTATATCAAATATAATTAAATAATTGGAACAAGTCAACAATGAATAGTGGGACAAGAGGGGGCGGGGCTTAATTTCCTCAGTGATTCCCCGCTATTGTAGCTACTTTAGAGCGCCTACTTCTTTGTTTATGTCTTCCTACTCCTCATCATTGTCTTTCCTCTCTTCCTCTTAGACCGCTAACCACCGACCTCTAACCTGCCGCCAAGAGTCAATCACATTACCAAGGAATGTTTAACTAGGTAGCTCCACTCCTATTTAGACTATTGAACCTAGAAATGAAACTGACTATTTCTCTGGAGTAATCTGGCAGCTGTTGATGGTAACGAACCCTTCCTTACTGTAAATAAAAGAGGAATATTGGCTTTACTTCTGATGATCGTAATGATAGTGAGTAATTCGCACAAATGATTATGTATCTAGCTATATCTTGCATCTCACAGGGCACTCTCATTGGCATCATTAGCTCCGCCCCCTTTCTTGACGGTAACAATTTATGTGATATTTTATGGCAAGTTTTTTTTTCAGTGCTTTTTCTTTGAAAATTGTTCAGTACTAACAATGGCAAAAAATAAATAAGAAAATAAAAAATAGATAAATAAATACATGAAATTAAATAGAGTAAAACAAATATTTAATATTTGCAATGAATTAAAGTAATGAGGCGGGGTTTAGCTCAGAAGTTGCCAACTAGTATTTTCCTTAAGACGGAATGCTTATACCTACGTAAAGGTATCTTTCACGTTGCAGTTTTACGGGGCTTCCATCCCTCAGTAATCCCGCAATGCCTAGGGACTCTTCCGCACCTTCTTGTTCTTAGTCTGTTTCTTCATATTCTTTATCGTCGTCTTCTCGCTCTTCTTCTACTTCCCCGGAAATAGCGACGTATCTAAATCACCCACCCTCGTTAGTAGGATGACAATAACACAATCCTTATTTCGTCCAATAACCGTTACCGTTATCGTCACCGTTGTGGACCTTGATTCCACAAAGCCCACCCACTTCTCCTCCCCCTTCCCTCCCTCCCTTCTACCACCTCTCACTCATCCTTCTCTCCCTCCTACAGATATATTTTCCCCTCCAACCCCTCCAACCTTCCTCCTCCTCCCCTCCATCTCCTCCCACCCCACCTCTTCTTCGGCCCTTCATCCTCCCCCTCCACTCTTCCACCCTTACCCTTCCCATCTCCATCTCTCCTCCCCTCCCTTCCCCTCTTACCCCCCTCCCCCCCCTACCCCAGATTGACCGATCAGGGAACAAATGAGCATCATTGGCGGAGCGATAATTTGTCTCGTAAAAAATAGATAATTGATGGCTGAGTCGAGCGAGGGAGGACACTGATGTAATTTGACACATATTAACGCGCACACACACGCCCATTCAACGCACACATGGACGTTAATGCACAAACACGCACGCACGTTAA
>NW_020870707.1:344288-364287 GCF_003789085.1 Penaeus vannamei
ATGCGGAGCCAGTTTTCCCCGCAAAGGGAGTCTGAAGCGGCATTTCCGGACACATACTGGCGAGAAGCTGCACAGCTGCATGTCTTGTGATAAAACGTTTGCTTACAAAAGCAGTCTCGTTCAGCATTACAAGTGCATGCTGGTGAAAAGCCCTATGAATGCTACGACTGCGGGAAAACGTTTACCAGAAAGAACACTCTGATTCAGCACATCCCTTTACACACTGGAGAGAAACCTTTCGAGTGTAACTACTGTAACAGTGTATTTTCTCGAAAGGTTAGACTACTCCACCACATATGGCAACACAATGGAGATTGGCCTTATAAATGCAGTTATTGTGCCAAGGGATTTGCTACAGAATTGCTTTGGTCACTCATGAAAGAATCCATACAGGTGATAGACCCTACATATGCAAGATCTGTAACAAAGCATACACGTCTAAGAGTAACCTGGGTCGGCATCTGAGGTGTCACAAGGACTCTGAATATGAAGAAGCAGCAGCTTCCTCACTCTCTCCGATTCCAGCTGAGGAGAATTGTACTCGCAGTAAAGAGGAATTGGTGTGCGACATCTGCCCAGAGAAATTTGCCTCCCGACGCGAACCGGTTCATCATATGAAGAGTCACGCAGAAGGGAAACGGCTCGAGGGCGAAATGGCTGGAAAGGCATCAGGCATCCCAGCGTCTTTTTACAATGAAGATACGCCACATTCAGAAACAACAGAGGAGAAAGACCAGGTTACTGAACAACAACGTTGGTCGACAAGCATCAACGACGACTATGGTTTAGAATGCAACCTGACACGGCTCTCCATTGCTCCTGATGAAGACAACGCCATGGTTACCAACAGTCACCAAAACAAGACCTCTGCAAAGAAAAACCATCCCAAACAGCAATCGAAGAACCGGATTTCCAGTATAACGCCACTTCTCAAGCATCAAGACCTGCCTTCTTCCAACCAAAAGGATGTCACAACAGCAAAGGAAAGAGGGGAGTTGGTTTACGAAAGGAAACCCAAAAATATGCAAAGGCCTGTCCGTCAGAACAGGGACACCCTCACGACGCACGCACCGAGTACAGTAGAGACCATTGTTCTTGATGCCAGAACGGACTGCCTGACCAAAGCAGAGTGCGACCGAATCCTCTTTTCCTCGGGCACCGTGCGGATCAGGAGTCCCTCGCCCTGTGACAACTGCGAACTGAGAAGAAGAGGTGAACACCCGCCTTGGACGCGGAGAGGGAAAACACCGAATGGGAAAGAGACCATACGCGGGATAATCTGACGAACATAGATTGCGTCGAAAGGGTGGAAGGCAATGGAATCACGCCAATGGTCCCTCAACACCACGGTAGAGAAAGAGGATAGCCATTTGGCGGTAAAGAAAGAGCCGAAAGTAAGCCAATGGTTTGAGCACCTCGGCTATCGTCCCTTTGTCAAAGAGAAGTAGAATTTACTGAATTTACTGATGATACCTTTTAAAATCAGTATCGTCAATCGCCATATATGATTATCTGTATTACTGTGATTACCATTATATTTAGTAATAGTGTTAGAATTATGATCGTAATATTCCTAGTGTCATTACAACTTGTCCACGAAAGGCACTTGAGTAAGATGTATATTTTGATAGAGAAATGTGCAGTTACTTTTATCTGATTATGATTGTGTTATTGCCGTTATTGTTAAAGTTCTTATCAATACAATCATTATTTTTATTGTCGGTATTATCATTCTTAACTATATCATTATAATTTTCAGCTCTCATCATTGTCATACATTATCGTTATTATCAATATCATTGCTATTGCTGATATTTTATCTTCTTTAATAGTGTAATTTTTTTACGCGTCATTAGTGTGAAGGTTGACATGAAAGTCTCTTTTATCTACATATTTTTGACTGTTGATATTGGAAGCAAATGACTCTGCCAGCACCTTGATGTACTCTAACCATTGCCATCCTTCCCTCTCCTGTTTTATCCTGTATCCGATTCCTAAATAAAGCGATGAAGATTGTTTTGTAGTGTTTACCCCTGTGAGACGCTTTCAAAAACTACAACGCGGGTCTTGCAGAGTGCAACTTGCGAACAGCTGAAAAAGGGTGGTAGCGCGTGTACTGCAGCATGACCCGCTTCACAAACCCTGGCCTTTAACCCCGTAAGACTTACTATTATCTTTAAATTAATCATTTACTTTTTCCATATTTTATAATTTCATTTTCTCCAAACCAAAAAAAGTAAAAATAAAACCAAGGATAAAACGAAACCAAAGCATAAAAAGGAAAACCTGAGATCCCCTCAGTCTGTATATTCTCAAAGGTTACAATGCATATAACACATCCTAACTGGCCTCTTACAAAACATGAATATACTTCTCTTTCTCTCTTGTAGGAAACCCGAAGACACAAACACCAAAACAGGAGACGTCCAGTGAGGCGCTCCGTGAGCAGCACTGAACTGCCGAGCCAACAACCCAAGAGAGAGTCTAGCATAAACAGGCTCTTTATATAGGCTCTTATAAAATGTGTAAATAATAAAAATGAGTGAAAATAAAAGGTTTACTTTACAAAATTAAAAGAAATTAAAATAAAACTAGAGGCCGTGAGAAAAAGCTAAAATAAATAGAACATAAAAATACGAAAAATAAAAGGCTCCAGGGACGCAAAACTGCTGCTGGCTACCGCCGATCCCCACAGATGGTGCTGGTGCTGGCTAGAAAAGGGGGACTCGCCTAGTCTGGACTCCTGCTTAGTGGGGGTACCTCACGTCCACTACAACCCTCCCTCGCCCACCGAGCGGCCAGCACAGCTGAGCGAGAGGCTCCGCCAGGTGGAGAGCCAGGTCACAAGGCCTCCTAGCCAGGCCTACGGGTCGCCGGGCGTGTGCCGACCTCAGACTGGCAGCCACGACGTCAAAGGGAGGTTGCTGGCTGTGCTGGGCGCTCAGGTCGAGGGGAACTCGAACTGTCGACAGACTAGCGAGTCAAAGCACAAAAAGTCATCAGATCACATCTGAAAGGAGAGAGGATTAGTATATTCATTCTTTGCAAGAGACGGCAGGCGAGTACACGATTGCAAACCCCGGGAATATACAGAGAGAGGGATCACGACCTCCTAAAAAATAAAAGAAATAAAAAGCTAAGAACGAAAACCAGGAAAGGAACTTAAAAATAACCCTTAAAACTAAATAAACCTAAACCTTAAAAACTAAAACTCGAAAAACCCTTAACCTAAATGAAACTTAAAATTAAAGAGACTTAAAAGTAATACCTTAAACTAAAACCAAACTTAAAACTATACTTAAAACGAAAGCTTACAACTAAAAGAAATAAAATTAAATAAAAGAAACGCTGCCTGCTCCCTCTAAAACAATAAAAGCATTACAAACAAATAAAAATATTACAAATACAAAAAAAATAAAACTTTACAAAATAAAAGCGGGATCTCAGGCCAGCTAACTACAGAAGCGGTGGTCCTGGGCACTCCGGTAGTTCCAGGTATGGTTCGTCGTGCGAGCAACGTCAGTCTCGCTTGAGAGCCCACACGAAGTAGACGTATTGCTGTGGTCTGCAGGGAAGGATGTAATAAATGTGAATTTCTGATGGTGAAGTGATGATACCTTACCATACCCAGTCTTACCACGACTGAGGTGCATGTTGGGATGGACGTATGCTGAAAGCAACATCGTTGCACCTGGCTCCGCGTCGTCAGGTAACCATGGGTCGACGTAATCAGGGTCATGGTATGGTGACGCATCTGGGAACGTCAGCTCCTCCTCCAGCTTAAATGGGCGCAGCTGGGTACCGCCGAAAACGACAGGTCCGACGTAATTAACACAATTCTTCACGACCCGCAGGGCCTTCCGGGCCCTAAAGCACGATCAGGTCCTGTTTGCGTAGTCTTTATCTTGTAGAGGACCAGGGACCCAGCTTCTAAGGACCAGAGCGGCCTCAGGTTACGGTTGTGATATGCTGCATATTCCTGACGAGCCTTACGGGATGCTTCCTGCGCTGCTTTCCTCGCAACATCTAAGGCCTCACGTAGCTTGCAATGAGCATCTTCTCCTGCTGTAACATGGTTGCTCAAACCAACCGGGAAATGGCCTGGCTGGCCTGTCAGCAAGTAAAGGGGCTGATCTCCGATAGCCCTGTGGATGGCAGAATTTATGGCAAAACGTACCTGGGTATGTACCGATCCCAGTCTAGGGGCTGGTCTTCTACCAATGTTGCAAGAGCATCTTTTACAACCCGATTCGTTCTTTCTACAAGACCGTTTGCCTGTGGATGGAAAGCGGTTGTAACGTGAGTTTGAACGGTCAGGTCCTCACATACACTGCGAAAGAGGGCATTATTAAATTCAAGACCGCCGTCAGTCTGAAGCAATCGTGGTGGACCAAATAGAGTAATGAAATGATCAATTATTGCTCTTGTTGGGTAAAGGTACGAGCTGTAGGTACCTTGTCAACTGATCTACCATTACCAGGACATAGCGATTCCCACTCGAAGAGCTGTGCAAGTCCACCAAATCAGCACTGACACGCTCCATGGGATGCACAGCTTCAGGTGCATGCTGCAAAGGGGCACGCCTACCTATGCCCTTCCTCTTCTGACAAGTTTTACAGGACGATACGTACTTACGAGTCTCTCCCAGCATGTTAGGGAAGTAGAACAAATCACGTAGCTTATTGTAAGTACGGTAAATGCCATGATGTGCTGCAATAGGGATGCATGAGCAATTTTTATCGCATCCTTACGTAGAGTCCTTGGCACAACGAGCTGCTCGACAATTCGTTCTGGGAGATGCCTTAATCTATACAGGACTCCATTTCTTAGTTCAAACTCGTCCAGGGGCAATGGCGGTCGTTGCTGGGGCACCGCTCTTTCTTCAAGAACATTACTATTTCGTGCAACAAGGGGTCCTTTAGTTGCTCAACCCTCATTGCATAAGGATCTGGAGAAGAAAGGGATATGGGTGCAACATCACGTGAGAGCATATCAGGGACATAATTGATTCGACCCTGCTTATATTTAATCTGGAAGTTATGTCTGCCAGTTCTGCACTCCAGCGGCTCATCCGTGGACTTTTAGTTCTTCTAGAGAATACATACGTGAGGGGACGATGATCAGTAAGCACGTGAAGCGTCGTCCGTACAGGTAAGCATCAAAATGCCTCACGCTTTCCACAACTGCAAGTGCTTCAAGGTCGGTGGCACTATACCTGGTTTCTGCACCACGTAGTTTGCGGCTGAAGTAGGCTATAGGATGAAGCTCATTTTGGTCATCAGTCTGCATAAGACATGCACCTATAGCTACCTGTGATGCATCTGTATGCAATTCAAAAATTTTTCTCAAAGTCAGGTTTGGCTAAAACTGGAGCAGTTATTAGAAGATCTTTCAGTTTAGTAAAAGCATCCCTTTGGTCTGGTCCCCACACAAACCGCACATCCTTTCTGGTTAGTCTGGTGAGGGTGCTGCAATCTTTGCATATTTCGGTACAAATTTCCTAAAAAAAATCCAGCAGCACCAAGGAATCTGCGTACCCCTTTCTGATTCTTAGGAGGCAGCATTTCTTCAATGGATTTCACCTTCTCAGGGTCTGGCAGGAAACCCTTTGGAGTGACGCGGTAGCCAAGAAATCTGAAATTACTCACGGCAAAATCACATTTTCCAGATTTAATTTAAACCCTGCCTTATCCAACAGTAGCAGAGTCTCATTAAGGTGTTTAATGTGTTCCTCAAAAGTGGCACTATGCACAACTATATCATCCAAATATGCAATGGTGTGCTTACTAGAACAGGTGACAAAACAAGGTTGACTGTCCTTTGGAATGTAGATGGAGCTGTACATAATCCAAATGGCATGCGACGGAACTGGTATAGCCGATGTCCATCTGAAAATGCGGTTTTTGGACGATCTTCAGGCTTCACCGGGATGGACCAGTAGGCGGAGCGAGAGTCCAGTAAAGTGAATACACTAGTTCCTCCTAGTTCATCCAGTTCATCCATCGGGGTGGGTAGCTGTCAGCTATAGTAACAGAATTCAGGTTCCTGTAGTCCACACAGAACCTCAATGTGCCATCCTTTTTCTTCTAAGGTACAGCCACGGGGACGAAGAAGGTTCAATCACTCCGGCCTTGAGCATTTGTTCACACTCCTCACGAATGTGCCTTTTAGCTGCTTCAGGAAGACGCCACTGACGCTGACACAAAGGATGCTTCTCTTGTGTTGGGATCTCATGTACAATGTCTGGAACTTCCCCAATAGCAAACTTATCACCTGAAAAGAGTCGTGGGTATTGGGCAAGAACCTTACACACCTGAGACTTACGGTGATCAGACAGATGTTGGAGAGAAATCTTTTCCAAGGCACTTGTAGGTACGGCTGCCACAGGAGTGTCTGCAATGGATGCAACATTGCCAGGTGCTTCAGGTGTGTCACACATTTCCTCAACCTCATGAAGTTCGACCAGGTGCGTTCCATTTTTCAGCTTGACTGGATTGAGTGTCGGATTAACAACCCATACCACGGCTTCTTTAGACGAGGGCTTAATAACTTCGCGTGGCAAGATCACAGAATATCCAAGTCCCTCAACAAGCAATTGTTTTCCAATTAATGCATCTGGAACACGTAAGGCACAAACCTTCCACTTTCTGGGGCAACTCACGGAACGTCTTATCGCAGCTCTTGCAGGTGGCACTGGCACTGATATACCCTTCATCTTCATCACGACTGCTGTGAGCTCCAGTGAATCCTTGTTCACATACCTTACTGTAAATGCCTTCCCTCTAAGGCGGAGGTACGAGTTATTGGTTCGTGAATCATAGCCGAGGCGGAAGTCAAGTCAATACAATCAGATAGATAACAATTCAAATCTCCATAAAACATATATTTTATCAATCCTGCGACGCTCACACTCACCCCAAAGCGATGCTCCTCAGCCTTGAAGCCTCCTCAATCAAACGGTGAAGCGATCAAAAAGGCGTCTCGGGTTGCAAAATGAAATCCTTATCATCGGTGCTTGATCATCAGCCCATTGACGTCGTGCAAGTGGGGTTGCCGGAATTGCGATGGCTCCCGTGTCAGGTCCCTGGCAAAGGCTTCCCCCACCTAGTTCCGGCAATTTCCAGATTGGCAGGGTCAATCCTGTACTTTGGCACCGGAAACAGGCAAGACGACGCGGGCGATAGCGGCACTCTGTGTTTTCTTTGATGGTATGAGCACCAGCGAGTTCTGCGAGGTTCGGGCCTGTGGTCGACTTTTTTTCGAAAATCGCCCAAACAGTTTTTGAATTATTGTCAAAAAAAAAAATGCGAAATTCGCCGAAATGCAAAATGGCACCTGGTCAAAGGATTCCGACTTCAGAAACGGCAAGACATTCAATTTTATTTGATTTTTGCACAGAACTACCTTATATCTACAGCTTGATCAAGAGTTTTTTTTTCGATTTCGATCAATTTTTTTGGTGAATTTTTGAAGTAGGGCACTTCAAGAAAAAAAAAAAAGGTAAAAATTTTCTTTCATTGACCACTTTTACAAGAAGTACAGGCAAAAACTGCGAAAACGCTCTCGATCAAAAGTTAGAGATATTTTATTTTTCTAAATGAGCCATAATATGTTAATTTTGGACATATGGTTGCCCGGAATCCTTGACCCACCCCTAAAGGTGTTTCGGATTTACGTTTCTTTCTTCATCTTTCCAGGCTATCTATCAACAAAACAAGGCAGATTAGTCTTCCTACTACTCCTCTATCCTCTATCATCTCTGCTTCCATCTTGCGGACATTGCCAGTAACGTTTTAAAATCTTACGTATAGTGCGGAGTGGTGGCAGTGATCTTATAGGCCTACATTGACCATTTTTAAAAAATTTCTCAAAAATCCAAATAAAATCATACAGCCATTCTGATTTCATGTTTGAATAGAACTATCTTTCTACTATTATATGCATTTTTGAGAAGTTGACCTTACTTTTTTCTTGGTGAATATTTTCCGAAGTGTACTATTTTAACACCCTAATAGGAGATTTTGAAAACATATGTCACTTTTACAAGAACCACGTGAAAATATTGCAAATCCTCATGGCAGTATGTAATAGAACTATTATTCAGCTACAAAATGAGCCATAATACATTACTACTATTCCAGACCAAAAAAATATACGTTGCATGCGTTATATGACGGAAAAATGATCGTATCTTATCCTTTTTATTTATATTACAATCATTATCATAACAAATATTATTTATATTATGAATAATTATCCTATACCTATTATTGATGCTCTAATGGGGTTTTACAACGTATAATATTTAAAGAATAACTTCTCCAGTCGGACGGTACCAAAACGCATACTTTTCCACGCTGCCGGCCGTCCTGGACCATGAAAATCGTCTTTTTAAATCTGCGGAATAACTCTACGGGTCACGTAGCCAAATTTCACTCTCAGACCCGTGGAAAGACGAAAAACAATTACATGTGAAAACTATGTATATAAGGTATATGAGCACATATAGATAATTTTCGTGTACCCCATGACCTTTTGTTTATTTATATTGTTACTTCTGTTTGTCTTTTTGTTTGTTGATTGTTTATTTGTTGTTGTTTTTATTATTAGTGTTTTCTAATATTTCTAAAAGTTATGAACACATTTTAACGAGATTTTAACCAAAGGTGAGTTTTAACCTAACTTAGACGCTTATTGCAGTTTGGTGGTGATGTGGACCATAGTTTGGATCCAGGATTTTTTTTTCTAACTCGAAAAGTTATCATCAGATTTGAATAAAATTTTAACCTGAGGTTTGTCTTAGCCTAATTAATATTCCATAAAATTTTGGTGGTGATCCTGAATATTTTGGCAAAACTACTCCCCATGGGTGGGGGGGGGGAGGTTTGCATTTTCGAAATGTTTTGCTCATAGATCAAAGTAACTATGTATGATGAAAACATAAAGAAAAGAAAATACACCATATGAAAAACATATCATGTTTAGTTATTTTTATGGAAAATTTCTTCATTGTCGTTTTTTTTGGACGCTTGCCGGATTTTTGAAATTATTCCGAAAAAACGAAGGTTGGTCTCATCTTATGTGAAATTTGATAAGCTTTCAGAAAATAACCTCATATTTTTATTATCTCTAATCATTGCGTCACAATTGCCGATTTTCTAAGGTAACATCAAAAAAATAATATTTCGGTCGACATCGAAAATCGCTGCTACCCACTAAAAAATATCGTCGGGCTTGCCTTTTTTGGGGAGAACCGGGCCTAGAAACTCTTGAAAATGCATTAAAGTCAATTTCGGCAAGAGGGCGAAAAAATCGAAAATCAGCAGGTCCTAAACACACAGTTAAACACAAAGCACACACTAAAGCAGGTAAGCACAACAAGCACACGTAAGCACACAAACACAATTAACATTAATTCACAAATTAACATTTATACAATTAAACACACTTAATTCACAAACTTAACTAACATAGACATATTTGCGTATGCCGGGTTGTGAAAACACAATCATATATAACATGAAGTTGCATTAAGCACAAGCACTATCACTGATCACATTTACAATTACTATGCAACCGAGCATTCAAATCACTGCATTTGAAACTGCGTAATCACAGACACTGGTGGTTTAAACACCTTAAGAATTAGCACTTGGGCACAGGTCATTATACACTTCGTATGTAGATACAAAGTACAGCCCTTTCCATCTGTAAAACACTAAATAGTGTAGCAACATTTAAAAAAACATCAGCTAAATTAAAAATGCAAAGTAAAAATACAGAAAACACTGCTTAAAATTACATTTCAAAGCCCAAAAAGTATAAAAACACCATTATGATAAAAAAAACTAAACGAGCAAAAACCCAATCAAGAAGCATGGACACATGAATCCCTTAAAGTCCTTTAGCATTGCTAATTGCATGCAATTGATCCTCACCGCGTATGCCACCATTTTACGTTGTAGTGTTTACCCCTGTGAGACACTTTCAAAAACTACAACGCGGGTCTTGCAGAGTGCAACTTGCGAAGGGCTGCTTTCAAAAGGGTGGTAGCTGGCGTACGCAGCAACCGCTCGTCACAACCCTGAAGCCCTTACCCCCGTAAAACTTACTTCTTTAAATTAATCACCATTACTTCATTTTAATTCATTTAATAATATCAACTTCCAACCTAAAAAGTAAAAAAAACCAAGGATAAAACGAACAAAAATAAAAAAAAACCCCCCCCCTCAGTTATATTTAAGGTTACACATATAACACATCCTAACTGGCCTCTACAAAAAATGAATATATTCTCTTTCTCTCTTGTAGGAAACCGAAGACAAAACACCAAAACAGGAGACGTCCAGTGAGCCGGGCGCTCCGTGAGCAGCACTGAACTGCCGAGCCAACAACCCAAGAGAGAGTCTAGCATAAACAGGCTCTTTATATAGGCTCTTATAAAATGTGTAAATAAAAAATGATGAAAATAAAAAGTTTACTTTACATAATTAAAAGAAATTAAAATAAAACTAGAGGCCGTGAGAAAAAGCTAAAATAAATAGAACATAAAAATACGAAAAATAAAAGGCTCCAGGGACGCAAAACTGCAGCTGGCTACCGCCGATCCCCACAGATGGTGCTGGTGCTGGCTAGAAAAGGGGGACTCGCCTAGTCTGGACTCCTGCTTAGTGGGGGTACCTCACGTCCACTACAACCCCTCCCTCGCCACCGAGCGGCCAGCACAGCTGAGCGAGAGGCTCCGCCAGGTGGAGAGCCAGGTCACAAGGCCTCCCTAGCCAGGCCTACGGGTCGCCGGGCGTGTGCCGACCTCAGACTGGCAGCCACGACGTCAAAAGGGAGGTTGCTGGCTGTGCTGGGCGCTCAGGTCGAGGGGAACTCGAACTGTCGACAGACTAGCGAGTCAAAGCACCAAAAAGTCATCAGTCACATCTGAAAGGAGAGAGGATTAGTATATTCATCCTTGCAAGAGACGGCAGGCGAGTACATGATTGCAAACCCGGAATATACAGAGAGAGGATCACGACCTCCTAAAAAAAATAAAAAAAAAAAAAGCTAAGAACGAAAACCAGGAAAGGAACTTAAAAATAACCCCTTAAAACTAAATAAACCTAAACCTTAAAAACTAAAACTCGAAAAACCCTTAACCTAAATGAAACTTAAAATTAAAGAGACTTAAAAGTAATACCTTAAACTAAAACCAAACTTAAAACTATACTTAAAACGAAAGCTTACAACTAAAAGAAATAAAATTAAATAAAAGAAACGCTGCCTGCTCCCTCTAAAACAATAAAAGCATTACAAACAAATAAAAATATTACAAATACAAAAAAAATAAAACTTTACAAAATAAAAGCGGGATCTCAGGCCAGCTAACTACAGAAGCGGTGGTCCTGGGCACTCCGGTAGTTCCAGGTATGGTTCGTCGTGCGAGCAACGTCAGTCTCGCTCGAGAGCCCACACGAAGTAGACGTATTGCTGTGGTCTGCAGGGAAGGATGTAATAAATGTGAATTTCTGATGTGAAGTGATGATACCTTACCATACCCAGTCTTACCACGACTGAGGTGCATGTTGGGATGGACGTATTGCTGAAAGCAACATCGTTGCACCTGGCTCCGCGTCGTCAGGTAACCATGGGTCGACGTAATCAGGGTCATGGTATGGTGACGCATCTGGGAACGTCAGCTCTTCCTCCAGCTTAAATGGGCGCAGCTGGTTAGCGTGGCAGTTACGCTCCGAAAACGGGGGAGACAGGTCCTGAACGACGTAATTAACAGGGCCCAACTTCTTCACGACCTTCGCAGGGCCTTGCCACCGGGGCCCTAAAGCACGATCAGGTCCTGTTTGCGTAGTCTTTATCTTGTAGAGGACCAGGGACCCAGCTTCTAAGGACCAGGGCGGCCTCAGGTTACGGTTGTGATATGCTGCGTATTCCTGACGAGCCTTACGGGATGCTTCCTGCGCTGCTTTCCTCGCAACATCCAAGGCACGTAGCAATGAGCATCTTCTCCTGCTGTAACATGGTTGCTCAAACCAACCGGGAAATGGCCTGGCTGGCCTGTCAGCAAGTAAAGGGGCTGATCTCCGATAGCCCTGTGGATGGCAGAATTTATGGCAAAACGTACCTGGGGTATGTACCGATCCCAGTCTAGGGTTGGTCTTCTACCAATGTTGCAAGAGCATCTTTTACAACCCGATTCGTTCTTTCTACAAGACCGTTTGCCTGTGGATGGAAAGCGGTTGTAACGTGAGTTTGAACGGTCAGGTCCTCACATACACTGCGAAAGAGGGCATTATTAAATTCAAGACCGCCGTCAGTCTGAAGCAATCGTGGTGGACCAAATAGAGTAATGAAATGATCAATTATTGCTCTTACTACTGTCTCTGCTTCCTTGTTGGGTAAAGGTACGAGCTGTAGGTACCTTGTCAACTGATCTACCATTACCAGGACATAGCGATTCCCACTCGAAGAGCTGTGCAAGTCCACCAAATCAGCACTGACACGCTCCATGGGATGCACAGCTTCAGGTGCATGCTGCAAAGGGGCACGCCTACCTATGCCCTTCTCTTTCTGACAAGTTTTACAGGACGATACGTACTTACGAGTCTCTCCCAGCATGTTAGGGAAGTAGAACAAATCACGTAGCTTATTGTAAGTACGGTAAATGCCATGATGTGCTGCAATAGGGGATGCATGAGCAATTTTTATCGCATCCTTACGTAGAGTCCTTGGCACAACGAGCTGCTCGACAATTCGTTCTGGGAGATGCCTTAATCTATACAGGACTCCATTTCTTAGTTCAAACTCGTCCAGGGGCAATGGCGGTCGTTGCTGGGGCACCGCTCTTTCTTCCAAGAACATTACAATTTCGTGCAACAAGGGGTCCTTTAGTTGCTCAACCCTCATTGCATAAGGATCTGGAGAAGAAAGGGATATGGGTGCAACATCACGTGAGAGCATATCAGGACATAATTGATTCGACCCTGCTTATATTTAATCTGGAAGTTATGGTCTGCCAGTTCTGCACTCCAGCGGCTCATCCGTGGACTTTTAGTTCTTCTAGAGAATACATACGTGAGGGGACGATGATCAGTAAGCACCGTGAAGCGTCGTCCGTACAGGTAAGCATCAAAATGCCTCACGCTTTCCACAACTGCAAGTGCTTCAAGGTCGGTGGCACTATACCTGGTTTCTGCACCACGTAGTTTGCGGCTGAAGTAGGCTATAGGATGAAGCTCATTTTGGTCATCAGTCTGCATAAGACATGCACCTATAGCTACCTGTGATGCATCTGTATGCAATTCAAAATTTTCTCAAAGTCAGGTTTGGCTAAAACTGGAGCAGTTATTAGAAGATCTTTCAGTTTATAAAAGCATCCCTTTGGTCTGGTCCCCACACAAACCGCACATCCTTTCTGGTTAGTCTGGTGAGGGGTGCTGCAATCTTTGCATATTTCGGTACAAATTTCCTAAAAAAATCCAGCAGCACCAAGGAATCTGCGTACCCCTTTCTGATTCTTAGGAGGCAGCATTTCTTCAATGGATTTCACCTTCTCAGGGTCTGGCAGGAAACCCTTTGGAGTGACGCGGTAGCCAAGAAATCTGAAATTACTCACGGCAAAATCACATTTTTCCAGATTTAATTTAAACCCTGCCTTATCCAACAGTAGCAGTCTCATTAAGGTGTTTAATGTGTTCCTCAAAAGTGGCACTATGCACAACTATATCATCCAAATATGCAATGGTGTGCTTACCTAGAACAGGTGACAAAACAAGGTTGACTGTCCTTTGGAATGTAGATGGAGCTGTACATAATCCAAATGGCATGCGACGGAACTGGTATAGCCGATGTCCATCTGAAAATGCGGTTTTTGGACGATCTTCAGGCTTCACCGGGATGGACCAGTAGGCGGAGCGAGAGTCCAGTAAAGTGAATACACTAGTTCCTCCTAGTTCATCCAGAAGTTCATCCATCCGGGGTAGTGGGTAGCTGTCAGCTATAGTAACAGAATTCAGGTTCCTGTAGTCCACACAGAACCTCAATGTGCCATCCTTTTTCTTCACAAGGACTACAGGTGACAGCCACGGGGACGAAGAAGGTTCAATCACTCCGGCCTTGAGCATTTGTTCACACTCCTCACGAATGTGCCTTTTAGCTGCTTCAGGAAGACGCCACTGACGCTGACACAAAGGATGCTTCTCTTGTGTTGGGATCTCATGTACAATGTCTGGAACTTCCCCAATAGCAAACTTATCACCTGAAAAGAGTCGTGGGTATTGGGCAAGAACCTTACACACCTGAGACTTACGGTGATCAGACAGATGTTGGAGAGAAATCTTTTCCAAGGCACTTGTAGGTACGGCTGCCACAGGAGTGTCTGCAATGGATGCAACATTGCCAGGTGCTTCAGGTGTGTCACACATTTCCTCAACCTCATGAAGTTCGACCAGGTGCGTTCCATTTCTCAGCTTGACTGGATTGAGTGTCGGATTAACAACCCATACCACGGCTTCTTTAGACGAGGGCTTAATAACTTCGCGTGGCAAGATCACAGAATATCCAAGTCCCTCAACAAGCAATTGTTTTCCAATTAATGCATCTGGAACACGTACAGGAAACCTTCCACTTTCTGGCGGGCAACTCACGGAACGTCTTATCGCAGCTCTTGCAGGTGGCACTGGCACTGATATACCCTTCATCTTCATCACGACTGCTGTGAGCTCCAGTGAATCCTTGTTCACATACCTTACTGTAAATGCCTTCCCTCTAAGGCGGAGGTACGAGTTATTGGTTCGTGAATCATAGCCGAGGCGGAAGTCAAGCCTCTTCAGGAGATCAATACCAATTAAGATATCTCCTGGAAAATCAACTCCATCAACAATGCAGACTCGATGAGTAACTATATTTTTATCATTAATCTGCAATATGACATCACGCTCACCTGTGATTGCAAGCGATGCTCCTGAGGCACCTTGAAGCCGCCTCCGAGGTTCAGAAGTTCGTGAAGGGGCGATCAAAGTCTGCGCACTATGCTTCAAAAGCGTTGCCTCCGAGCCCGTATCGATGAAGGCGTTAATCATCTTGCCTGAAATCATCAGCCTCACCATCGGTCGTCCTTGACGTGGGCTGCAGGTGGGGGTTGAGGGAATTGCGGGCGATGGCTCCCGTGTCACTGGACCTCGGGTATTGCAAGGGCTGGCCCCACCTAGTTCCTCCGGCGACAGGGGCGCTTCCGTCAGATTGTGGCGGAAAGGGTCAATCCTTCACCAGGTGTCCCTCCTGTTGGCACCGAAAACAGGCAAGACGACGCGGGCGATAGCGGCACTCTGTGTTGTCATGGCGCGAGGTTCGATGGTATGAGCACCAGCGAGTTCTGCGAGGTTCGGGCCTGTGGTCGACTTTTTTTCGAAATCGCCCAAACAGTTTTTGAATTATTGTCAAAAAACGGAAAAATGCGAAATTCGCCATTTTGAAAATGCAGCACCTGGGTCAAAGGATTCCGACTTCAGAAACGGCAAGACATTCAATTTTATTTGATTTTTGCACAGAACTACCTTATATCTACAGCTTGATCAAGAGCGTTTTTTCGATTTCGACCAATTTTTTTGGTGAATTTTTGAAGTAGGGCACTTCAAGAAAAAAAAAAAAAGGTAAAAATTTTCTTTCATTGACCACTTTTACAAGAAGTACAGGCAAAAACTGCGAAAACGCTCTCGATCAAGTTGCAGATATTTTATTTTTCTACAAAATGAGCCATAATATGTTAATTTTGGACATATGGTGTGCCCGGAATCCTTTGACCCACCCCTAAAGGTGGAGTTCCGAGATATCGGCATTTTACGTTTCTTCATCTTTCCAAGGCTATCTTGATATCAACAAAACAAGGCATAAGATTAGTCTTCCTACTCCATAATCCTCTATCATCTACCTGCATTCCGAAGTCTTGCGGACATTGCCAGCACGTAACGGTTTCTCAAAATCTTACGTATAGTGCGGAGTGGTGGCAGTGATCTGGGGGTTTATAGGCCTACATTGACCATTTTTAAAAATTTCTCAAAAATCCAAATAAAATCATACAGCCATTCTGATTTCATGTTTGAATAGAACTATCTTTCTACTATTATATGCATTTTTGAGAAGTTGACCTTACTTTTTTCTTGGTGAATATTTTCCGAAGGTGACTATTTTAACACCCTAATAGGAGATTTTGAAAACATATGTCACTTTTACAAGAACCACGTGAAAATATTGCAAATCCTCATGGCAGTATGTAATAGAACTATTATTCAGCTACAAAATGAGCCATAATACTTTAAAATCGGACCGAATATACGTGTGCTATGCGTAAAAATATGACGGATCTAAATATCGCGATCTTATTCCTTTTTATTATATTTACATTTTACATGACAAATCATGTACAGAATACCTGTATTTGATATAATTATCTATCATATACCTATTATTGATGCTCTAATGGGGTTTTACAACGTATAGTATTTGTCGAAAGAATAACTTTTCTCCAGTCGGTCGGGTACCAAACGCATACTTTTCCCCACGCTGCCGGGCCGTCCTGGACCATGAAAATCGTCTTTTTAAATCTGCGGAATAACTCTACGGGGTCACGTAGCCAAATTTCACTCTCAGACCCCGTGGAAAGACGAAAAACAATTACATGGCGATGTGAAACTATGTATATAAGGTATATGAGCACATATAGATAATTTTCGTGTACCCATGACCTTTTGTTTATTTATATTGTTACTTCTGTTTGTTTCTTTGTTTGTTTGTTGATTGTTTATTTGTTGTTGTTTTTTTATTTAGTGTTTTCTAATATTTCTAAAAGTTATGAACACATTTTAACGAGATTTTAACCAAAGGTGAGTTTTAACCTAACTTAGACGCTTATTGCAGTTTGGTGGTGATGTGGACCATAGTTTGGATCCAGGATTTTTTTTTCTAACTCGAAAAGTTATCAACAGATTTGAATAAAATTTTAACCTGAGGTTTGTCTTAGCCTAATTAATATTCCATAAAATTTTGGTGGTGATCCTGAATATTTGGCAAAAACTACTCCCCATGGGTGGGGGGGGGAGGTTTGCATTTTCGAAATGTTTTGCTCATAGATCAAAGTAACTATGTATGATGAAAACATAAAAGAAAGAAAATACACCATATGAAAAACATATCATGTTTAGTTATTTTTATGGAAAATTTCTTCATTGTCGTTTTTTGGACGCTTGCCGGATTTTTGAAATTATTCCGAAAAAACGAAGGTTGGTCTCATCTTATGTGAAATTTGATAAGCTTTCAGAAAATAACCTCATATTTTTATTATCTCTAATCATTGCGTCACAATTGCCGATTTTCTAAGGTAACATCAAAAAAATAATATTTCGGTCGACATCGAAAATCGCTGCTACCACCTAAAAAATATCGGTCGGGCCTTGAAATTTTCTGGGGAGAACCGGGGGCCTAGAAACTCCTTGAAAATGCATTAAAGTCAATTTCGGCAAGAGGGGCGAAAATCGCCGAAAAATCAGCAGGTCCCCTAAAAGCACGTTAGACACACGAAGCACTAAAAGCACTAAAAGCACATGAAGCACAAAGCACGGTAAGCACATAAAGCACAAAGCACGGTAAGCACATAAAGCACAATTTAACATTTAATCATGAACACTGATTACATCTTACCGTCAGCACAAAGTTAAATTCATATGCACGTACTTTAAATCACAACCTAACTTTAACAGAGCACTTATCATTGGTTATGATGGCCAGACTGCCGTATACACGTACTTGGCGGTTGTGAAAACACAATCATATAACATGAAGTTGCATTAAGCACAAGCACTATCACTGATCACATTTACAATTACTATGCAACCGAGCATTCAAATCACTGCATTTGAAACTGCGTAATCACAGACACTGGTGGTTTAAACACCTTAAGAATTAGCACTTGGGCACACAGGTCATTATACACTTCGTATGTAGAATTCTTACAAAGTACAGCCCTTTTCCATCTGTAAAACACTAAATAGTGTAGCAACATTTAATAAAAACACAAATCAGCTAGAAATTAAAAAATGCAAAGTAAAAATACAGAAAACACTGCTTAAAATTACATTTCAAAAGCCCAAAAAGTATAAAAACACCATTATGATAAAAAAAACTAAACGAGCAAAAACCCAATCAAGAAGCATGGACACATGAATCCCTTAAAGTCCTTTAGCATTGCTAATTGCATGCAATTGATCCTCACCGCGTATGCCACCATTTTACGTTGTAGTGTTTACCCCTGTGAGACACTTTCAAAAACTACAACGCGGGTCTTGCAGAGTGCAACTTGCGAACAGGGGAGCTGCTTTCAAAAGGGTGGTAGCTGCCGTGTACTGCAGCATGACCCGCTCGTCACAACCCTGAAGCCCTTAACCCCGTAAGTAAGACTTACTATTATCTTTAAATTAATCACCATTTACTTTTTCCATCTTTTATAATTTCATTTCATTAATATCAACTGTCCATTCTCCTTTTAAAACCAAATAAAAAGTAAAATAAACAAACCAAGGATAAAACGAAACCAAAGCATAAAAAGGAAAACCTGAGATCCCCTCAGTCTGTATATTCTCAAAGGTTACAATGCATATAACACATCCTAACTGGCCTCTTACAAAACATGAATATACTTCTCTTTCTCTCTTGTAGGAAACCCGAAGACACAAACACCAAAACAGGAGACGTCCAGTGAGGCCGGGCGCTCCGTGAGCAGCACTGAACTGCCGAGCCAACAACCCAAGAGAGAGTCTAGCATAAACAGGCTCTTTATATAGGCTCTTATAAAATGTGTAAATAATAAAAATGAGTGAAAATAAAAGGTTTACTTTACAAAATTATAAGAAATTAAAATAAAACTAGAGGCCGTGAGAAAAAGCTAAAATAAATAGAACATAAAAATACGAAAAATAAAAGGCTCCAGGGACGCAAAACTGCTGCTGGCTACCGCCGATCCCCACAGATGGTGCTGGTGCTGGCTAGAAAAGGGGGGACTCGCCTAGTCTGGACTCCTGCTTAGTGGGGGTACCTCACGTCCACTACAACCCCTCCCTCGCCCACCGAGCGGCCAGCACAGCTGAGCGAGAGGCTCCGCCAGGTGGAGAGCCAGGTCACAAGGCCTTCCTAGCCAGGCCTACGGGTCGCCGGGCGTGTGCCGACCTCAGACTGGCAGCCACGACGTCAAAGGGAGGTTGCTGGCTGTGCTGGGCGCTCAGGTCGAGGGGAACTCGAACTGTCGACATACTAGCGAGTCAAAGCACAAAAAGTCATCAGGTCACATCTGAAAGGAGAGAGGATTAGTATATTCATTCTTTGCAAAAGACGGCAGGCGAGTACACGATTGCAAACCCCGGGAATATACAGAGAGAGGGATCACGACCTCCTAAAAAATAAAAGAAAACAAAAAGATAAGAACGAAAACCAGGAAAGGAACTTAAAAATAACCCCGTAAAACTAAATAAACCTAAACCTTAAAAACTAAAACTCGAAAAACCCTTAACCTAAATGAAACTTAAAATTAAAGAGACTTAAAAGTAATACCTTAAACTAAAACCAAACTTAAAACTATACTTAAAATGAAAGCTTACAACTAAAAGAAATAAAATTAAATAAAAGAAACGCTGCCTGCTCCCTCTAAAACAATAAAAGCATTACAAACAAATAAAAATATTACAAATACAAAAAAATAAAACGTTACAAAATAAAAGCGGGATCTCAGGCCAGCTAACTACAGAAGCGGTGGTCCTGGGCACTCCGGTAGTTCCAGGTATGGTTCGTCGTGCGAGCAACGTCAGTCTCACTTGAGAGCCCACACGAAGTACAAGTATTGCTGTGGTCTGCAGGGAAGGATGTAATAAATGTGAATTTCTGATGGTGAAGTGATGATACCTTACCATACCCAGTCTTACCACGACTGAGGTGCATGTTGGGATGGACGTAT
>NW_020870707.1:374186-381686 GCF_003789085.1 Penaeus vannamei
ATATATATATATGTATGTATGTATGTATATGTGTATATATATATTTGTATATACATATATAATACATATATATATATATATATATATATATATATATATACATATATCCCCCCCACACACACACATATATATACATATATACATATATATGTGACACACACACAACACACACACACACACACACACACACACACACACACACACACACACACACACACACACACACACACACACAACACACACACACAGATATATATATATATATATATATATATATATATATATATATATATATATATATATATATATATATATATATATATATATTACAATTTCGTCTATTCCTTCATATATGTATATATACATATGTGGACATATGCACTATGTATATGTACAGTATCATCATCATCATAATCATGGAGCTAACGCGACGGGGGCGCATAGCCGCATCCACCCTTTGTTGGTACCTAATAGAGTCCCTCATGGTAAGTCGCCAGGCAGGGACTCGACCCATCCCAAACTCCTAACGACAGGTTTGGTCGATCGACCACGACTTCCTAGGTCTTCCCACAGGCCTCCTCCACCCAGGGTTGTCTCGAACAGAGACAACCTGGGGGCAGGATCATCCTTGGGGAAACGAGCCTGGTGGCCATATAGCCTGAGTTGGCGATCACGGTTTGTGCAAATAATAGGTCCTGTGCCAGTCTCACGGTGCAACCGTTGGTTTGACACATGGTACCGCCAATAGTACCCCATGATCCGGCGCAAGGACTGATTGCAAAAGGCATCAAGATGTGGCTCCAAAGCACAGGATAATGTCCAGGTTCCCCTATTATATAGCAAAACTGGCATTATCAGGGCCTTGAAGATGCGTAGCTTGGTCATTCTACAAGGTGCACAATGACGCCTTTATTCCCAAAATTGGCCTGGGGTTCTGTGCTGGTTCAGACCGTGCACGTTCTGCACAGGTACCAGCAAATACTCCAAATACTCTTGTCGAGAGAGTTTATCACCCCTGCTGCCAGGCCAATCCATCTGCTGACTTCTTGGTCTTGACAGCCCAGAGTTATTAACTACCCTACTAAGGTATGTAAAGTTTTCTGTGACTTCTGTGTACTCGCCGCAAGCACATACCGACCAAACAAGTTCTCCTAACAAGTCCCCAAAGTCCTGGATCTTGGTCTTGGTCCAGGAGACCTCTAGACCCAAGGGCTTTGCTTCATTACTAAATGCATCGTGAGCCACCACTAAGGATTCCAAGGTAGAGTAGCAGCATCATCAGCAAAGTCAAGGTCAGTAACCTTGATATTGCCCAGAGTTGCTCCACAATGACTTTGAACTGTAGCTCTGCCTAGTATCCAGTCCATGCAAGTGCTGAAAAGTGTTGGTGCAAGGACATGTTCTTGCCTCACTACTGAACTAACAGGAAAGAAGCTCGACAGACCCCCCACATACACACACACACACACTTTACAGCACTTTCAGTACCAGTATACAGATGCTGTTAGTCCAATAATCCGCATTGGAATTTTTCTCAGTCTCAGGATCTCCCAGAGTGATTCCCGATGCACCGTATCGAACGCCTTCTTGAGGTCAGCGACGGCGACTTCCCAGGAGTGAATCCAGATTGCTCTGACCTCTGATGCCTCAGTAGGTGATCTCTGATACGTCTTAGAAAGACGAGGGCGAGAACCTTGCCTGGTATACTGTGCAGTGTGAAGCCTCGGTGGTTGCTGCAGTCCCATCGGTCCCCCTTCCCCTTCCAGAGAGGGATGACCACACCCCTGAACAGGTCAGGAGGAACAGTATCAGATCGCCAGATGGCAGGCAGGGCAGCATGCAATCTCCACGCCATGGGTTCACCACCAACCTTTAACAGTTATGCTGGGATGCCGCATATACCTAATGCTTTACCACTTCAGCTTGAAGTTCGTTTACCTAACTTCAGTTAGGGAGGGAGCATCCTCAATGATGGGTGGGTCCGGCAATGGAATCTCGGCACTACCCGCATCTAAGTTAACTGTTAGTGGGTCACCCTGGTACAACTGCTCAAAATACTCAGCCCAACGCTCCTGCACCGCAACAAGATCTGAGACGATCTGGCCAATAGATGTAGGAGAAATGACAACAGTGAAACTAGCCAAGCTTTTTGATAAATGGCTTCTCAGTGGAAACATGGAAAAAATGCAACAATTATTTTGATACATATAAAGGGGATAGAAAGGATCTAAAAAACTAGAGCCATAAGCTTCCCTTCATTTACATACATGCTGTTCACAAAAATCATCACAGCTCGCATCTATGACAGTCTGGCTTCTAACCAGCCTAGAGAACAGGCAGGCTTCCGCAGTGGATTCTAAACAACAGACCGCATCCACACGCTTACCCAAATATGAGAACAAATAAACGAATATAGGAAACCCCTGTGTACGGCATTCATACATTACGAAAAGGCATTTGACTGTACAAACACCAGCAGTATTAAAAGCTATTCGAGGACAGGGAGTAGAGGAGGTATATTGTAAAAGATTTATACAAAAATGGGACAGTAACCATCAAGGTCCACACAGAAATCAATAAAATACGAAGGTTTTGGACAGGGCGACACCATTTCACCAAAAGTGTTTACATGCTTGCTTCGAGGAAATATTCAACAGACTAGACTAGGACGGAAAGGGTATCAAAATAGGAGATGAATACCTAACCAATCTAAAATTTGCAGACAAAATTGTCCTCTTCAGTGAATCAGCAAATTAATAAACGATCTAAATAGAGAAAGTTTGAAAGTTGGACAAGATGAACAAGAAAAGGACTAAGGTCATGTTCAACAGTAGAGTTAAATTCGAACAGATACATGTACAAGGCAAAGCGGTAGAGGTAGTCGACAAGTATACATATCTAGGACAACTCGTACAGACAAACACAAAGTTTTATACCAATGCATCCTCCCAGTTTTGACATGGATCAGAAACATGGACTTCGCTCCTCTAAAAGGGGGTGATGGGACCAAGCAGAATGCTCGGAACCAGTACGACCTTACAAGCAAACTATCCCCCAGAGTACATTATGCTTTCTTAAGTGAGTTAATACATGAAATGGATATTTAAGAATGACTGATCTTGATTTAGGATACAATGATATGGATATATATATGCCATATGGAAGTACTCAAATTGTGAATTAAAATGCTAATTACCGTTAATTAGGTCGTTTTTAAGCGACCTAATACACAAATTGAAAACTTGAGAATTGGGAATTCTGATTTCACTCATACAGAGAACATTTTAAGACAAGTTTGAAAGGTACTCAAATTGTGATTTAAGAGTCACATTTAGGGGGTCTCTAGTGGTACCCCCTGGTTGCTGTGCAGAATTGCTGAACTTAAGAATTGCTTTTTTTGGGTCTCCTACCATAAATGCATACATTCCAGGCCTAAAACCTTTTGTACTAAGATGTGAAACAAATGTCTCTGGGCTCCCGGACTAACAGGTAAGGAGGCCGTTTGGCGACATGCCTCCCTTGCTGGTGTGGTTCTAGAGGAGGAGTTGCTGCTTCGGCTTCCAGGAAATATTTGAAAAACCCATCACCCAGTACATTTTTTTTTTTTTTCTAGATTTGTCAGGTATTCGCCTGACACGGGTTTGGCCCTTGGCTACCCGTAGGTGGGAATTAGGAATTTTGTGTGGGCACAACTAGTCACTACCTTTGAGAAGTGGGGAAAGCCCATCATATAGCATCAAATTTGCCGAAAGATCGGCTTTTAGGGTGCGGCCGTGGCAAGTGGCGACATGCCTCCCTTGCTGGTGTGAAAAGATCTTATTTATTTAAAGGTAAAGTTTGGAAAGAAAAGTGGGAAGGAAGAGTGGGGATAGAGGAAGGATAAGGAATGGAGGAAAAATAATTTTAGTGGAAGAGAAAGGAGTCGAGGCTTGACCAACCATGCAGGGTAAAGCTTGGAGTGTATTGAAAGGAGGAAAGGGCTTGGAAGGTCCAGAGCCATCGGCGCGGATAGTCCTGGCGCTCGGGCCCAACCCCCCTTCCCGCGAGTCCATATGGTGGGGGGGAGGGCAGCTGACTCAGGTGCACGGGGTACGTGTACCCCACAACCTTGAGTGGGGCAGCAGCGTGCGGCCCAGGACCCCGCTATACCGAACAAGAGTGAATCTCGGCTTTCTGGGGAGGATGGGAGAAAATTTAATAGGTTTTTAGTGCCATCTGTGGTATGCTCTGGGCACGGCCTCTTTGGTCGTGGCTCCAGGGCTGTCCTTTGGCTAACCATCACTGCTGAAGCAAAGTGAAGCTCGTGTGAGGCCGCTAATCAGGGGCCGGCCCGAGTCGTGTAAAGGTTTCTCTTTACACGACCGGGTGGGATGGGGTAAGGATAAAATTGAGGGTCAACACCATCACAAGGATATATGATGAATGAAGGCGAGGTGGCAGACACAGAACGTCAGCAGACGAGGTGAAGGTATTTAAAAATGGGATAAGAGGGCAGTACCTGGGGGAGATTATCTTTATTAGGAGAATAAAAGGTACTGGATCAGGACCACAACAAAACTACTTTAAAGAACAAAACAAAAAACATGAGAACACAAGCAAAAACAAAACTGAACAAAAACAAGTGGATAGAGGAAGGGGAAAAGGTGAAAGAAAGTAGTAGAAGGTGGCTTCAAAGGGTGCAGCCAAACCTAAAAAAATGCATCCACTTCCTCAATGGATGCATCTCCAGCCGAAACGAAAGATGATGTCGAGTCTATCCAGCCAGGTGGTGTGCAAAGCACAGAGTTTGTCAGCCTGTTTACAGACCAACCTACGCCACTCGACGATAAGAGGAAGCAGAGAAGCTTGCTCATGGAGTTCAGATGTAATAAATTGATCCCTTACTTTGTAGATCCATCTGAGTGCTTTATTCTGGACAAGCTGGAGTTTGCACATGTTAGTGTATGCTCTTTGTGAGAGTGCAAGTGGTGTGTATGTGAGAAGGGGTTTGATTAGTGTTTTGTATAGATGCAGCTTTGTATGTGGGGCCCCATGTCCGAATAGGTAAAGCGAATGTCAGGTTTTGAGGGCCAAGGCGACCTTTGAGCTGGCATGGTTTAAAGGTTAAACCAAGGATGGTGCAAGAGTGTGTGATTTGGAGCGGTTGTCGTAGTCTATCGAAGGTGTTGAGGTAGTTGTTATCGTGGGTTTAGGAAAAGAACTTTTGTGTTTGTTGCATTAGTCTTGATACGCCGTCTGTGCTCCCATCTCAAGGCGGTGTCAAGTTCGTCATTAATGCACTGGACGACACCTGAAAGCACATCGTGTCGAGCTAAGTGCGTACAGTTGTCAGCATAGAGGATAGAGAGAGTCTGTGTGTGGGGTCTGGTAAATCGTTTGTGTACAATGTATAAAGTGTTGGATTGAATATGCTACCCTGAGGTACACTTGCATGCTTGAAAATTGTGCCAGAAACTTGGTGAAGGAACTTCAACTTTAATTTACGGTTATCAATAAAATTGCAAAGCAATCTTTTAATCAAGGGTGGGGAAGTGAAATTTTGTGCGCAGCTTGTACTTCAGGCCAGCATACCAGACCATGTCAAAGGCTCGCTCAACATTTTTTGTGACAAGGACAGTTTTTAGTTGTCGGTCTTTGTTGTTGTTTATGTAGTTGGTGATGATGTTGAGTACGTCTTGCGTCGAGGGATGCGAGCGAAAGCCGAATTGTTTGTGTGAGAGGAGGTTAGTCGAGTGTTTATGATTTTACCGAAAATTTTGCCTAGCGTCTCGAGTAGACTAATAGGGCGGTAACTCTAGGTCAGTCAGGTCTTTTTGTGGCTTAGGAATAAGGGCAACTAAAGCAGTCTTGAAGGAAAAGGGAAAAGAGCCAGAAGCGAGAGAAGTGTTGTAAAGATTCATTAAAGCTTGTTTAAGATTGTCGGCAACATGAATAAGAGCGTCGTGTCCGATCTGTGAGGAGCCTGGAGACTAACGAGGAACCCTCATTATTTCTTCTTTTACTTCCTCACACGAGATAGGGGCTATAAGTTCGCAGGTGCCGTCCAGCCTATCCATACGGTTAATTGGCCCTATTCTCTTGATTCCAGGTATCAATATCCTGAATTCTTTGAATGAACAGGGGTGGAGGAGGGTGAGGGTGGAAGACCAGTGTTCTTCAAAAACTTTATTAACATTCGTGGGATTTGAAACATTTACGTTATTGTGAGGTAGGAGAAGGGGCGGAGTTGCTACCTTCAAATTGGCATGTTTTCTGCCAAAATTCCCGTGGATTGCGAACTCTATTTAATTCTACTCTGGCTGTCCAATAATTTTGTCGGTCGTTATCAAGACTATCGATGACGTCTCTTCTGAGTATAGATGACTCCCATCGAACATGGTTTAACACGATGACAAGTCAGGAGACGTTTTGTGCTTTCAGATGGCTGAAATGAGATGCGTGTCTTATACTGAGACCAGGGGATATTACCCATTATAGTGGAGGCGATGGAGGTGAAGATGAAGTTCCAATGCCCATCTATTGTTTGGGAATCAAGCCCTTCAAGATTGAGCTGAAAGTTTGGTTGGCTTAATTTGGATCCCAATCTGCTTGGTTATACCGGAAAGATCGTCTTTCTTTGTTTAGTATTGGTAAGGTGGAAATCTTAATAATGATAGGTATGTGGTCTGAACCGACATTTGGACCGGGTTGTAAGTGTGCGTGGTAGGCGAGTGCTCCTCTGTTCCCGAAAACGAGATCAGGGCTGTCCTTTCCTGTGGTTGTGTATGAAGTGAATAAGTCGGGTCCTATGTAGTGGAGTCTTTTTGTTACAAAGATAGGAGTTGCTTACAATGTGCATTGGTAGAACAGTGGTGTGAGTGGCATTGATACCTCTGGCAAAGAAGACAGGGAGGTTTGTATAGTTATACAATCTGTTGAAAGCGGCAAGAGGCAAGTCAGTTTTGGGTCTGATATAGGCAGTGGAGATGATAATGGGGTCCTGTGGGGTGACTGCCATGAAGTCAGGGTGGGTGAATGTGTGGCTGAGAAACTCGAGAGGTGATGGTGGATTTAATGAGAATACAGGACCCCATGTGCAAACCGTCTCCTGTTTGCCTGGATGTGTAACCATGTGCCGAATTCTATAGCCATTGGTGATGGATATAGAATTCTATAGGACCACATCAGAGCGTTCTTGATCAAGAAAGTCGTAGAAATTATTACGTATAGAGAAAAAATATCTTGCATCTGCTTGAACGATCATTAGTAAACCCATTTTACCTGGTTTTATCTTGCGTAACCTGATCCCTATACCGGTTCCGTGATCGAGCCTTGATCGACGGTTCCTCGAGGTCAGGAAGAGAGTCCTGCTAGCAGGACGCAGGGCGGAAGTCCTGGGAATCGGCAGACCAAGCCCCAATGCTTCCGCGCTGCCCCATGGACCCCCTGGAGAGGAGCACGGCAATGGCTCCACCCAGAGGGGTAGGGAGTTCGGCATCGGGAACGACTTCGACGTCGATC
>NW_020870707.1:406686-409186 GCF_003789085.1 Penaeus vannamei
ACAATAATAATAGCAATAACAATAACAATAACAATGAATATGATAATAAGAATAATGAAAATGATAGTAGCAATAGCAGTTGTAGTAGCAATAAGAATAACAGGATGATAACAATGATCACGATCATAATAATGATCATAGAAATAATGATAATGGTAATAATAATAGCAATAACAATAATGAGAGTAATATCAACAATGATAATGTTGATTATCAAAATGAGAATAATATTAACAATAATGATAATCATAATAATAATAACAATAATAATTATTATAACAATAATAATAATAACATTATTGATATCAATGATAACATTAATCACAATAATAACAATAAACAAAATTGATAGTAATAATAACAATGATAATAGCAATACCAATACTGATTATGATGGTGATAATAATGATTATGATAATGATAACAATTACTAACAAAAATAACCATAACACAATGACATCAATAGTAATGAAAATTATAATATTCATGATTATTAACATCATAATTTTGATGACAATGATAGTAACAGTATCATGATAATGATGATATAATGATAATAGTCACAGTAATGATAACAATGATGATATTTTTGATAATGATGATAAGGATAATAACAGCAATAATAACAATAATAATAACAATAATGATAATAATAATAATAGTAATAATGATAATAATAATAATAATAATAATAATAATAATAATAATAATAATAATAATAATAATAATAATAATAATAATAATAATAATAATAATAATAATAATAATAATAATGACAATAATAATAATGATAATAATAATAATGGTAAAAATTATAACAATAATGATCATTATCATTATCCTTATTACTTATCATTGTTACCATTACTATCATTATTATCATCACTGTTGTTATTACTGTTATTATCATTATTATCATTAGTCGTAGTAATAGTATCATCATTATCATTATCATTACTATCATTATTATTATTATCATTATTATTATTATTGATATTATTATCATTATTGTTATCATTATTATCATTATAATTATCATATCATTATTGTTATTATCATTATAATTATTGTTATTATTATTATCATTATTATTGTTGTTGTTATCATTATTATTATTATTACTATTATTATTACTATCAGCAACGTTACTATTATTATTATCATTATCATCATTATTACCAATAATCATTAATAGTAATGATGATGATGGTAATAGTAAAAGTAATGATGATAACAATAAAAATAAAGTAATAATGTTAATAATAAAAATAAAGTAATAATGATAATAATAGAAATAAAGTAATAATGATAATATCAATAACAATGACAATGAGTAACAACAATAATAACAAAAATAATGATAATGATAGCAATGATAATAATGATAATGCAGATGATAATAGTAATAGTAATGAAAATAACAATAATAATAATTATTATTATCATTATTATTATTATTATTATCATTATTATTATTATTATCATGATTATTATTATCATCATCATAATTCTATTATCAATATTATTATCATTATTATTGTTATTATTACACAATATTATTATTATAGCAATAATAATTATAACAACAGCAATATTGATAAGGGTAATGATAATGATAATAACAATAGTAATATTGATAATAAAAATATTAGTAAAAACAATAACCATGGTAATGATAATAATAATGATAAAAATAATAACAAAAATGATAATGATAATAATAATAATAATAATAATAATAATAATAATAATAATAATAATAATAATAATAATAATGATGATGATGATGATGATGATGATGATGATGATGATGGTAATAATAATCTTAATAGTAGAGATGATGATAATCATATTAATGATAATAATAATGTCAATAACAATAATGACAGTGATAATAATAAGAAGAGAAATTATGCTTGTAGTAAGGATGATAATACTAATGATAACAATAATGATAAAGATAATAATCATGATAACAGAAATAATACCAATAATAATAATGATAATAATCACAATAAAATTAATAATAATAATAATATTCATTGTGATAATAATCATAATGATATTAATAATAATAATAATATTCATTATGATAATAATGATAATGATCATCATCATAATCATTATTATTATTATCATTGTTAAAACAATGGTAATAAAGGTAATAATAATAACAATAATAATAAGGCGAAGAGTGATAATGATAACAAGAATAATTATAATTATCATAATCAAAGATGATGATATTAATATTGATGATAATAGCACAACAAAAATAACAATGATAATTGTGATAATAATAATAATAATAATAATAATAATGATTATAATGATGATAACAATAATAATACTGATAATAATAATGATAATAATAATGATAATAATAATAATAATAATAATAATAATAATAATAATAACAAACGATAATAATGATGATAGTACTAATAATATAAGAAGAAGATGGAGGAGGAGGAGATTAATTATTAACAATGATAGCAAT
>NW_020870707.1:424186-441686 GCF_003789085.1 Penaeus vannamei
TCGCTTATTTGAAAACCGTTCCTGCGAAACGTTCCGTTAAAATATTTTGAGTTGGTGACTGGTTCGTATCGATTGTGGGCAAATGGTAAGCGTTTGATGGTGAATGTTCAATATTCAGCTGATGTTAATCTCTCGAGAGACTGACAGGATCCCGTTTCTCATGGTTTTCCACGGTGTGAGCCTGATAGCTTTTGCGGTCATCGTTCCAGTTTAACTCCTGGTGGAAATCTATGATTCCATTAACTGCTTTCCAACTCCCCTGCCTCTGTTTGTCTATTTCTGCAACTGCTTTGTCTGCCTGCGTACCTGCCTTCTCTCGTTCTTGATTTCTTTCTCTGTCGGTCTTCCCAACACTTCACTCTTCCTTTCTTCCTCTTTATTATTCTTTCCCCTGTCTTTCGCTCTCAAGCTCTGTATTTATCGATTGAGTTCTCTCTATTTACGTGTGTCTCTATCTATATGTCTGTCTGTATATCTATTTGTCTATCTTTCTTTCTCTTTCTGTCTCCATTCGTCCCTTTTTTGCGCTAATTTCGATGATTTTTTATTGTTATTCATGTTCTTAACTTGGTAGTTTTTTTGAGTTTTACAGCTCCTTCTATTCCTTATTCGTGAACTTTTCCCTTATCACCTTACATCCCAAACAATCTGGAACGTCAGATTACCACCAGGACTACCAGATCTCTCCCGGCAGTCGAATCATAAACAAGCTAACTTCACTTGGGAACACAAAAACTACAGAAGGCAGTCAAAACTCCCCCCTGTTCTCTACATGAAACAAACTTTGCGCTGGACTTGGCGGTGAAAAAGCGATGCCCAAAACTATGCGTCAATGAACAAGCCCCAAGACGTTTGTTTTTGTTTTCTTGTTTTATAAAGGTTACTCGGGCTTTTTGTTCTGTTATCCCAATTCGATGAGGCATGATTATTATACTGTAATGGTAATAAATGTCTTTAAAATCATTTTATTGTCGTTGTCATTATCTTATCGTCATTATCATTGTAATAATAGTATTATTATTTTTTCAGTGTTGTTGCTGTTGTTATTCCTGTTCTTGTTGCAGTTGTAGCGAGATTGATGTTAAATCTAATGTATGGTAATTTGTATTATGCTTCATTTTATTTACTGAATTATGTAGGGGAGCTGATGAATAACCGTGTAACATTATTATTAGTTATCCAGATAGGATGCATAACTGAACTATATCCGGTAAAAGTGAGCTTTTACTTTCTGCCATCGCGTGACTGTGACGTCATTCACACGCATCGCAGCAGGACATTTAACAGCCTCATAGTCACTCCTTAATTATTTGTAAATCACAATTGACCATTATTAAATTACTGAAATTTTACGTATGGATAAATAAACCTTTTTTGCTGCTGAGAGTCATAAACCAAATAATTGTTGGAACTAATACTACCATTTCCATGATTATTACTACTATCACTTTTTCATTGCCATTACCGGTATCATTATTTTCATTATCGTTATTATTATCAATATCATTATTATTATCAGCATCATTACAATTCGTGTATTTATATTCATTCATTTTCTACATTTTCAACATGAATACGATTCATTATAATTATTATTATCATCGCCCTCATTATCATTAGTATTATCATCATTATCATTATTGTGAGAGTTTCTGTTACTACTACTATTATCATTATCACTGTTGTTATTATTATAATTATTGTTAGTATAATTATTCTTACTATCGTTATCATTACATATTAACATCATTAGCATCATCATCATAATTATCGTGTCTTGTTATCATCATCATCGTATAATGCACATTTACTTGACTGTTTTTAACATTCATTCAATAAAGGAAATAAAAAATATCCTCCAGTCTGCTTAGCGCATTACACGCCTACGCACACCTCTCTCTGTTCATATCGCTTTCGGTGTGACGTCATATACATTCATGCTGTAATGGACGGAAAAGCTCGGGTATTAAGATGACAATGGCTGACTGAAATTCAATGAAAGGTATTTTAATGGTAATGCTAATTTTACAGATAATATTGGCAATAATGATGTAGATGAATTCATAATGATAATGATAATAATAGTAATAATATTGAAAACATTAATATTACCATCTGATAACAACAATAATGATAGTTGTGAGAAGAGGTTGGGAACGTACAGGTCGTGAATGAAAGGGGGCTTGCTTGCTGGTTAATTGGGGGAGGAAAGGTGTAACCTGACGAGAAACGCGTGCCCCTGGTACCGCGGGCGGAGGGTGACCTGCCCTGTTCTCCGGTCTCTCCTGGTTTCCCTGACAAGACGTCCTTTTATCCAGCGACTCTTGTCCTGGCAGGTGCCTGCTTCTATATTTTGGGGTGTCAGTTCTTCCGGCCGTGACAAAGGGGGTGAGTTCGCCGGACTTGCCCGAGGGGGAGAAAGTTACCTGGGCACACAAGGTTCAGACGTGCTACGTGCGATGCCAAGAAGGAAGGCATCTGCTAGTAAAAAAGACAAGGTAAAAGAGAGATTAAAATGATGAGTAAGTAAAAATAAACCAAATAAAAATGAAAACTTAACTTAAATTGAAGGAATAAAACATGTAAAAGAGAAATTCGCAGATGAAGATGCCCCCCTTATCCGCACATCATGTAAATCATTGTGGGATTGGCGGATAGCAAACGAATTCAGCAGGTTTTATTCAAATATATATACACAAAAGGTGTAAATATAAAATACAAATAAAAAAGGCCAGCATAAAGCAGAAGTAAAATAAAAGCGTGGAAATCAAGCTGGCTAAGGGAAGTGGTCCGCCTGTGCTCGACTCGCCCTGTGGATTACGGAGGATGCTGGGTAGGATAGGGATAGGAAGGGGGCAGGAGTGGATAGGGTCAAAGAATGTAGGACAAACGGGGGAAAATGAATGGGGAAAGGAGGAATGAGCGTATAAGTAGAGGGAAGCGAAAAAGGGAAGGAACAAGAAGGGGGTGCGGATAAGAAAGGTACGAGGGGAAATGCGGCAGGGTACAGGATAGGATAGAGATAGGATGGATGAAGGATAGGTTAGAGATATAGATAAGGAGTGGAACAAGCAGGGTAAAGGAGTAAAAGAGGGAGACACTAGCATAGAAGTAGGGGCAAGTATAAAAACGAGGGGACAAGGAGAGGGTGCGAATAAGAGGAGAGGGAGGGGAGGATAGGTGATGGGTAAGGTCTGGGGGGTGGAGGTTGAGAACCTCACACGGTTAATAGGTGAGTAAAGTAAGTCATCACATGTAATGAGTGTGAACAAGTGAACAATTACCGTGGCAAGTAATAGGAAGAGAGGTTTCAAAAGAACACAACGGGGGGTATTGAGGGTTGGCACCTCAGGAATAGGGGTTGAGTAAAAGTAAGTCATGGCATGATGAGTGAGACAAGTTGAACAAATTACCGTGCAAGTAAAACAAGAGGTTAATCAAAAGAACAACGAACAAGCTGAAATTACGTGTTAGGCAGATAACGAAGTATGAACACAACGCAATTAACTAGTATTACAAAGTACGTGAACAACGCAATAACGAAGTAATTTATGATACATAGACATGATAACGTAAATTCGCAAACAATAAAACATAATTAATATAACGCGGGAAGACCGAACTTACAATAATTAAATAAATTGGTGTGGTTATTTGCTCTGAGAAAAAAATTAAAACACACTAAACTGTGCAATGTGAAGACAACAATATTACATCAATTAAAGAATGGTTAAGGCGGGGGAATGAGGTGAGGAGAGTGAGGTGAGAGTTGTCACAAGTCTGATCTCAGTGTGTGACTTTGTTTGTAAGTGTAGTTAAAACAATTATTAACAGTGAGAATGTTTGTAATATAGAATTAATAGTGTGTGCCCATTAAAAGGCAACTTATATGGTGTGGGTGGGTTTAGTTATGGAGGGCAATAGTTAATCTGGCACTAAATTACACTTACTCTTAATAGTAAGCGAGGAAGTATCGGTTATACAGGCTAGAAGTGTGATATCATGGCTGTGCGTAGATTTGGCGAGGGAGGTGGGTCGGATTGAGTGTGGCGCGTGCGAATAACGTGGTGGAGGAATACATCGTCAGCGCGCTTCGGGAGGGTAGCACAGGCGTGAGTGGTCGGCACGGAAGTAGTGTGGGTAGGCGTGGATGAAAGAGACTTGGTAGCGTGGCTGGCGTTTAAGGGAGGCACTTCGGCAGGAGCTTATCTTCGTAACAGGAACGTTTGGCGTTGTGAGATCCTTGCTGGTTTACTGGGGAAGGAAAGGTTTGACCCCGTGAGAGAAGGGGTGCCCAGAGTGCCGAGGGCGGAGGGTGACCTTGTTCTCGCGTCTGCTCTTGTTCTCAGGGGCTGTCTCTCCGGTGATCTCTAGGTGGCAAGAGGTCCTTTTTATCCGCAGAGAGACTCTTTGCCTTGGGGCAGGGCCTGCTTCTGTATTTTGGGGTGTCAGTTCTTGCCGGCCGTGACAAAGGGGGTGAGTTCGCCGGACTTGCTTCGAGGGGGGGAAGAGTTACCTGGGTAAACAAGGCTCAGGCGTGGTAGGTGCGGTCATACTAAATACTGCTCGATACGGCCGGTACTGCCGCACTCCCGGTATTACCTGGTACCGCTTCAACACGCTCGGTGCTAATAAATCTACTGCTCGTAGCCATAAACGCATATTTTTGTTCTTTGTTACTTACTTTGCTCCCGATTTAGCTATACTAATTATACGTATGCCCGGTAGCTATCGGCCTTTGCTACCACTCCGCAACCGCCTGGCAGAGCCCGGTGCTAATAAATCTACTGCCGTACCACCCGGTATTAATATATATATATATATACTACGCATATATACAATATATATAATGGATAAATATTGTATTCACATATAATAAATAATATAGATCACTACATAAATCATCTATATATATATATATATATATTATTTATTGTTAATTATATTTATTATAATTAATAATATATATATGTAATATCTATTTATATATAATAAAATACATATTACCTATATAATATATATACAATATTATTATATAATTATAATAAAATACATTATAATAATTAGTAACACAACACACACACACACACACACGAACAACAATACACACACACACATAATATATATAATATATATATATCATATGAGTTGTTATTATAATATATAGTATAATATATATATATATTATAGATATTATATATGTAAATTTGTGTATAATGTATGTATGTGTTGTATGTGTATGTGTATGTGTATGTTGATTAATGTATATATATTATTAGATATTATATATATATATATATATAATATATATATTATATATATTATTAATTATATTATAAATATATATATAATATATATATATTATTATATAATATATAATATATATAATATATTATTATATATAAATATAACATAAAATATATATATTATAAAATATATATATATATGATATATATCTATATATATATAGTGTGTGTGTGTGTGGTGTGTAATGTGTGTTGTGTGTTGTGTGTGTATATATATGTGATATGATCATATGTATACCGGATAAAGTATAGTACATGTATACTGGTTGTTTAGTGAGGTGTATGTATTAATTTGTACAGTTGGTATGTGTATGTTTATGTGTATGTACATGTATATGTGTATGTTTATGTGTATGTACATGTACAGTGTATGTATGTGTATGTGTGTATGTGTAGTTTTGAATGTGTATGTTACATGTGTACTATATATGTGTATGTACAAGTATTATGTACTATGTATATATATTGTATACGTATATGTATGTATCTGTGCATGTGTATGTGCCTTTGTTAATATATATATAAATATATATATATATATATAATATATATATATATATTATATATATATAATAATATATATACATATATACATATATATACTTATATATACATATATGTATATATACACACTTTGTGAAGGGTATAATGTGACAGAAAAAAATTAAATTAGAAATATTATGATGCAAGAGAACAAAAACAAAGAAACTGCAAGACATTTCAACAAGACAGTTTAACTAGTTGTAAATGGAATAGAGCATTGCTTGCAATGAAAATTACAAATTGTGGTGGTCGACCTGTAATCATTTTATATGAATCCGCTTCGATGTTTCCCGTATATAGATATAGAAAGGCTCGTGAACTGGGTATTCCGAGGAAGGGATCCATGAGGAATGAACAAAGAATAATTCGCATTAAAATTCACAGCAGGAAACTAAAGGATGAAAGGAAAAAAATAATTAGAACCAGAGAGGAAGTGGAAATATTGTGAAAGTAACAGCAAAAGGAACAGATGAGATTTCGACCATAATCAGTGAGATTTATATGTCTGAGATAGCATCATTATTCAACGAAATCACACCTGATCACATAAGGAGACTAGAGAGGGAAACTGATATTCTAATAGGTATTGATCATTAAAAAATATTACCAGTAGTCCAGGCTGAGGGCCAGTTGTTGAGCAATTCCTTTAGATATTGTGTAAGAGGCCCACAAACTCCCACTTTTGAAGATATGGATAAAGTAGGACATATTAGTGTAAGAACTAATTATTTAACATTTGAGATTCTTCTCACCTATCAATTAACAAGAACTAATCTTAGTTTGAGTGAGAAACTGGATAAATCCTTTCTGTATGAAATGCTGGTTTAGAGTGTGAGCCAGAATGTCCCAACTGTCTGAATCAGATCACAACATGAAGGAGAGAGAATTAGCACCGACTGAGAATGGTTTGAGATATGATGCAGGAAAGAGGAAATGAGTGTTCAGTTATCCGTGGTTAAATGACCCTCAAGATTTAAAGAATAATGTGAAAGTAGCAATTGCCAACATAAATATTGGGAGAATAGACTTAACAGACCTGTTGCGGAATACACAGAGAAATCTCAAAGGGAGATTGAAGATGTGAATAGAAGAAATATTGCTAGAAAACTCAGTGAAGAGGCAATGCAATTATATGATGGTCCAGAGTGTTACATCTTTCATTATGAAGTACTTAAGCCAGGATCATTATCCACACCACTTTGAATTGTCTTCAAGACATCCGCAAAATATAAAGGACAAAGTCTTAATGATTGGTGGGCCAAGGGACTAGATGTTGTCAGTAATTTATGTGTGGTATTACTCAGATTCAGACAGGAGCGTATACGATCACTAGATATTACGAAAACCCACCAGACAGTAAAGTTACAAAAGGCTGAACACACACATGGGCGTAACATGGTCACGGAGCAGGAACCAGATCATATTCTTAGTAATACCAGTAACTTTGAAAGAAAAAATAATGATGAGAGAAATTATTTGCAAAGATGGAATTTGAAATGGAAAGGGAATAAGGAATCAAGAAGTTGGGATGATCCTCTTCCTCTAGATACTGTGGAATAATGAAACATATGAATCTTCAGTGGTGAATGAAACCTAGCGATGGTGTAGGTAAACCTATCCTTGTCATATTTACAGATGGTAGCACTGTAGCCCATGGAACATGCGCCGACATAAGATGGGAGTTAAAAAGGGGCGGATATGCGATAAGGTTGACTGCTGCCAAAAATAGATTAGCTCCCAATCGTTAAATCAAGATACCCAGAATTGAATTATGGGGAGTAGTTTTAGCTGTACGATTGCGGGACTATTGAAAAGGAAATTGATTGTCATTTTGATTCAGAATATTTGTAGCAACTCGATTGCACAAGATCCAAAACAAATCTAATAGTAATGAATCAAAATCCTACTGACATGACGATGTAGTATTACTAGTTTAGTAACAGAATCTCTGTGGCAAAGAGTCTCCGAATTTATGTATTTACTAATATCACAATGGCCAATTACTCAAAGCAATGAAACCTAGGCCCCCTGCGGTTGATGGGAGGCTCGGGGGAGGTGGGCCTTGTCAGTCCTCCTCCCCCCAGATAAACCTCATCGGCAGTGTTAAATATGAACGGAAATGCTGGCCCCGCAGGGAGGGCGACTGCCGGGACGCAGGATGGGAACAGGACCCACTCGTCCCGCCTGCGTTCTGGTAGTCGCCAGTCTGGAATGAAGCTTGCGGAGGAAAGCCTTCGGGAGCCCTGCAGGTGGATGATGGGTCCCGTAACCTGCCGCCTTCTTTTGTATGGGGCAGCGTCGGCGGGGGTAGTGTAGTGTTATCCCCTCCCAGCTGAGACTCTTTCAAAACTACAACGCGGGTCTTGCAGAGCGCAACTTACGAACAGGGGAGCTGCTTTCAAAAGGGTGGTAGCTGGCGTGTACTGCAGCATGACCCGTTCGTCACAACCCTGAAGCCCTTTAACCCCGTGAGTAAAAGACATTACATTATCTTTAAATTAATCATTATTTACTTTTTCCATTCTCTTCTGTTACTGATCAGTGAAGTAATTTCCTATTTCTTTATTAACTTAATTTCATCAAGATCAAATGTGTCCATCCTTTTAAAACCAAATAAAACAGTAAAAAGTAAAAGAAATAAACAAACCAAGGATAAAACGAAACCAAAGCATAAAAAGGAAAACCTGAGATCCCCTCAGTCTGTATATTTACAAAAGTTACAATGCATATAACACATCCTAACTGGCCTCTTACAAAACATGAATATACTTATCTTTCTCTCTTGTAGGAAAACCGAAGAAACAAACAACAAAACAGGAGACGTCCAGTGAGGCCGGGCGCTCCGTGAGCAGCACTGAACTGCCGAGCCAACAACCCAAGAGAGAGTCTAGCATAAAACAGGCTCTTTATATAGGCTCTTATAAAATGTGTAAATAATAAAAATGAATGAAAATAAAAGAAGTTTACTTTACATAATTAAAAGAAATTAAAATAAAACTAGAGGCCGTGAGAAAAAGCTAAAATAAATAAAACAAAAATACGAAAAATAAAAGGCTCCAGGGACGCAAAACTGCAGCTGGCTACCGCCGATCCCCACAGATGGTGCTGGTGCTGGCTAGAAAAGGGGGGACTCGCCTAGTCTGGACTCCTGCTTAGTGGGGGTACCTCACGTCCACTACAACCCCTCCTCGCCCACCGAGCGGCCAGCACAGCTGAGCGAGAGGCTCCGCCAGGTGGAGAGCCAGGTCACAAGGCCTCCCTAGCCAGGCCTACGGGTCGCCGGGCGTGTGCCGACCTCAGACTGGCAGCCACGACGTCAAAGGGAGGTTGCTGGCTGTGCTGGGCGCTCAGGTCGAGGGGAACTCGAACTGTCGACAGACTAGCGAGTCAAAGCACCATAAAAAATCAGTCACATCTGAAAGGAGAGAGGATTAGTATATTCATCCTTTGCAAGAGACGGCAGGCGAGTACATGATTGCAAACCCCAGGAATATACAGAGAGAGGGATCACGACCTCCTAAAAAATAAAAGAAAAAAAACCAAGCTAAGAACGAAAACCAGGAAAGGAACTTAAAATAACCCTTAAAACTAAATAAACCTAAACCTTAAAAACTAAAACTCGAAAAACCCTTAACCTAAATGAAACTTAAAATTAAAGAGACTTAAAAGTAATACCTTAAACTAAAACCAAACTTAAAACTATACTTAAAACGAAAGCTTACAACTAAAGGAAATAAAATTAAATAAAAGAAACGCTGCCTGCTCTCTCTAAAACAATAAAAGCATTACAAACAAATAAAAATATTACAAATACAAAAAATAAAAATAACGTTACAAAATAAAAGCGGGATCTCAGGCCAGCTAACTACAGAAGCGGTGGTCCTGGGCACTCCGGTAGTTCAAGGTATGGTTCGCAGTGCGAGCAACGTCAGTTTTGCTCGAGAGCCCACACGAAGTAGACGTATTGCTGTGGTCTGCAGGGAAGGATGTAATAAATGTGAATTTCTGATGGTGAAGTGATGATACCTTACCATACCCAGTCTTACCACGACTGAGGTGCATGTTGGGATGGACGTATTGCTGAAAGCAACATCGTTGCACCTGGCTCCGCGTCGTCAGGTAACCATGGGTCGACGTAATCAGGGTCATGGTATGGTGACGCATCTGGGAACGTCAGCTCCTCCTCCAGCTTAAATGGGCGCAGCTGGTTAGCGTGGCAGTTACGCTCCGAAAACGGGGGAGACAGGTCCTGAACGACGTAATTAACAGGGCCCAACTTCTTCACGACCTTCGCAGGGCCTTGCCACCGGGGCCCTAAAGCACGATCAGGTCCTGTTTGCGTAGTCTTTATCTTGTAGAGGACCAGGGACCCAGCTTCTAAGGACCAGGGCGGCCTCAGGTTACGGTTGTGATATGCTGCGTATTCCTGACGAGCCTTACGGGATGCTTCCTGCGCTGCTTTCCTCGCAACATCTAAGGCCTCACGTAGCTTGCAATGAGCATCTTCTCCTGCTGTAACATGGTTGCTCAAACCAACCGGGAAATGGCCTGGCTGGCCTGTCAGCAAGTAAAGGGGCTGATCTCCGATAGCCCTGTGGATGGCAGAATTTATGGCAAAACGTACCTGGGTATGTACCGATCCCAGTCTAGGGGTTGGTCTTCTACCAATGTTGCAAGAGCATCTTTTACAACCCGATTCGTTCTTTCTACAAGACCGTTTGCCTGTGGATGGAAAGCGGTTGTAACGTGAGTTTGAACGGTCAGGTCCTCACATACACTGCGAAAGAGGGCATTATTAAATTCAAGACCGCCGTCAGTCTGAAGCAATCGTGGTGGACCAAATAGAGTAATGAAATGATCAATTATTGCTCTTACTACTGTCTCTGCTTCCTTGTTGGGTAAAGGTACGAGCTGTAGGTACCTGGTCAACTGATTCACAATCACCAGGACATAGCGATTCCCGCTCGAGGAGCTGTGCAAGTCCACCAAATCAGCACTGACACGCTCCATGGGATGCACAGCTTCAGGTGCATGCTGCAAAGGGGCACGCCTACCTATGCCCTTCCTCTTCTGACAAGTTTTACAGGACGATACGTACTTACGAGTCTCTCCCAGCATGTTAGGGAAGTAGAACAAATCACGTAGCTTATTGTAAGTACGGTAAATGCCATGATGTGCTGCAATAGGGGATGCATGAGCAATTTTTATCGCATCCTTACGTAGAGTCCTTGGCACAACGAGCTGCTCGACAATTCGTTCTGGGAGATGCCTTAATCTATACAGGACTCCATTTCTTAGTTCAAACTCGTCCAGGAGCAATGGCGATCGTTGCTGGGGCACCGCTCTTTCTTCCAAGAACATTACTATTTCGTGCAACAAAGGGTCCTTTAGTTGCTCAACCCTCATTGCATAAGGATCTGGAGAAGAAAGGGATATGGGTGCAACATCACGTGAGAGCATATCAGGGACATAATTGATTCGACCCTGCTTATATTTAATCTGGAAGTTATGGTCTGCCAGTTCTGCACTCCAGCGGCTCATCCGTGGACTTTTAGTTCTTCTAGAGAATACATACGTGAGGGGACGATGATCAGTAAGCACCGTGAAGCGTCGTCCGTACAGGTAAGCATCAAAATGCCTCACGCTTTCCACAACTGCAAGTGCTTCAAGGTCGGTGGCACTATACCTGGTTTCTGCACCACGTAGTTTGCGGCTGAAGTAGGCTATAGGATGAAGCTCATTTTGGTCATCAGTCTGCATAAGACATGCACTTAACTGTGATGCATCTGTATGCAATTCAAAATTTTTCTCAAAGTCAGGTTTGGCTAAAACTGGAGCAGTTATTAGAAGATCTTTCAGTTTAGTAAAAGCATCCCTTTGGTCTGGTCCCCACACAAACCGCACATCCTTTCTGGTTAGTCTGGTGAGGGGTGCTGCAATCTTTGCATATTTCGGTACAAATTTCCTAAAAAAATCCAGCAGCACCAAGGAATCTGCGTACACCTTTCTGATTCTTAGGAGGCAGCATTTCTTCAATGGATTTCACCTTCTCAGGGTCTGGCAGGAAACCCTTTGGAGTGACGCGGTAGCCAAGGAATCTGAAATTACTCACGGCAAAATCACATTTTTCCAGATTTAATTTAAACCCTGCCTTATCCAACAGTTGCAGAGTCTCATTAAGGTGTTTGATGTGTTCCCCAAAAGTGCCACTATGCACAACTATGTCATCCAAATATGCAATGGTGTGCTTACCTAGAAGGTGACAAAACAAGGTTGACCGTCCTTTGAAATGTAGATGGGACTGTACATAATCCAAATGGCATGGTACTGACCATAGACTAGTTGTGGCTACCCTTCGGGTCCACTTCAAAACTCCCCAGTGGTACAATGATCACCCCAGGGTGTTTCACTTGGACAGACTGAGGGAGGGGAAGTGTGCCCGGGGGATTGCTGAAGCAGTCTCTGGTCGTTTTGCAGCGCTTGGCTATCTGACGGACCCTGTACTTCTGTGGGACACCTTCAAGCACGAAACGCAGGAGACTCTGGATGCCACAGATGCTTGGCGTGCAGCTTGTCTACAGGGGACCGGGACTTTCACCATTCTCAGGTGCACAGAACTCGGTCACTGTCAAGAAGGGACAAGGAACAGTTTATTAGGAGTCTTGCAGAGGAGGTAGAAGGCCATTTCTTAGTAAATGACCTTCCTCCTGCATACCAAGTCCTGAGAAAGCTGAACTTCAAGCCCTCTTCTCAGGTGACAGCAGTTCACTTAGTAAGTGTCCAGATCGTCTCAGATGCTGTTGTGGTGCGGGAGCGTTGGGCTGAGTATTTTGAGCTTCTGTACCAGGTTGACCCACCAAAAGCTAACTTGGATGCGGACCCACCCATCAGTGAGGATCCACCCTCCCTAACTAAAGTTAGATGGGACGATCTCCAAGCTAATGTTGCCTAATCTTGGATTTAGAGGTCTCCTGGACCAAGACCAAGATCCAGGACTTTGGAGACTTGCTAGAACCTGTTCAGTCAGTATGTGTTTGTGGCGAGGTGGTAGTGGAGGTCATAATTCTGGGCTGTCAGACCAAGAAGTCAACAAATGGATTGGCCTGGCAGCAGGGTCATGAACCCTCTCGAAAAGAGTATGGAGATGCTGGTTCATGTGCAGAATAACCAAGCTACGGGTTTTCAAGGCCCTGATAATGCCAGTTTTGCTATACGGTAGTGAAACCTGGACATTATCCTGTGCCTTGGAATCTCGGCTTAATGCCTTCTATAATAGGTCCTTGCGCCAGATCATGGGGTACATTTGGCGGGACCACGTGTCCAACCAATGGTGGCACTGTGAGACTGGCACAGCAGAACCTGTTACTTGCACAATCCGGGATCGCCAACTCAGGCTATACTGCCACCTGGCTCGCTTCCCCCAGGATGATCCTGCCCACCAGGTTGTCTCTGTACAAGACAGCCCTGGGTGGAGTGGATCGATCAAACCTGTCGTGAGAAGCTCGAGATGGGCCGAGTCCCTGCCTGGCGGCTTGCCATGAAGGACCCCAAAAGGTGGAAGCAAAGGGTAGATGCGGCCACGCACCCCCGTCAGTGTTAACCCCCAGATGATGATGAATGAGACCGAGCACCCGGACATACGTGCCACTTGTGAATAGTTAAAGAATGAGGACCAAAATGTAATTAACATACGAAATTACAATAGTTACAAAAATGTAAGAATAACATGTAAGGAATTGAGTACAGAGAGAATGATATCTTTTAGAGGAATTCAGATCAATCTTACTTCAGAGAATTTTTCAGAAACTGAAAATTTATGGATCTTAGAGTGTCAGAAATACATGACAGATTGGAAAATCAAATCTAAGAGACTAGGCCCAGTCATGAAGGATGGTATCATAATGGTCGGGCAGATATGATTAAAAATGAATTGGAATCTGAAAACTTTGTAATAATACCAACTGAACATTAATTTACCCGATTATATATACATCACATCCACAACTATGATCATGGTGGCATAGATTCAACATTGGAAACTCCGAGAAAGATTTTAGTTCCAAAAATCCCACAAAATTATCGAGTCTGAAAAATTTCATTGTCATTTGCAGAAAAATGGAAGGAAAGTAGATCAAAGAATAGGACAGATGATGATTGAGAGAATGATGCCAACCCCACCATTCTATCATACTGCGTTGCATCTATATGGTCCATTTGCCAACAGATGCAGTGAAGCACAGAACGCGAGGGAAAGCCTTGGGGTAATCTTCACTTGCCTTGCTTCCCGAGCTGTGCACTTAGATCTTGTTGAAGGATACAGGAGGAAGATTTCTTAGCATCCCTTAAAGTATTTGTAAGTATCAGGGGATTTCTTCATACAAGTCTCAGACAATGGAACCCAGCTAGTAGCGGCGAATAAAGTATTAAAGGAAGTTATCAAGGAATGGAACATAGAAAGTAAAATTAATTTTGGCACACTTGAAAGGATGGACTGTCATTTTAATAAGGCGGCATTTTAAAAAGATTAGTACGTGTAATTGGAGATTCTAATGACATTTAGTAAATTTAGTGTATTGTAAGAGGTTGCCAAATTGATCAGTGAGAGACCCATGGGAATTGAACCCATCAATTATATTGATCTTGGTACCTATTATGTCCTAGAGAATTGATTTTTGGCAGGGCTAGTGTGAGAGTCCCTGATGACTCAAACAAAAGACTTGTTTGCTTTATTGAAGAGCTGGTAAACGGATTTTGGAAGAAATGGCAAAGAGACCATTTCCCAACATTAATAAAATCGAAATTCAAAACGGAATGTTAAAGTTGGGGATGTAAGGCCTTTTGTAGCATCCTATAACTTTAAACATTTTGATACTAAATACAATTATCATCGAAGTTTGCACTGACATGGAAAGTTAAAAAAAAAAAAAAATCTTAATTCACAAATGAAAGCTCCATAGAATACAATTAAAGTACCTAATCTGCAGGTATAGTATTTTACTACAAGGAAAATAGTGTAGAAACTTCAAATAAGATGGAAAAAGTACTCGACTACTCTTCAATTATAGTTTATACACACTTACTTTCGCTTCACAAGGGTGTGGAACTTTCAAATATATGTTTCATATTCAGTCGAAACTTTTTATTTTCTTTCTTTTTTAATGCATACATTGCTTTTCATATGAAAAGTTGCATGAGGTTTAGCATCTTATCGTATCCACCGTGAATGAGCTGTGTCCGAACCAGATAACTAGTTAATACCAATGATCAGAGGTATTTACTTGGCTTATTGATCGAATCATAAGAAATAAAAATACAGTCTATTCTGTGATATTTTCGAGCTTATAAGGTTGTATCATAGAGGTACAGAAGTCAATAACACGCTTCACAAGGGTGTGGAACTTTCAAATATATGTTTCATATTCAGTCGAAACTTTTTATTTTCTTTCTTTTTTAATGCATACATTGCTTTTCATATGAAAAGTTGCATGAGGTTTAGCATCTTATCGTATCCACCGTGAATGAGCTGTGTCCGAACCAGATAACTAGTTAATACCAATGATCAGAGGTATTTACTTGGCTTATTGATCGAATCATAAGAAATAAAAATACAGTCTATTCTGTGATATTTTCGAGCTTATAAGGTTGTATCATAGAGGTACAGAAGTCAATAACACGTCATATGATTAGGATTCGTTGAAAATTCTTACCATTTATCATGAATTAATTTTACCCATATCAAGTAAACATGTTTTTGATGCACTGCTGAAAAGACACATACATTTTATGCACTTTTAAAATAAAATTCTGTATCAAGAAACTTACGATGCAATGTTGGGTATGACGTCTAGCCGGTTGGATATGACGTCCGAGTCGGTAGATGGTAGATACCATAAATGGCAGGGATATTATCATATGGGTAGATATACAAAATATGTTGTTTACTTTTCAAATCCCCCTTGATTAAAATAGTCCTCCATATGCGTCATTTTCTTTAAAGTGTACCCCCATGCTCTAACTTCTAGCTATAACTGTTATACCGAGCCTTTGGCTATTTTCGTATATATATATATATATATATATATATATATATATATATAATATATATATATATATATATATATATATATATATATATATATATATATATATATATATATATATATATATATATATATATATATATATATATATATATATATATATATATATATATATATGCATATATGTACATATATATATATATATATATATATATATATATATATATATATATATATATATATGCATATTGTGGAGTGTATTAATTACCGAGAGGGCGTGGCACTCCAGTTGGCACTCTTCCTGCGACACCTGTGCGCACTTGTCACCTGCGCGTGACTTGTATGGTTCCCCCTAAGCCCGTTTTCTTTCCCCTCGTTATGTTTACATTAATGTTGCAGTTGTTGGTTTTACGGATCCCACTTTTAGTTTAGTATTTTAGATTGCGTTTTTATTTTATTTAAATTCTAAACCCAGTTGTGAACCCCCGAATTAAGTAATCTATATTTCTGATTGAGACGTGACATTGCATTATTGTTTTTATCTATATTTCAGTTTTACATCTTTTACTTCCCCTGAAGATATATTTTTTTTTTACAGTTTTATTTAGTTTTATACATTTTAGAAGACCTAAAGTCTTGATTTGACACTCTTACAATTTAGCCGAGGATCTATCACTCCCATGACGTATTTTTTTATTTTAATTTTTAGCAAGTGTGTTCTTATTTTCCTTAATCTATTTTACTGTTTTGGTATAAGGTATTGTTTTATTATTTTAATTACTTTTCATGTTTTATATAATCTCTTAGGTTTTAATTTTTACTGCTTCATCATTTGAATGTTTTATCGATTATTCCTAATCTTTCTTATTTCTGCAATTGGTAAGCTTTCAACATAATTTTTATTAATCATTTGTTTTTATGGATCATTTTATCATCATTGTGTGTTTTATCTGTATTTATTATTATAAATGTATAAAAATGTTTCGTTGTTCTGTGACGTCACGGGTCCTGGAACCTCCAGGACCTTGAACCAATAAACAGCGTCAACTGGGACTTAGTCGCGTTTCATCTCCCTCTCGGCAGCAGGAAAATCTCAGGTTGTACTGACCCCCGTTGTGTTACTTGCCTAGGTACTATTAAAGCTGGACGTGAAACCTTAATAAGCTGTGATAAAGGCAGATAAGGCGTAAATACAGACGAAGCCAAAGTGACAGTATATACCCAGTGATGCTCATTTAACTTTTAATTCACGTTTTTTTTTCAAGTTTCCTTTTAATATTTTAACAGTAATGTTGCAGCAAGTGTTGGTGCTCATTTTTGTTTTGTTTTAACGCAATATTTCTTTTTTTTAATGTCTGCCTTTCATTTTACGTAGGATTTTATTTTTTTTCAATACTTTTAATCAACTTTTACTGATTCTACTCTATTCTTACCCTGACTCGTTCTCTTCTCGTCTTCACTCGTTTTCTCACTCATTCTCTCCTCGTTCTCTCGCTCGTTCTCTTACTCTTTCTCTTACTCGTTCTCACACTTTCTCACACTCTTTCTCTCACTCGTTCTCTCACTCGTTCTCATACTCGTTCTCTTACTCGTTCTCCCACTCGTTCTCTC